>SPJY01014171.1:2177153-2352303 GCA_005191435.1 Raddia distichophylla
TTTTTACTAGACCCAAGAAATATCACCAGTGGCTACCCCCAAATATGGACAAAATTGTTTTCCATTATTGTCGGAACTCTAGAATGGTGTATGGTAATATGAGGTCAAGGAATTATCCTACAAGAAACAATCACCTGAGAGCACTCCGATCCTTCACAGAGGAAAGGGGCTGGTATGGCTCAATCTTGCCAACCAGCCGAGCATCTATGCCTTCATTCTGAGCAACATTTTTCAATTCTATCAGTGGCGTCCAACCAATGAGCTGAAAGGCGCACAATTTGCTTCAAATTAATGATGTCGATAATTGCAGTGTCAAAATTAAGAAACTTTGGAATAAAAAATAACGAGCGAGGTGGCCCGCGCGTTTGCGCGGCTAGATTTGTTTTGGTATATAGTGTTTATCTCTAACTCATAATCTATCTCTAACATATCAGATCGGATTTAGAGTTTATCTCTAATATATTATATCAACTTTAGTATTTAATATGAATTTCTAATATTTTCTTTTAATCTAAGCAGCATAGATCTTTTTTTTTTTCTTTGATTAATCTATCCCGTTATAATTTGGTCCCACAGTTGATTGAACGGATAAAATAACCATATTATATCATCTTTAGTATTTAATCCGAATTTCTAATATTCTTCTTTTAATCTAAGCCGTTATAATCCGGCCCCACAAAATCAACGGCATAGATCTTTTATTTATGTGGGAATTTCTTTGATTGATCTTGGCCGTTATAATTTGGTCCCACCGTTGATCAAACGGCTGAAATAATTTGGATGATGTGGACGAACGTGGTGGCTTCTTTTTCCCCTCCTTTATATATATAATAGATGTAGATACGTCTACAGTTTTAGTGGGTTTTAGGAAAACAGATTGTAAGTATAAGAAATGGTATTTTAAAGGCTGTGGCAATGCCAATTATAATATTTATACGTGGCAAGAGAAAGTGTAATTTATGTACATATTAAAAGTTTGAAAGTGCAACTGGCTAACTTTTTTATACTAAAAAACATCCACAGATGTCTATTTATTCATTTTAGTTATATTACAAAAGGTGCATACAGATCATAGCTAAAGGAAACCTAAATAACAGATTATACTAGCCGACTACCACAATTGTTGTGTCAGCCGCCACAGTTGTGAAGTTGTAAGAGATAGTTTAGTGTGTCTAGATCAGAGTTTTAAAAACTGTTTTGGGTCTAAAACTCGCATCTCATTGGTTTTGAATAAATGACAAAAAACCGTTAAAATTAGGATGGGTTCAAATTTTCAAAATCAAATGGGTCAGAAAATTTGGTAATGTTTTGTGGTTTCCAAAGACGGTGGTTTCTCAAACGGGTTTGATAGGAAAATTACATAAACGTATAGGAGTGATAGGAAAGTGTAGAAAAAACATAAATTTTTTTTGAGAAATTCAGAGATACATTAAAACATAAACAAAATAGATATGAAAACCGCTCAAAAATCAGCTTAATATTCAACTAACTTTGGTTCAGTCAGTTTATTCATTCAGCTCATCTGCTTCGAACGTCTCTTAATTTGAATTTTAGTTTTTTGGCATCCCAAAACTCAGCTTAATATTCAACTAACTTCTGTTCAGCCAGTTTATTCATTCAGATAAGCTACTCCGAACATCTCTTAATTTGAATTTTAGTTTTTTTGCCATCCGAAACCAACGGCTTTTGCAAACCAGTAGCCACCGATTTTTCGCGAGAAACATTTTGGTTTTACCGGTTTTCGAAACCTCGCTCTATATTCAAAACATATATTTTTACATAAAATTGTTTAGTTTTGTACACAAGAAAAAAAAAACTACTACGCTCGAACTTGAAGCCAGCGTGCCTTTTTCTAAACAGTCGAAAACAGTGGCTTGACAAGGCAATAAATCGAACAGTGTCAGCGCCAGAAGGCAGGACCAAGCTATAGCTAGAGGGGCGGATGGATCATGGATGAGTTCGCTCACTGTTGAGAGTGGCGGGGTGGTGGTACCGCTGCCTCCCCGGCGGTGAGAAATGGACAAGCCCTAAAGTCAAAGCCGATGTCCCCGTGTTGTCAATTCCATCCATCACCCATGGATAATGGAGATTCCCCAGCCCCAGCGCTGCGCTGCGCTGCACCGCAGGGCGCAGCGAGCGAAATGGCCCAGTTCTCTCCGGTGAGCCCACTGCCCGTCGCATGCCATGCACGCACGGACGCCACGGTTTACGCGCCGCCGAGGGAGGGAGGCAACACGCCGACGACGGCGCCGTACGTACCTGCTGCTCATATATTCATCGCCGGCCGTCGCCGCCGTCGTCTTCCTCCCATCGGTGGTGGGAGGCGGCCTAACCGGATGGCTAGATCATCGCACCGAAGGCCGGACCGCGGGAGAGAGCGAATGAGCGATCAGATGCATCATGCATGTTCAACCTCTCTATGTACTCGGCTTGTGAAATACTGTCAAACCAACGATAGCAGTTTTTTTCCTTCTTTGTTTTGCAGTTTTTTTTTTTGCAGTTTGTGTGGGAAAATCTTGAAAAAACGTTCAAACCGGTGGCGCGTAGTTTGGAAATTGGCGATGGCAAAGTTCTAGATTTCAACCTAATTCATCGGGTCTCCACTTGATATGGCATCAATTACGTCAAGTTTGAAACGATTCTTACCTCCAACTTAACGCTTCGTAACTCGTAGCCTCATCTTGCCCTCTTATTTCTCCCTTCGTCCGCCAAAAAACACACTTTTCTGCCAACTGCAGCACTTCAGAGCCACGTCGCCCCGACCTGGCACCCTTCTCCAGCCCACCCTGCAATGTGCAAGTCGAGTAGTCGACAACCTACCCTTCAACATCAATCGTGCAACGACCCAAGTTATGCCCTTATCTCCTCTCCATTGACTTTATCTACTCTTGCCTAGGATGGGGCGAGGAAGATGGATCCGATCCTCGAGGTCAGGTCAGGTTAGGTTGGGTCAGAGTGAGGCATTAATGTTGGGTTTAGCCCTATATCGAATATTGGTGATGTCGGAGCACAACTTAAAAAATTTGAGTCACGTGTTTCTCACACATTTGATTAGTTTTTTAGTAGAGTTGGGCGATGACCTTAGCTGTGGTTTCAATTAAACCAATGAATATAGAAAATTTAGACCCGATTGATTTTAAAGAAGTCAGATCGCTGTTGAGACGCATTGTAACACCGCATGTAACTCGACGTGCGGGACTGATTTATAACGCCGCGTCGTCGGTATACACGTGCGACGTGCGGGACTGATTCGAGCATGCATGTAACCTGCAAATATAATGCAACGATCCTTTGCTTTCAAAGTCATCATCGCAATCTTGGATGATGGATCTATATATATTCGCAACCTAGCTGAATCAGCCGCGCACGTCCGTCCACCGCATTCTTTGACCCTGGACCGGGACAGGTCGAAGAGGAAGAGCAGCCTCTAATCCCCATATTAAATCTGTTGCATTTATCATATTAACGCGCCAGCTAGCTAGCTACTTAGCTAGCGCAGAGGCAGCCGGAATTAAGCGGCAAATCTGGACGCAGCTGCAAGCAAATCAAACGACAAGCCAAACCAATTAACCAAACGCAGGAAGCAAGGCAAGCAAGCAAACCTGATCAAAATGGACTTGCGATTTCGTTTCACGGGGCCCTCGACCGAGACGACGACGACGAAATCAATCATCGCATGCACATGTCAATCCGCGCGACAGTGCTGCATGCATGCCGAGATTGTTCTGCTTGGTTCGTTGCTCGTCGCCTCTGCTCTGCTCGGATGCCTGCGCCCCCTCACACTCACACATGTCCCATGCGCTTTTCTTTGACCTCGCCATCAATCCATGATGCCTACGCTCACCCACTCCGACATCGCGCTGCCCCATCCAGCCACTCACTGCCCTGATCACTTGCATGATACTGCCTCCGATCACAAAAACAAGTTGCCGTTAACTTTTGAGCACGCCTTTGACAATTCGTCTTATTCAAAAAATAGTGCAAACATATGTAAAAATAAATTATGTTTAAAGTACCTTTAATAATAAAACAAATTATAAGATAAGAAATTAAATGATAACTTGCGTAGTTATTTTAATAAAACGAATGGTCAAAGGCGTGCCCAAAAATCAACGGCGACTTGTTTTCATGACCGGAGGTAGTATTTCTCACTCACTCAGTAACCTGCATGATCAATAGATATTTCTCGTGCACTGGAAGTAATGGTACGTACTGCTCATCTCATCTGCGTCTAGCATTTTCAGAGTGGGTCAAATTTAATAAAAAAAATATGATTAGCTTCTTTAGTTAAATTTTTACATAACATAGAATCGTCTCTAATAACTCTTCAAAATAATAAAAATAAAGCAAATCAGGTTTGAGAAGTAGATTAAAAAATATCTTAAAATTGAACTTAACATTTACGCATGTCACTTTAACGTTATCAGATTATTAGTTTAATCTGGTCACTCCAAACGTTCTTACTTCGCCTGCTTGGTTCGTTGCTCGTCGCCTCTGCTCAGCTCGGATGCTCATGCCTGACTCACACATGTCCCATGCGCTTTTCTTTGACCTCGCCATCAATCCATGATGCCTACGCTCACCCACTCCGACATCGCGCCGCCCCATCCAGCCACTCACTGCTCTGAATTCTGATCACTTGCATGATGTTTCTCACTCACTCAGGAGTTGTTCTTTTCAGCGCTGCGGTGGCGTATTACTGTAGCAAATTTGAAAGCCCTCGAAATAAGGTCTAAAGATTATTAAAAAATAATTATAAAATAGCTTTAGAATCTTTGAAAGGACTACTAAAAATCACAAAAAATCGTTACAAATTATCACAACATATAGACTTATTAAAAAATAACAAAATTTGCTACAGTATTACGCAACAGTACGTCACGCTGAATAGAACAAGGCCTCGGTAACCTGCATGGTAGATATTTCTCGTGCGCTGGAATTAATGGTAATGGTCCTCTCATCTGCGTCTAGCATTTCCAAAGTGGTTCAAATTTAATAAAAATATGATTAGCTTCTTTAGTTAGATTTTTACATAACATAGAATCGTCTCTAATAACTCTTCAAAATAATAAAAATAAAGCAAATCAGGTTTGAGAAGTAGATTAAAAGATATCTTAAAATTAAGTTAAACTTAACATTTATGCATGTCACTTTAGCGTTATCAGCTTATTAGTTTAATCTGGTCACTCCAAACGCCGAGCATATCCAATAAGCTTCCTATCCCACCCTTAAAACACAATTCATGTTTGTATGAATAGTATTTTAGGGAGTGGAATAGAAGGGCTGTTGGAAATGCTCTAGAACGTTTCCTACTTGTATCACCATCTTCACTTTTTTAAGACGAAAATCACTAATGGTAATCGGGCGATGCATTATGTTATTTTGAAGCGGCAGTTCACCCCTTGGACTTGCAGACATTTTTTTACATGGTCGCTGCTACAAGTAGACAAGGCAGATGCGGTCTTCCATGCGCGCTGGATTAAGCCAAAGAAGCGAATAATCTCCCCTCCCAAGGAGCGAGCCTGGAGACGGGTCAAAGTTTTTTAGCATCCATATGCAGGCGGCTTTCTTTACTGTTCAACAAGGCACATGCACGCTGCTAATCCGGCTGGTAATATTTACTCCATACAGGGAGAAACAGGGACGGATCCAAGAAAACAAGCCATCCGGATTGTCGGAGTCATTTTAACTCTAAATCACTAGTTTTTAGCTTCAAACTATAAGTTTATATGTATATGTACTAATAAGGTAGCCGTAAACAACAAACGATTGTCAAAAAACACCGGTGTCGCATAACACCGGTCCTTATACAGGGATGCAAATGGGCCGACCCTAGGGTCACTTTTGACCTTCTCTAGTTCATTTGTTTGTACTAAAAATTTAATTCCTAATCTATTTAGTATAAATAAATGAACTAGGGAGGGCCAAAGGTGGCCCTAGGGCCAACCCATTTGCATTCCCTACTTATATTGTAGATCCGCCCCTGAGGAGAAAAGCTGGTATCAATAATTACCCTCGAAAAAACAGTTGAAAATGTTACAGCTGATTAATGAGGCCCTTATGACCTAGAAAGGCATAAGTTTCTTATGGAGGTGGATTGAATGGCCCGTCTCTTTCGCACCATCAATCTTTATTTCCCACTCTTCACCATCATCCTAACTTAGCAGCCGAGCCGCCGAATGTACTACTAAATTCATGCTATATATATAGTTGTACAACATTAGCTTACTGTAAAACATAGTATGTAGAGACAAATTGATGTGGATGAGAGAGGACACATATAGAACTAGGTTGTTTGCATGATTACATCTGGCTATAGCATTAAAATCAACGGTATGTTTATTTACTTATAAGTTTGGATGGAATGGAAAGAAACGAAACATTATGGAACAAAGCTTGCGTAGGATCAAAAATTGAATTGAACCATGCGACACCGTGTGAATTTTAAGGGGTTAAATAGGATACGATTGGTTTATTGCGATGAACGGCACCGCGAGTAATTTCAGTACGACGGATGAATTTACTTTGGCGGATGTTATGATCAATAATCCAAATGAAAAATGACCATGATCATGATCATTGCCACTCAAGATTTTCTGGTCCTTACTAAAGACCGATAGATTAATCGCTACCACCTAAACTTTTTAATGCACTAATCCATAGATTTCTATGATGCGCCATTAGTCTTAACACGCGGCATGCGCTTCTTAATTATTGGTCGAGAAGTCAGTCCAGTCACCGACGGGCGGGGCCTACCAATTAAGGCCCACGGCACAACCCGTTTGACCCGCGTGTCATGGACTTGTCAGTGACGATCGATTTCGGCGGGCGATGGGGGAAGAGGACGTGAGGATTTGCATCGTGTCGCCGTCGCCGCAAGCTGTTTTTGAGGGCTATAGAAAACAAAAGAGGAGTCCGCATTCCAGCTCCGTCGCTGTTGAGTCCCGTGAAAGGTGCGGCGCCTTCTCCGACGATCTCTCTCAGACGAGTCGCCCGGTTGCGGCCAGCCACCCCACCACCACCACCCTACCGGAAGGAAATTTGGTGGCACCCGGTGCCACACAAGCTTTGTGGCACCGAATTTTATGCCTATCTCTCTCCTCCTCTCTCTCTATCTCCTCCCCTCTCTCTCTATCTCCTCTCACACCTCTCTCCCTATCTCTCTCCGGGTGCCACCATGGCACCCGGTGCCATATAATTTCTATCCCCACCGTACCATTGGTAACCACAAATAACCTCTCCACGGAACAGCATGATATTTTAGTCACTGAGGTATTAAGAGCATCCCCAGCAAGGGAGTTATCAGCTGCCTGCATCAGCTCGGCACAGTACGCGTGGGCAACAAATTCAAATCCAGCAGTCTGCAGCAGCAACACGGGCGAGCATGTGGGGTCTGATGCGGGGTGTGATGGCCATGCTCTAACACTCGTTTATCTATCTATCTAGCTATTTTATCGGAAGATTTTTTTAGAAAAAAGAGAGAAAAACCTCAACCATCAATTACTGTGGGGCTATATTATATTAAAAAGATTTAGATTTAATGTATTATCAAATAAAATTCTACGTAAATTAAATAAAAAATATCCCCACTATTGCGGAGCCGGATTATAACGATCTACATGAGCCGGGTAACAAGAACAGGTTGGATTCAAACAAAAAGAATTCATATCAACTAAAAAAAATGAGTCCATGCCAGATTATATATAAAAAATATCTACACAGTTGTGGAACCGAGTTATAACGCATTAGAATAAAAAAAATCGTATCAACCACAGTGAAAAAAATGAAACAAAAATAATATAAATAAGACTCCATGCTAGATTTAAAAAATACACATATCAGCTATAACAAAACAATAATAGAAATTAAGAATGAAAATTAAAAAAAAGTCTAGGCTAGTCCTTATATGTTGAAACAACATAGACAGAGTTGTTTATATCGGCAACAACAAAAAATAAAATTGCATAAATTTACTAGAAATAAGAGTCACGTCAAAATAAAGGACCGAGGTAAACCTAACCACACAAACATGCGGAATATCACGGTGTGTTTTACTTGACTCATGTTCACGCTAGGAATATGCTGCACCTATCGGAGCATCAGTAGAAAGAACTTCAAATTTAGATGTCTATATATCCTTTTCTCTATATATACCACTATTGCTTCTATGTATTTCTATCCTCTCCAGGAGAGTTTCTATCCTAAAAAATTATAGAGAGTGGAAGGGGTCTTTATAGAAAGAACCTCTAGATTTAGGAACCGACATAAATACTCCGCTGAAGTGATAAATATATATATAGAGAAGATTTCCTTTTAAGGCTCTATTGGCCATGCTCTTAATAATCACAAAAAACAATAGGTTCAATCTACACATAAAGAGAGAGAAAAAGAAAGACACCAGTTTGAATAAGGGTAAATTACATGCTTGCCTATTACATAGTTGATTTATCTCATAAATATATATAGAGAAGAATTCCATTTAAGGCTCCATTGGCCATGTTCTTAACAATCACAAAAAACACTAGGTTCGATCTACTTAGAGAGAGAAGAAAGACGCACTAGTTTGAATAAGGGTAAATTACATGTTTGCCTATTACAAAGTTGCTTTATCTCATAAATGCCACTATAAGATTCATATTTGCTCAGATGCCATTATAGATTGCTAGCAAGTGTAAATATGTCATTACGACCATTGTCATAATATTTTTGACCAAAATACCTTCGCATCTTCTTTCTATCATCTCCCCTCTTCCTCCTCTCCTCCTCTCTCCCCTCCTTCTCTAGAGAGCCCCTACCTCACATCTCCCTTCTTCCTCTTCTTCTTCTCCTCCTACTCCCTCTCCTCATTCGATGAGGCCCAGTCCCCTCCCTCATCATTATCGTGGGTCATCACCTCAGGGCTAGCCGGCCTTGGACCCCGTCGCCGCCTCAAGGTTGGTCGGCCTCAATCCACACGTTCCCATTGTTGTTGTAGATTGTTGTCGCCTTCTTCCTCAATTCCGATCGTCCGAGTTGCTAGCACCACCACCATCGAGCTCTTGCCCGAACGAAGTGGCGATGTTGTGTTGGTGTGGACGAGGGCAGCACGAGCGGTGCATGACGACGTCGATGAGGCATAGGTGGTGCAGAGAGGGAGTAGGAGATATGAGAGAGGAGGGGTTGGCTGGTGATGGAGTGGGAGAGATATGACCGAAGGTGATGAAAAGAAGAAAAGGCGAGAAAATGACAATTTAATGAAAATTTGAAGGAAGGGGAGAAGGGATAAAAGAGTTTACGGTGACATTTGAGATAACCTGACTTTAAAATGACGTAAGGACTATTTCACTCTTTGCAATGGCATTTTTGAAATAAAGCAACCTTTAATGGCACGTGTGTGTAATTTAGCTCCAAATAATTTGGGGGATATAACGGAGTATTCATTTATATCTGTTGGTTCTGGATCCAACGGTCCAGCCAACCCCAATCAACCGCACCCCGCTCCTGGCGCCACCGGGAGATTTCATTTTTTGCCCTCCAATTGAGGGGGCAAATACTTCATGCCCCTCAATTGGGTTCTCCTTTATTATTTGCCAGTGACATTTGAGATAACCTGACTTTAAAATGACATAAGGACTATTTCACACTTTGCAATGGCATTTTTGAAATGAAGCAACTTTTAATGGCACGTATGTGTAATTTAGCTCCAAATAATTTATATCTGTTGGTTCTGGATCCAATGGTCCAGCCAACCCCAATCGACCGCACCCCGCCCCTGGCGCCGCCCGCATCCAGCATCTTGCTCTCCTCGTGGAGCCCATATAAACCGATCATCCTGTGTGAGCTGTACCGAGGATTGAGTGATTTGAGTGAATTCGACTATTTGTAGTGGCCTCCGATCCTCCACTCACTCGTATGCAGATTAGCAGTGCCGAAGCTGACCAGTGACCCCATCTCACTCGCGATCACTGTCTCCGGCAGAAGCCGTGGAATCTTTATCACCACCGCATTTGCTGAAACGAGGTGATGCCGATGCGGTGATAAAGCCGGTCAAAAAATTGTGCTCCAGCTCGAGCGTGATCACGACAGGTTGCCTGTTGATGAGGCTGCTCAGCTATCCGTCTGATGGGTGCCGTTCTGGGAGGATTCAAAGCTGATCGCTCGACTGTTCCATCGGATCAGAGCACTAGGCGTCCCTTCTTGACTATGGCCGGCCAGGACGCCATTGCTTTCAGAGCAGCGCAGGGTTTAGTCTTTGCTTGGCACTTCCACTTCTCGTACATATGCAGATATGCTGGTAGTTATTCCGTTGGTACTTGGTAGGGAGTCTCCTGGTAGTCGTCTTCCAAACTGTTCTTGGACGATTGCAGGGCTGCTTACTTGTGCGTTTTTAGAATCTGTCATTTTACAGACAGGGGATGTGATCATCAGGAACCCTCGTGCGTATGCTTATTGTACTGTGCCAGGCAAGAATACAAGCATACGGACGCTCTATTTCCATCGAAAACGCTTGCCAGCAAATACAGCCCCGTCCATTCCCGAAGAACTTGATCACAAGGATGCAACAGAATGAGAAGAGAGATTAGGACTGAATGTCTGATCGATATAGCGATTAGCCAGTTCAAATTTTCGGTTGCAGGCCATATGAATATATTATATATGATCATCTGACGTGCTAAACAGCTAAAGATTGTGATCATGTAGTGCTTGCTAATACTGAATTACTGACGATGCCAGGTTAGCAAGTGCAGCGCAGAGCCTATGACATTTATATCTGCTTCGATTTCGGGGGATAGGAAAAGTACTGCAGACTGCAGTGATCCGGTGGGTGAGTGACACCAGCAGATTAAAGCCTGAATGATTGCAGGCAGGATCAGGAACAAACATCTACCTGGGCGCAGCCAATCTGCTCCAGGATAGTAGCTGCGACGCGCAGGAATAAAATGCCCACCAAGCCGCGCGAGAAATGCAGCATCCGATTCCCCCGCCTCCAATGGATGCATCTATCACATCATCTTTTCTCCTTCTCTCCCAGCCCCAGGCCCCTTTTTCTGCTCTTGCGTTGCTCCATGCTGAGAATATTGTGCTACATACCAACAAAATATCATGAGAATCCTATGGGTGCCTACTGCTCAATCGTGCCAGTGTGGTATCTGACTGACATGTGCTTTTCAGGTGGGGTGTTGGTGCTCACCCTTTAATCGAAAACGCAGTTCAACAATACATCTACAATATAAAGAACGAGGCAGTATCTAATCTCCTTTCAGATTTACAGTAAGAAAGCCGTAGTGCTAGTGGATGATGTATGCATAAACCTGCGTCCAATGATGATCAACTAGTGCAGTTTCACCTGCTTTTCGTCTCAGTTTCAAAGAATACTATATCCTGCTGTTTACTTTTACCAGAAGAGTGTACAATTAGTAGTCCATTTGTCCACTAAAAGCATGCCTTTATTTTAAACCAAGGGATGAACTTCATTAACCAGCAGCCATTGAATAGTTAATTGGGAGCAAAAGCAAAGGTAAAAAAGATGCCATTAACTGAGCCAAGATGCTGCAACCGACCGAAGTGAGCTTAGCTTTTACTCAATCCATAGTAGCCACTAAATAAATTAGGTATAGGTCTGGTTAGAGAATAATCAATATGATGTGGAAAGCATTGTGGTTTGTCGGATTACAGCAAAACCCTCGTCCTTTTTTTCAGCGTAGTACCACTACAATAAAATACCAGGACATGTATGAAAGCTAAGCTGAAAACAAATGAAAAGCCCGTACTTATATTACATATATTTTGAGTAAAAAAATGCTGCATTCCAAAGGCTATATCCTTAGCTTATCAGCCTTATCTCATGTCTCAGAATCTGAATGAAGCGGTCAGTCAAATTAGATCGGCTGGCCAGAGTTGCAGTCCAGCATGGCATGGATGGTGATATTGGAGTTGGGGAGCAACCACATGCGCCGAATGGAGTTGGGGGGTCAGGACAGGAGATGAGCAGGGGTACAGCGAAGAGAGAGCTGATGATGCTTGTCCTTTTGCTGCTTAGCTACTCAAAGGAGGATTAGGTCGGGAATCATCGCCTAATTAAGTGGTGATATCATGGGCAACCAGGTAGATTAGATCGCCGATTATGTTGATTTATTAACAGCGTGTGCATGGGTAGATTATGCAAAGGAAACACGGGTGCGTGTGTGTAAAAACCACCTATGCAAAGTTGAATACTGGGAAGTACTGGCCTTTTTTTTTCAGGGAGCAACTATACAACAGGACACTGTTCCTAGCGCGAATCAACGGGATATATATAACACGAGACAAAAAAACACGGCAGTGCATTTCTTGATTTTGCATGGCGTTGCGCTTTAATTAATTTGCATCCCGCACTCCGCATTTCCTATCCATTTTTGCTCTCCGCGCTCGCCAACACAAAGCAACAAACTCCCAAATCCCAATTAATTAGGCGGCCATGCTGCCCATGCATACATGTATGCATGCGGTTATTTTTGTTTCTTTTTTTTTTTTTCCTTTTTTATAGTAAAACAAGTTTTGGTAGTTTTTTCGTCAAGTTTAAGGAAAAACTTTTAGGTAATTAAGGAGAAGTATCAGGTATAACACATACAGGAATCGAAAAGTAGTATATCATGAACAAATATTAAGGCATCGTCAAATCTAGAGTATCATCTTTTTGGTGTAAATGAATTTTGTAAAAAGTTTTATTTTTTTTTTATCAAAGCTTTATGACGCCAAGCAATTTTATTTATCGCATTGGTACCGGATGGGTCTCATCAGGTGCCATGAAGTATTACTAGATATCATCAACAGGTATCATTAAGTTTTATGTGAGCATCAACATAGTGTCGTCGAGTTTAATTGAAGTATCAGAATGATCTCATGAAGTTTCATTGAAGTATCAACGTGGTATCGCCAAGTTTTGTTGAAATGTCAGCATAGTATATATTAGAGAGATATCTAGCCAGCAGTATTGAGTTAAGTATCAGCGTATCAAGCTAGAGGTATTGTCAAGTATCGACACCGAGTATCGAAAAATATCAGACCAGTTATCACGTGTATCACTGAGTCTTGAGGCATCGAGCGAGTCAAGGATTGGGCTATTATTGGGCATCAGTTTTTGTGGAGTATCAAATCAGATGTCATCGAATATTAAGTATTGCACATCGTGAGCTGGTATCATAATTATAAATTTTGTAGCGAGTTAAATAAATTTTATAGGAGATAAAAAAATTAGAAAAAACATAATCAATTTCTATATAATAAGGCCCTAACAGGCCGCTCCGTGGTGCGTCCACGTCGACGCCTCCCGCGCCTCCACTTCCCCGTGTCGCCACGTCGACGAAATGGCCACAGCCGTTCGATCGCGATCGATTATTAAATCCGATTGCGGCTAGCTTTCACGTCGATGGTCGCGGTTCGAATCCCATCCTCCCCCCATTTTTCCTGTTTTTCCCATTTCCTCTCCTATCACCTCTTTTCTTTTTATTTCTCCACGATGGAGCACCACACGAGTGTAGCTCACTTGGTATCCCAGAGACTCACGGACGCATCTGGTCGTGGGATAGACCCCCAATCTCCCCACTACTGTGAGCCTTTATTTTATTTTATTTTTTTTGCTCTTTTTCACCGGGGGCATATGTCGGTGTCCTCACGTTGAATTTTTTTTTTGCCTAGCTACGTCAGGAACTCAGGATTCCTTTCCATTTATTTTCCCTTTTTATGACCGATTTAAAAAATGGTTTAAGCCTTTACAGATAAAACAAAAAAAAGAAATTATTTTCTTTCAAATTTAAAAAGATCCTACAAATCCAAACCATTATAGAATTAAACCACGATTTCATTCTAATATTTCATGAAAAGGTTTAGATATTAAAGGAAAAAAATAATTAACAAATAGTAGGATGTAGGATACAGGAAAGTCTTTGAGAAAATGTAATTAAAGTTGAAGATCAACGGTCTATGGAATTAAAAAACTTAAAATGGAACCATAACTGTCGGTGTAATAAATACCGGGGTGCAAAGAGTCCTAAGAAGATCGAGCGGGCCCCACGCGTCAGGCGGGCGAGCAAGGCCCCAGCGCGTGGGCGAGCCCCTCAGGGCGCCGGGCGAGGGCCCCACACGTCAGGCGGGCGTTCAGACCCCAGCGTGTGGGCGAGCCCCGCGGCGTATCGAGCGGGCCCCACGCGCCAGGCGGGCGCATGGGCGAGCCCCCTATATATATATATATATATATATATATATATATATATATAGGAAGCGTCTTTTCTACCCCTGGGAGTATCTACTCCCACCTTTAAAAAACCACCGTAGGTATGTCCGCATACTCTTTTATCAGTTTGGGTATGTTCATATACTTATTTTAAGATATACTAAATATCACCATACGAAAAAATTGCAAAAGAGCCCCTATTTTTTAACATATATTGATATACCTTTATATTAGTACATATAAATGAGTATGTCCACATATTGCATGTATAATCCAATACTCAAGGTACATACCACCCTAGATGGTTTAGTATGATCACACACTCTATGTACATACCTTCCGTTCGACCAGATACGTTCAAAATCTTGAGATATATAGGTGGGAGTAGCTACTCTTAGGAGTATAGAGTATTTATCCTTCATTTATATATATATATATATATATATTTCTAATGATATATATAGTGTATTTATGCAATTTATAGTGTATAGTTGTGAAAATAGTGGTTTTTTCTTAATTTATTTAGGTATTTTTAATTAAAATAAACCAACCCATACAAAACCTGGCTGGCTAGGTTCGATTACGGTTCGCACAGTAACCGAACCGACCCGGCCTGTTGGCCACCTCTGGTTTTGGGATTTGTCATTATAAAATGAGCTTTTTCATCCAACACATAATAAAACTGCTTTTCTCCTATATATGCCATTGTAATGACCGTTTTCTAATGGCACAATGGCATAGGGCATAATGGGGTATCTTGGTATTAGCAGAGTCATAATGGCATATCGAGTAATGTAGCTTTATCATGGTATGGATGAGAGAACTAGTTTGCCTAGAAACGTCCACTTTATAATAGCACATATCTAATTTTTTTCAAGGCACAATAAAACCATTGTGAGTCATACATTTGCCCAATTTAATGGCTCACGATTTTTTACTTTTATTGGGGTAAGACGACAACCGTCTAATAGATTTAACTTGAAGTGTTCAAATAGTTTTGGAGATGTATTCTATTTTTTTAAGGGCAGTATTAGATCAATGATCCACATGCAAATCGTTGGATTATGTTGCAACCTGTTCGGCCCATGAAAGCATCAATTTTCAGGGTTTTTTAAAATACATTAAATAATTTGCACTAGTAAAAATTAATCCTTTTACCGAAATCAAATAAATAGGGGCCATAACTGGTTGGTTGTGCCGCAGAAAGAAAATTTGCCTTCTTTGCTATCAACCTTCTAAAAGCCAAAAAAAATACCAAATATCACTTGCATAATGGGAAACATTTTTAGGGCTGAAATCTTATGGAAAAATTGAAGGTAGATATATTACCATAACATTTTTCATAAGTTAATTTCACAAAAAGTGAATATCATTTTTGGAAATTATGAAAATAAAATATATAGCCGTGCACTCGTCCTACCGCTATGCATTGATGTATTGGACCTATACCGGCAATTCTCTCTCGGGCCCAACTCCGCGAGATGATTCATATGGCCGGCCCATATGCATTACGAGTAGCTATGGGCTCTGGCTCATCCTCTCGTGCACTCTTCTCGTTTCCTGATAGGCGCTGATGCGGTGATAGTTTGATACCTGCATTACGACCTGCCTCTGGGCCTATGCACCACACGTCGACTAAACGTGGGCCTGTCCAAGTGTTGCAGAGCGGGCCTTTTACCTGAAATGCCGGCCCAAGGTGGGACAATGTTTTTGTCATTCCTTCGTAGTTCTTGTTTTCGGGCTACAAGAAATGCTCGAAGACTAGAGGCCCTGGTTGTTTGAGCTTCTAGTCCTCAGAAACCACCGGAAATCCAAACAAACAAACAACTTTTGCAACCTTCTTCCAAAAAACCAAAATCCCCTAGAACTTAAATTGTAATTTGACCTGATAAGCAAGTTCTGGGTGGCTTTTCTAATTTTTGCGGGTCGTAAAAGCTTGTTTGTCAGGATCAAAAGCCAGAGACAGTTTTTAGATAAGCTGCAGCTCAAACAAACATGACCTAAAAAAGCTCAAGTTTGGCTTGTTAGACGCTCGATTCCACATGGGATCATCGACCTGAGCTCAGTCGAGCCCAGCTTGTTTGTGGCCCTATTTGTTTCAAGCCTCTTATTGTAATAGTCATCCAATTTTTGCTTGTGTACTTACTATGGCTTGTACATTTCAGCTTAACGTAGCATTTCAATAAAATTTGAGTCTTTAAAAAGAAATTTAAATATTATAAAAAATAATTAAAAAATAGTTTTAGGATTTTTAAGAGATTACTAAAAACCTGAGAAAATTTATTACAAATTATTACACCAAATAGGCTATATAAAAAGATAAATTATGCTGAAACGCTACGCTACGCTAAACTAAGCTGAAATGTACACGGCCTATATGTATCACAAATAGCATGTGCTGGTTGATGTGCTAAGCCTGCCAACAAATATCTTCTTTTGCATCTTAAGTTTTGCAAGGAAAAAAATGGGAATGTTGGACAAAATATGCCCCCAAATTTTTTCCTCAAAACAGGCCAACTTTCCAAATCAAAACTGTGCAATAAGATTCGTGGACCTTGACAGTCCCAACAGGCAACAAGTGGGGGCGGCAGCCAGGTTGTCCGTAGTAGGCTAGCAGCTGCAGCACAGCACAGAGCACAACACCTGATAGCACAAGACGATGATACAACTAGTACTATTAAAATTGACAATAATGTAGCGCACGAAAATGACATCTGATGTGCAAGCTCGGGCTGAAAAGGAAGGGAGATTTTCATCCGAGGCACCACCCACTCTGATGTTGCCGTGCTAATCAGCAATCACCATCCAAAGTATCAGCACTCTTTAACGTGAGGACAGGTGGCTACACCTTCCCCAGCCCTGCACTGTTTTTTGTGCAGCAATCTATGAGTCTGTGAATGCATGTTGCAGCAGCTGCAACTTGACACGGACGGACATGGTTACGGCTCAGCTTGTTGGCTTCGCGGGCCTCGCGGCCATGGACGCCATTGCTGAAACCTTACTCAACTCCAAAGGTGCACGGCTCACGGGCGGGGGAAAAACCGCAGCCAAAGGAAAGCAGTTGCAGAGACCGTGATCAACGCTGCTTTGCTCATGCTTTCTCTCTCTCTTTCTTGGCAGAAGCTGGGATCACCAAGCAGCAGACGGCCCAGAATCTGCAGAGAGGCGCATGTGTTTGCCGTTAAGGCATGGGAGTTTTTTTTAACACACACCCCAATTGTTTTTAACCATTGATCTAATCTAATCCAATGTTGTTTACGAGATCTCAACCCCAGAGGGTTGAGACTACGTTTTCTTTGACTTTCCGATGACTTTTTTCGTTTTCGATGGTTTATTCCCGATGTGTAAGGACGTGAACGCACGACCATACGTTGTAGTTGCCAGCTTTGCGAAAAGAAGGCTGCCGCCTATGCTCGCCGCTCTCGTCGATGCCCACCACCGTTAGACGCTCATTCCCATGTTTTTATCGGCAACTGGACCAATCGACAATTACACAGTCGTGCTCGCCGTGGGACGCGTAGCGGTGATGGGGCTGAGGACGCATGGTGCCGCAGGGCGACGAGTGTGCGGCCGCGACAACGCGCGGGGGGGGCTGTGTTGTGTTGTTGGAGACGCATGTCGGCGCCGGGCGACAATTGCCCGGCTGCCGGGGGGACGCGCAGTGGTGGTTAGGGCAGGGGACGCATGGCGGCGCCGGGCGAGGAGCGTGCGGCCGCAAGGGACGCGCAGTGGCGGTGGAGGTAGGGGACGCATGGCGTCGCCGGACGACGAACACACGGTTGCATGCGGCGACAGTGGCCGAAAACGCATAGTAGCTGCTTGACGAGCGCGGCGGTGGTTGAGGACGCGTAGCAGCGAGCGTTGGCGAGCGCGCATCATATCATCTTACGGACCCACGTACGATGGATGATGCATAATTAATAATGCTCTCATCCCCATGGGGGTTGAGAGGGAGTACACCAGTTCAGAACCCATGGGTGCGCTCTGCAAGTTGCAGAGGATACTCGGGGCAGCTGCTAGTACCTAGTACCTGCTGAATGCCTGAATCTATTCACGGTTAAGAAATCCCCGAGTCAGCATGAGCTCGAAAGATCAGCCCGACAGATTGTTCCTGCTTAACATACATGCATGTTCTCAACTCTCAAGCCAGGGAATGGAAGCACGGATCATAATATGTGGGCTATTAGAAACGGGATCAATGCGTGAGTGAACTGCAACAAAGATATTCTGAATTTTTTTGGCTCCATTTTCCTCTGAACAAGACTGAACCAGCAGCCAGAAGATGCCTGTACATAGACCACGAACTAAGACCAGAACACTGGGCCACATTCAGATTCTACCCTAACGAAAGCTCTACTTGAAGTCTCCTACAGCTAACACTGACGCAGCTACTCTGCCCGTCGCCGATTGCCTGAAACGAGGCACACATTGACATCGAAAGAGTCGTCTTCTTCTGTGATGAAGAACTCTATCTACAGACGGCGTGCGCAACATCTTGGTTAATCTCAAGTTCTCAACCCACCGCCGCGCTTCCCCCACTGCTGATGATCCATGGATGTCCTGTGAAAGAAGCACACGATCCGATCAGAAAAGTTTTAGCAACAAATTGAAGCCAAAGGGGGAATGGGAGAAGAGAGGAGCATGCGGTGATTTGATTCGAGTATTTGACGGGGGCGACACGTACTTAGGACTTGGTCGGCGGAGAACCTCCGGGAGACGTCCTTGCAGAGCATGCGGCGCATCAGGTCCTTGGCCTCCGGCGAGACGGAGGCGAAGGCGCGCGGCGGGAAGCGCAGGTTGCCGCGGAGCACGGCCTCGAAGATCTCCGCGGGGGTAGCGCCGTAGAAGGGCACCGTGCCGGAGAGCATCATGTAGAGCACCACGCCGGCGCTCCACACGTCCACCTTCTCGTTGTACTCCCTCCCGGCGACCACCTCCGGCGCCACGTAGTACGGCGTGCCCACCAGCCCCGTCATCCGCCGGCCGTCCCCGAACCACTCCGCGGAGCCGAAGTCGCCGAGCTTGAGCACGCCGCTGGCGTCGAAGAAGACGTTGTCCGGCTTGACGTCGCGGTGCGCGACCCCGCGGCGGTGGCAGGCGGCGAGCGCGGCCGCGAGCTGGGCCAGGAGGCCCGCCGCCTCGCGCTCCGGGAGGCGGCCGCGGGCGGAGACGAGGGAGAAGAGGTCGCCCCCCAGGCAGAGGTCGAGCACGAGATGGACGGCGTGGGCGTCCTCGAAGGCGGCGTGGAGCGCGACGACGTGCGGGCTGGCGGGGGGCGCGGACACGAGGAGGTGCACCTTGGGCTCCTGCTCGGCGAGCGCGAGGTCGAGCGGGTCCGCCTCCGCCTCCCGCAGCGGTGCCTTGGCCGTGGACTTGACGGCGAAGGCCTCGCCCGTGGCGGCGGCGTAGCAGCGGCGGACGGTGCCGAAGCGGCCGCTGCCGATCTCGTCGCCGACGACGTACTGCTGCCTCAACGCCTCCTCGCCGCCGCTGCTCATGCTCCCCGCCTCCACTGGGGTTTTGGTTTCGTCGGGTCACCCCTTCTCCGGACGACGTGGGTGCCTTATAAATGCAGAGACCAGCGGAGCCGGAGGCGGTCAGGCGAAACCGAATATTCCTCTCCTCTCCTTTCTGGAAGGTGAATAATCCCAGGCGAGCGGTATCAGTGCCTTAATTAATTACCACGGAGAGAATAAATCAATTTGAGCCAAAAACGGTTCAGGTATGCATCCCCTGAGATAAACTGCCCAATAATTCTGCCTTTATTTCAAAATAAACGACTATACTAAATATATTCGTATTTGTTTCTTTCAAACCGATCCTCGTATTTATTGCTGGGGAGGTTTATATTAAAAAAGGGGAGCAGTAGGCGGGTTGGCTTTGGCGGTTTGAAGCCCCTGCCTCCTCCGTAGGAAATCGTGTGCATGGTAAGTGGGGCCCACAGTAAAGTTGATTGGTACTCAGTATTATTTTTTTTTGGTTGGGGTGGACCGTAGACAACGTGGCCTCTCTGGAGAGTGACTAGGATGCCGGGCCGTACATGTCCGCATCTGCATGGTGGGACGCATGGCCCTGTGGTAGGCAATCATCTGGCCTTTCTCCTTCGAAAACAAATAAAAAATGCTACTTGTGACGTATCCCGTTTGAATCGATTGTTCACGTTATACATTTCAGCTCAACGTAGCGTACCATTTCAACCTGATACCTCTCCTTCAGTCGCACACAATGTCTCCACCACTTCCGCCGCTCTCCTTCTTTGCCTACGCCGTCGCGTTGCACAGCCAAGGGAGAAAAGGCAGGGGTTGTGCACAGATCTCATATATAGCACGACCAATGACACGAGTTTAGCTAGGGATTTTCATTGGAGAGGGTAAATATTTTTTGTTGGATGGGGCATGCAGCTAGAGTGTTTGGGACTTGAGTTTTTTTTGCTGCAAGCAGCCCATGCACGTTTGCTTGCTTTCATCCATGACTTTTCTCCAAAAGGACCGTCGTCGTGGAGCCCTTCCATGGCTAGATCCGCATGACATGGCATCCTACAAGGGCTTTTTCAATATCAGCTGAGATCCTCTGTCGTAGCTACCACCACTGTTAGGTGGGCTCTAGCACACACGATAGTGACTGTCATTTCACGTGCAGTCATGTAGGAGGATCTAACCTCCTCCAATATCTACATGCACACACCACTTTATTTGTCACCCCATGGTGTTGGTCTGCTAAAACAACTGCACTATCCGTTTGTCAATAGCTAGGCATGCACAATAAATTTGCATGAACGAGGATCAATGCGTTTCTCAATAGCTATGGAGGCAACATTAACAGAGAATCGAATGCTTACCTAGCGGGGTTCACAATTTAATTTTGTTTCTGTTTGGTTGAGTCAAAATTTATTATTTTTATAGATTATTTAATGTAACATTTTGTAATATTTTTTTCAGAACTTTGAGGTTCTCAAGATTCAAAAAAATATTTTTTAATATTTTTATCCTTTACACATCTCGTTTAACTGCTCTTAACTTTTATCTCCACAGAATGAAACAAAACCAAACTATGAATAAAAAAAATCTTATATATGCGTTCCGGCTAACATTAGGTCAACATTTATTTCATTTCGGGCTTTAAAAAAAAGACTAGTTGAAGCGTGCAATTCAAAACACCGTTGGTCGTCTTGGCGTTGCATTGCCACCGTCTGAAATTAACGATTAGTGAAAAGTAGACTATTTGAAGAATGCAATTCACTGACGCGTTGTTGTCCTCGGCGGGTGCGTTGCATTGCCAATTTGCCGCCGTCTATTCGTGGTTTTAGTTTAGTTTTAGTTATTTCTGGTTTTAGTTTAGTTTAATTTATTTTTTTGTTATTTTTAACCATTTAGTGTAGCGTTTTAAAATATTCTTTTAAAAAATTCGTAGATTTTCTTAAAGAACTTAATTTTTTTTTGACTTCTCTGTATCTTTTAAATACAGTAATATTTTTAACTATAATTAAAACTAAAATTAAAACCGTGAATAATGAATTAAAGATGGTCCAACATACATAGAAGGAACGGAATCCCTATTCCCTACCGTGCACGAGCCGTCCGATGTTTGGAACGACCAATGGATGGAAGTTTCGTGGCTACTCCAAGTCATAGAATTCCAGGGGCCGGGGCCGGGAGAGGCTGCCATGGACGGCCATCAACCACGGCGACGCGCGTATACGGCCGCACGCAGCTAGCGGCGGCGGCGACGAAGACGACGACGACGACGAGCAACATCGCTGTTTGAAGCGTAGGCTTCTCCATTCCATTCCCATGGGGTTCTCGCCGTTTTGACCGCATGCATGGCTGCTTCGAGCATCCGCATATATAGATACAGCTAGCCCGCGCGCTGGTTCCGGCCAAGCAGCGGCTAGCCTGCCCGTTTGGACTGAATCCGAATATGCCTCCGCGACCACGACCACGACCACGACTCCGCGGAATATAGACGACCATCATAATCATATTCTCTATCATCACCTACATAAAAACCACGTTCCTTGGTCAGTAAGCGCTCGTACCCTCCTACCCTCGTCTTCCCTCTCACGCTGGTCATGGGGGAGCTAGTTATATCCCCTCGAACAGTGATAAAACGCCCATCCAACGGGCGATTATTGACTCCGACCGTTGCCGCCATTACACGCCCGTTGGGTCGGCTCTCTTGTACAGTTGTACTGTACGCCTTTAATAACGCCACGAGTTTAGCCAGGGATTTTCATTGGAGAGGGTAATTTTTTTTTTGTTGGCTGGGGCATGCAGCTAGAGTGTTTGGGACTTGAGTTTTTTTTGCTGCAAGCAGCCCATGAACGTTTGCTTGCTTTCATCCATGACTTTTCTCCAAAAGGACCGTCGTCGTGGAGCCCTTCCATGGCTAGATCCGCATGACATGGCATCCTACAAGGGCTTTTTCAATATCAGCTGAGATCCTCTGTCGTAGCTACCACCACTGTTAGGTGGGCTCAGGCACACACGATAGTGACTATCATTTCACGTGCAGTAATGTAGGAGGATCTAACCTCCTCCAATATCTACATGCACACACTTTATTTGTCGCCCCATGGTGTTGGTCTGCTAAAACAACTGCACTATGCGTTTCTCAATAGCTAGGCATGCACAATAAATTTGCATGAATGAGGACTAATTATGGAGGCAACATTAACAGAGAATCAAATGCTTACCTAGCGGGGTTCACAATTTAGTTTGCTTCTGTTTGGTTGAGTCAAAATTTATTATTTTTTATGGATCATTTAATGTAACATTTTGTAATATTTTTTCTAGAACTTTGGGGTTCTCAAGATTCAAAAAAAAATATATTTTTAATCCTTTACACGTCTCGTTTAACGGTTCTTAACTTTTAACTCCACAAAATGAAACAAAACCAAACTATGAATAAAAAATCTTATATATGTGTTCTGGCTAACATTAAGTCAACATTTATTTCATTTAGGGCTTTGAAAAAAAGACTAGTTGAAGCGTGCATTTCAAAACACGCCGTCGATCGTCTTGGTGTTGCATTGCCACCATCGAAATTAACGATCAGTGAAAAGTGGACTATTTGAAGAATGCAATTCACTGACGCGTCGTTGTCCTCGGTGGGTGAGTTGCATTGCCAATTTGCCGCCGTCTATTCGTGGTTTTAGTTATTTTTTTGTTTTAGTTTAGTTTAATTTAATTTTTTTTGTTATTTTTAACCATTTAGTGTAGCATTTTAAAATAACCCTTTCAAAAATTTGTAGATTTTTTAAAAGAACTTAAAATTAATTATTATTTTTTTGACTTCTCTGTATCCTTTTCAATACAGTAATCTTTTTAACTGTAACTAAACCGTGAATAATGAATTAAAGATGGTCCAACATACATTACCCAGAAGGAACGGAATCCCTATTCCCTGCCGTGCACGAGCCGTCCGATGTTTGGAACGACCGATGGATGGAAGTTTCGTGGCTACTCCAAGCCATAGAATTCCAGGGGCCGGGAGAGGCTGCCATGGACGGCCATCAACCGCGGCGACGCTCGTATACGGCTGCACACGCAGCTAGCGACGACGACGACGACGACGAGGAGCAACATCGCTGTTTGAAGCGTAGGCTTCGCCATTCCATTCCCATGGGTTCTCGCCGTTTTGACCGCATGCATGGCCGCTTCGAGCATCCGCATATATAGATACACGTACGCGTCTCGCTTTCGGTCGGTGCAGCCCGCGCGCTGGTACGGTTCCGGCCAAGCAGCGGCTAAGCCTGCCCGTTTGGACTGAATCCGAATATGCTTCCGCGACCACGACCACGACTCCGCGGAATATAGACGGCCGGCCATCGTATTCTCTATCATCACCTACATAAAAATCACGTTCCTTGGTCAGTAAGCGCTCGTAGTAGTAAGACCGCAATTATTATTTTTTGCGAAAAAATTGGCTGCATGTTAGTATAGTCAAACAACCATTTGGAAAAATGCCATCGCTGTTAGCTAGGTGAGCTATGAAAAATATCACTACTTCTCACCTCTCCTAACAAAATGCTACCCAAAGTACTGTTTTCCTATTACTTTTTCGTTGGCTCCTCCCACTGTACTTAAAAGAAAAAAAACAATAATACCCTTATGAATTAATTAAACCTACTTGAGAGGCAACCCGACAACCACATCAAAGAAGAAAGAAAAAACCTACGATACCATGTTACGCCTATGATCAATTACAGGAATTCTAGTTCTGGTTTTCATTCTTGTCAAAATACACTTTCGAATATGTTCAGATTTTCGTAACTTGCTAATACACGAAAGCTTGTTGCGTACTTCTCTAATATAAGAACCGCTCGAAGCCTCGAAGCATCATTGCTTAATTAGCATTCTCACCCTTATATAGGCGCCTAGTTAAGCATCTACTTATCTTATGTGGTAAAATAACTTTTTTTATCACTATGGCAGTCGAGATGCCTCTTAGTTAGGTTTATTCCTAAAGACATTGTTGTACTTCTTTTACCATAATAGGAGGATCCAATGGACGTAACGGGGAAGCAATTTTAGGCGGCATTTTGGCAAGAGAGATGAAAAGACAGTGGCACCATCACAATTCATCCAAAAACATTGACATTTATCAAATAGTAGTTTGACCGATGATGTGGAGCCAATTTTCCCACTTTTTTGTTTTGGACTCACACAATGTTGACTTGCATACATGTATATACCTGAAAGAGCTTATATAAAATAAAAATTCCCACGTAAATCATAGAAATAAATCTTCACTATCTATTACAATGAGGCTAAATGAGAACATATTATATTGAGAAAGAGTTCAAACCAACTACAATTTAAATAAAAATAACACAAATTTAGAATAAAGTCCAACTCAACTATAAAACTAAAAGAAGCAGCCATAATAATTTTGAAAAAAATACCAGGAAAAATACATAACAACAACTACGACACTAGAAAAGGGTCTCTATCTAATAAAATAAAAACATATAAAATAAAATAAAAGGGTAAAAATGAGCCCACAACAACTATAATTAAATGAGTGATGTTTCTATCTATTATGTTATTAAATGTGACCGAACAATGTATGTGAACTAAAAGAGAAAAATTTAGTGCTATAGTTGTGATTACAAGATGAGTTGCGAGAGCACCAAAAAAGATGGCTTGGAGACCAAAGAAAGGTATAGATAAAGATAACCAATTCGATCGTACCAGATTTAATGACATAAATCTTAGAAGATTAATGCCTTGTTTGTTTCAGACTAGTGTAGAGTTGCGTTCTACTATAGCAAATTTGTGACCCTTCAAAATACGTTTTAACGAGTTCAAAAAATTATGAAAAAAAATATTTTACAAACTTTAAGAAATACTATTTAAAACCCCACAAGAATGACTACAAAATATTACATCAATTGGCTTATACAAAAATAAAAAATGTTCATTTAATTTAATTTAATTTAATTTAATCTGAAACAAACAAGGCCTAGATCAATGTAACTTTCATATTAGACTAAGGTTATATTAGAAATAATCAAAAATACATATTAGAAAATAATTGTTCTTTTTGTTAGGCATGAATTATATTAGAGCTTATATCTATATTTTTTTATTTTTAAAACAAACGTAACCGTACAAAATCCGCGAGATACTTTGATTGCTCGTTCTTGCTATGACTTTGGGCTGATTGATCATTGCGAGTGGCACGATTAAGCTGTAATTTAACAAGAGTTTGAGTGACATCACAATACTGTGCATGACCACTCGCTTGACCATACTAACACAGCCGATGGAAATGGAGTCGTATGTGGGCCGGGTTGACAAGACCAGGAACACTTAATACTGTTCCTTGTTGCATGCTAGAAGATCCTCCTCCACTCTCCGATAATTTAACAAGATCCAACACCACGTCCCTGCTAGCTACCGATCGACGAAAGACAGATAGATATATCTTAATTTTCCGGACATAGCTGTTTAATTATTTTCTGCTTGGTGTGATAGACACATTGCACCTAATTAGCTCTAGCTTATTTTAAAGTGCTAAGCAAAGCAGGTTACATACCCACATTTTATTTTATACCAATGATAGAAGCTGGCAAAGAGATGTTTGCATTATGATCACTGTTGGGGATGATGGAAGCGGACTCCAATAACATGTTTGCTTCTGTACATGTTGCCAAAGTTAGCTATTTGCCATATACGCATGTAGGGTGTTCTTCATGTCAATTAGTCAATATATATATATAGCTCGCTGTCACCCTGCTTTTTTAAAAAAAACGATGAAGCAACGTAATTAATTTGGATGTTTAGACTCGACGCCGGTGATATAGTAAAATTTTCTCGGAGCTGCAGAATATATAGGTATTACATGTTATTTCGCCGTCTCTCGTTTTTCAAAGAGTGTATAAATCATGTAGAGATCGGCATCATCACTAGTAGCAGTGAAATATCGCTTTCTTTAATCTTGACATTTGCTATATATGTGTGTTGCAATCGGAGAGGGACATTTGAATGCATGGTAATTGGTAATATTTGTTTTTCTCCCTTCTCCAGAATTAATGGATGAGTCCAGTGGAGATGAGCTGTGAGTACTAGTGATAGATAGCCTGCACTTGCGGTGAGTTGATTGGATAAACGGCGCTGTTGTTTTGTCATGGATGACGCACGTGTAGGATGCCTAATGTAAGCTAGCACAGATAGCACTAATTAATACTATAAGCTAGCAATCAGCAGATAGCACCAAGGCGTACGTACATGCTTACCAACGTATATTTGATGATATAGTAAACTTGTAGAGCTCTGAAAAGTAGACTTCAGAAGCTAAAACTGATAATAGAAATCAGATTTTTAAGAATTTGTGCAGGGACTTCAATGTTTGCAAGAGACTTTTGATATATGATCGATCCAACTACAATATCAAAAGGTCAAAGTGTTTACAAAAAAATAAACAAATAATCGATTTGAGAAAATTTTGTCAAAAAATAGATTTTAACTCACGCTCTTGTTATCATCCTTGGTCGTTTCCAGGGACAAAGTTATGAAATCGATCAACAATGTATGCATCACGCTTTCCCAGCAAAATATTACACATTTATTTGCAGGCTGCATGCAACAACCAATGCGGAGGGAATTTGGTGGTGGGACATCATAATCTATATGGATTGCAAAAATGATTTAATGGAACATCACACATGGCACTATCTCCTGCATATGACAGTGGCACATGCATTATTTTAGTATTAAAAAGAGAAAAAAAATCGTAGTGTTACTGAATTAATAAAAGTTGAAACATTTGAAAGGTGAAAGGCCATGGAATGATGGAAGGCCGATCGCTTTGTCAGGATTGGAGGCCCAAGTTGTGATCCTCGTGCCATAGAGTGGGCCTTCCACCTCCTGTCCTGGGCTTGTCGGCCCAACCGTTTGGGGCCCACCAACAGTAATCCGCCTGGGCGCCACCTGGCGCGGCTCGCACCACCGCTAGCGCGATCACGCCCAACTACTGAACCGCACGAGCACGACGCTCGTGATCCTCCCTCTTCCGCTTCCGTGTCTCGCACACTTCTCTTCTTCTCCGGCCAGCTCCGCCTCCGCCTCCGCCTCAGCCTCCGCTTCGATCCCATATCCCCATCCCAGAGTCAAATGCCGCTGTCTTGCCCGGCGAGAGGCACGTCGCCTGTAGGCATGGACAGGCCGCGCCTCGTCGTCGCCGTCGGAGCGGCGGCGCCAAGCCCGCGAACTCTCCTTCGGCGCCGAACCCTCCTGCCGCCGCGTGCCGCTAAGCTTCGCCCTGTCTTCTCGCGCACGCTCGCCGCGCCCCTTGCCCGGTGCTCCTACTCCGGGTACTGATGGTTCCGCTACACCCGCTCTACTTCTACCGGTAACATCTCCCTTTGTTTGTGTGTGGATTATCTGATTTGATCCTCATTCCTCTAATCTGTGGATCAGGAAAGGGGTAGGAGATGGTCGCGGTAAGCCTCGCCACGAGAGCTCCAGTACCGCCCGGTTGGTGCCATGACATCCTCTTATCTCTATTTCGGGTTAATTTCGAGTACAGGCGCAGCGAGAGGTTAATTTTCGTAGTTTTTTTTTATAATGTCGGAGGTGGGATTTTGCAGGCTCGGCGTTGAAGCAAGCAGCGATCAGGTATGGATTAACAACGTGACGCAGGGTTGTCTACCTGCATGCTCGTCTGATTTAATTTCAATTGATTAAGAGGGCTGTGGATTTAGCGTTGCTGCTGTCGCAGGGAGTAGGTTTGGCTGATAAGAAACATACAGGTGACATGTGGGAGCTCTTCAGCGAGGCTCAGAGGAGTAATTCATCTTCCTGTTGCATTACTCAAGTGTAGTGTTATCTTCCATACTGCAAGTTTAGTAGTATCGATTCTTGTGTGTTAGCTTGCGGCACCAGGTTAGCACAATGTTCAATTAGAATCATGCAGTACCATCACTTTGTTTGCTAGCAAGGAAGTGATATCCATTTGGTGTCTCTATTTTACAGATATCTTATATGTTAACAAGCAGCGGGTTGTGGCCATGGAGGAGCTGAAGAAGCTGCAAGATGAAAATAAGTTTCTTCTTCAGGAGTTAGAAGTACTGGAAATTGAGAGGCAAGGTGCAGTGGAAACCTTCCTTATCAGCACAAAATTTAGTAAATGAACTACAATGTGAAATTGCAAAATGTCCAGGAAATCAAATGCCACAACGCAACATCTCTCTCTAATAATTTTAGTTTCCATTTCTCATTGCTAACTTTATAGGTAATGTTAATCACCGATTTTATAAAATCTGACTTTGTATTTCTTTTCATGGGACCCCTTTTCAGGTAATTCCACACAAACATCACAAACAACGAGTGTCTGTGAGCTGCTTCTGCGGATAGATACACTGGTCATTTCTGGAATGATTGGCAAAGCAGAAGCATCTGATTTAAGAAAGAAAGTTGTTGAAAATCGAAACATGATTCAGAGTAAATTTTCTGATATTCATCACAAAACAGATACCGAACTTCTCGCAGAGTTGCGGCACTTTTTGAGTAAACCAATAGAGTATGCTACCATTTAGTCATTTACCATTTTATGTCTATGTCCTTCATCTCTACATGTTACCTATCAATATTGGATTTTTTACATAAAATTGTGCATGTAGGTACCTATATGCTCATTCATATATGCTTATCTTTTATATTTTTCAGTTTAATTATGAAGTTGGCAAGTTGCACATTTACTTTATATCATCATGTGTTCGAATTACCTGTCTAATCCGAGTTTCTGTAATCCTAATCGCTTCTACTATATTTCGCATGGTCTACTTTTCAATGTTTGTTTTGTTTTGTAGGAAACCTCTCCATGTTGTGCACATTTGCAGTGAAATGAATACAGTAGAATTATGTGGATCATTAGCAACCTATGTTACTGGTTTATCCAGTGCATTTCAAAGAAAGGGTAACTTGGTGGAGGTTATACTACCCAAGTATGCGACTTTCTTGTAGCAAGAATATATTGAGTATTTTTTACAGGCTTTCCTATTTTCCATTGCAGCAAACATGTGTTGACTTGTGGATTAATACATTTGCCCTTCTCAAATCATTCCTATGGCCACACTAGCACTAGTACATTTTGTAAACTGGCTGGCAACTTAAGTTTTATGTTTTAATGTTTTGATAATAATGTATTAATTACGATTTATGAAGAGGGCAGTTTTTATGTGGGTTCAGTAGCATTAATGGTGTTCAACTACATTTCATGCGTCTTAAGTTTTTATTGCAGCTTTAAGTTGTACTAATGCATCTACTACCCTAATAACTTATACGGCTATACCATGTAAGTTGCTATATATCATTTCCTACAAGGACACCTTTTTAATCATCACACTGTAAAACCCTGAATCTAAATAGAATTGGAAAATAATACAATTTTAAGTCCATTCTGAATGCTTCAGATTGTAAACTACATTTTGTTGTGAAGATTTTAACTTGATGATTAATCCTTTAGTTTCCACAACCACCTATTGCTCAGTAATGGACATTTTGTTGTCAAGATTTTAACTTGATGATTAATCCTTTAGTTTCCACAACCACCTATTGCTCAGTAATGGACTGATTATACTGTTTGTTCCATCCTTTTATGTTGCTTAAAGAACATGTTAATAATAATTTATGTCTTGTACTAGTATTATATATTTTTATTGGTCTAATGTTCTGTGGGTTACCTGTGACTGATATCTGGTGTGTGTGTGTATTTGAGGTTTACGTTTTTTCCCTAGTAATATATTTTCTTGGTTGTTTTTGTGTTTGGAGTAAGTATTCAAGCAAAGCTATCACGTTGATTGCATTTGTGTAACACAAAAAATAGGTATGCTGGCATCAATTTAGATGGAATTCATGGTCTAAGGAAAGCTGAGACAGAGTATGAATCTTATTTTGGTTCTCGTTGGCACAAAAACATAATATGGACAGGGTAAATATTTATTTCCACTTTACCTATGCATAGAGACATAGCAAGTCATAGTATTTAGTTCTCGTCTTATTTTAGTTGATCATCACCCAGATCTTATTGTTGCTACGTGCACTAGCTCTTGCTGTGTCCTTTTCTAATTTATATTCATTGATGCAGTATATCAGATGGTGTCAGCCTTACACTGATCGAGCCAGTTCAACTCTCATATTTCAATCGTGATATGTTACGTGGCTACCCTGATGACTTTGAGCGGTATGCAGTACTAGGAAACAATTGTTAATAACTATATAGGAATACACCACACCGTGGCATGCTGTTTACCTGTTGCATAAAAAGATACATGCGTACTGTGTATTTTAACACATGGCCATCCTTTCAATGTATGTATTGCTGCAGATTCTCCTATTTTTCCCGTGCTTCGTTGGATTATATTGTAAAATCTGGAAAGCAGCCAGACATTTTGCACATACATAACTGGGAAACTGCTATTGTAGGACCACTTTTCTGGGATATATTTGCTCCCCAGGTCAGTTTTTATTATTACTGATACGCTCATCTCTCTCAAAGAGTGCATGCCCTTAATTGTTTCTCCATGTTAAATGGATAATATTGCATCTAAAATAACTAACAGTGCAATTCCTTCTGACAACAAAAGAGGAAACATGTGCACAGTTGTCTGCATACAAATAAAAGTCGTGCATTTCCAGTTGTATGTATGCAGAAAACTCCCCAAATTATGATTTGTTTGTGTATATATAAAATTGTCGATGCAAAAACAAAACTATTTTTTAATATGTTTTAGAAAATTATCTAATCATGTTGTTATCAGTTTTTATGTGAAGTTTAGCGTTGTAATAACTTGTAATTTATTCACAGGGCCTTGGGAACGCTCGGATATTATTCACATGCCAAGACTTGAATCCACAAGTATATTATTTTATGTCCTTAGTGAATGTTATTTTAGTTACAAACATGAGAGACCACCAAACAATTGGGCAGGGCTAATCTTGGGTTCTCGTTATCTGCTTCTTCTTTTCTGGCAACAACTATCATTACCAATGAAATAATAGTGGCTGATTAATCCGTTCTTTTAATAGAGTTTATTTATCTTTTAAGCGAGTATCCATTGGAAATATTATTTATATATGATTGTGCTTTATGCATTGCTTCCATGATATGATCATTTACGCTTCTTTCCACTGCTGTGTTTCCACAGCAAGTGAAATTGGCATGAACTAGACAATTTTATCTTTTAAATTTATTTAATGGAAAATATTTTTTATATAAAAATGTGCAGTGCCTAGAGGAGCCAAATAAGTTGGAGCTGTGTGGACTTGATCCTCATAAACTCAATCGCCCTGATCGTCTGCAGGATACTAATAAGACACATCTCGTTAATATTCTGAAGGTAAATGTTTTAAAATTTTATGGATTTGATACAAGAACTTCATCTGTGTGAATCTAATGGCCCTGATATGAATTTATGTCATCTCTGGGCATCCGGCAACGTAAGTTATTTCTACAGAGCGCATTTTTGCTTCTCTATGGGTAACTTTTGTTCAAGTGTGTCTTTGAAGAAAAGACATTGGGATGCCGGAACAAAAGTAAATTGTTTCATATATACATCATATATTTTTTTGAATAACAAATGTGTGATGCTTGGTTGGGCAATGCCAACTGCAAGAACTTTGTGCTTGGAGATTAACACCCTTTTATTTCATATTGATACATTTAAATTGTGGTATTTCCACAAGGAAAACTTTGCTTAATTGGCACAAACTATGTGCTTAACATCATCAACTCTCTGATTAATTTGTAATTATAATCAACTAATCGGTGCAAGTGAAACTTAGATGCCTAATCTGTATTACTTACTCCCATACAGCATGTCCTATGTCCTTGATGCCCCCAAGTATACTTATATCGTCTGACAAACTTCTGGTCACATATTGCAGGGAGGGATTGTTTACTCAAATAAAGTTATTCTAATGTCCTCAACCTGGTCAAGGGATGTGCTTATCCAAGAGTTGGGGCATGGGTTGGAAGAAGCATTAATTACACATAAGTAATTATCTTATTCTTGTTTATCTTTATACATTTCATTTCCCTCCAGGGACTTAAAATATAGGTCACAGCTAACAATTGTTTTTTTCACATGCACTTCATTTGTAGGGAGAAGGTATTGGTTGCTTCTCATGGATTGACTGGCGATCTTTGGGACCCAGCCAAAGACATTTATCTTCCTCGGCGGTATTCTGCAAATGATATTAAAGGAAAATATTTTTGCCGAGAAGCACTTAAGCGTCGTGTTGGGTTGCATAATGATTCATCCATTATAGTATGTACCTCATCATTTTGCATTTGGGCATTTTTCTTTGTTTAGCAATCACAGCGAAATTTAATGAAGTAACTTTTTTTTTTTTCAGGTAGGATGTATCTGTGATGATGATTCAGATCCTGATAATCTTAGGGATGCAGTTCATGTTGCTATGCATAGAGGCGCTCAGGTCTGTGTTACCTTCCTTTTGGACTTTAAAAGTCTGGTTATCTATTAGTGTAGCTGCTGTTTGTTAAAAAAAAGTATAGATGCCAGATTTCATAATATACAGGTTATCATCATGGATAGCAAAGGATCTGTTGTGAACTCACCTGTGAGTGCACTAAAGGAAGAAATAAAGGTATTACCATTCCGTGTGTTACTAGTAAATTTGTTTAAGCTTATCATGTGCGATTTGCATGGCATACCATTTTCATATCCATTTGATTTCTTTGTAATTTGTTTCAGCACATCAAAGAGGGAGACCAAATAAGGTTTATTGAGGTATACAATGTGGCCCTGGCACATTTAATATTTGCAGGCTCTGCTATCATTCTTTGCTCTTCCTTTCACGGTCCATCACTTCAAATAGCGGTATGTAAATCCAGTTTTCTTTTCCACCTATGCTAAGTGAGCTAATGTTGAATTTATAGGGGTATCTGAAACCCGGAAGAAATAAGATCACCGGTAACTGATTGAACTGGAGACTGGAATTGGTCCATTGTCTCAGTCAGAATTGATGTGAATTCATTTCCACCTGCTTCAAATGGGATGATAATTATTTTTTGAACTAATGGAATGACTACTTATCACCATGAACAACCATTACTTGTAGTTGAGATAATTTTTGTTTTGTTCTTTGACATCTTTTTCGTTTTGCGTGTTTTTCGTAATGCTGTATGGCATTATTTGCAAAGCATATTATCTGTATATAGCGAATACCATTTTTCATATACATAGAGTGGTTTTATTTACTATTTAGCATGTTATTATGGTTGTTTGTGTCATGCGGTATTGATATTAGCAACACCATACTCCTAGTCACAAGAAAGCAACGTTTTGCACATGGACACAGTGTTGATATTACAAACTTTGTCCACTAATTTATTTTATAATAGATTTATAAAACATATTGTTACTACCTTACAATTTTCAAATTTCCAATCTTCATATTTATAAAAATATATCTATCTATTATGTATATAAAAGAATTAAATGAAACAACATATTAATTCTAAAAAAATAGATTTCTCATATTAATTGGAGAGAAAACAAAAGATCTACACTCCTGATTGTTGTCGGCCTAAATTATAACGTATCATCATCATCATCATCATGCCCCAATGTTTCCAAGGAAACTCCCGCAAAAGTGGGGTAGGGGGTCGGTGTACACAACCTTACCCCTGAGATTAAAATTTAGAGAGGTTTCCGTTTGACCTTTGGTGATACTAGAGAACTCTCTATAACTTTATGACAAAAAGAAATATAGATAGTTTGATATGCCATTTTAAAAAAAGAATTCTTATCAACTGCAACAAAAATATTTAAATAGAAATCCGGGAGAAAATAGAAATAAGAGTCCATGCTAGATTAAAGAAAAAAGAGTTTATATTGGATACAACAATAATAAAAGAAATTCCGAATAAAAAATAGAAATAAGAGTCCATGCTAGATTAAAGGAAAAAGAGTTAGTATTAACTACAACAGAGATAATAGAAATTCGGAATAAAAAATAAAAAGAATAAGAATTCATATTTGATCAAAATAAAGAGGCTATATCGTCTACAGTGAAAAAAGCATAAATCTGGAATAGAAAGTAATAGAAATAATAGTCCATGTTAGATTAATGATCAACACAATTCTAACCACACAAACTCGTGGGTCATCTTGTTCGTTGGAATTATATTCAAGTTTAACTCACACAGAAATACAGAATTACTGTCCTGTGCAATTAGTTTCCACTCCACTGCTGTCTCTCTTAGCAAGGTGAATCTATCTTTGTGACCAGATGAAAGCAATGAAATATGGATCTGCACCAGTACAGACAAACTTACCTAGTGATGGATTCAGGTAAAAACCACACAGTGTTTTCTTGGGCAGCCCTTTCCCTTTAATATGATTAGGATGAAATGTTTGATGTGTACATAGGGGGTTGAAAGCGCGTGACTACAACAGAAGCTTACAGTATGGATCAAGGTAAGCTTTTAAATCGGTTGATCGATAATTATACATTAATGTTTTAACTTGCAGCTCGGTTTGATTTACTTGAGACCAGGCAATCTGATTGGCATCACGGCAACTCCACAATATCTCAGTACCTCATCTCAGCATATGGAGACATGTCTCTTTCCGAAGCAATTGATGACATTGTAAGTTCACGATCTCTTGGGTGTTAACTATTGAGTAGCATAGTTATTGATTATGCACATGGCAAATCATCTTTGAAAAAGCCAAATTTACTTTCTGTCTTTAAGAAATCAATCAAGTGAGAGTCATAAACCAAATTTGCAATTAAAGGTTGAGAAAGCTGAAACTATCTATCTGACACAAGTTTACTTTCCACTGTGCAGAAGAATGATCCCTCCCGGTGGGAATGGCGGATTAAGGATGGGATGGTCAAGGGTTTATTATGGGACGCTGAATATTATGACTTACACTGGGAGGCCTACCTACACCTTTATAAGGAAGCTATGAATTAGACTTATGTTGGGTATATATACACAAGTAAACTAGTGATATTTAAGTCACCCAATTAGAGGTAAAGAAAATTCCACACGAAGTGAGCTCTTTTGCATTCTGCTATTTTTATTTTCAAACAAAAAATGCAAACATGGACTAAACATAAGTCGCTTGACAAATTTGCCGAAATCTTATAATTGATCTAAAAACGGATAAATTGTGTGCACTCAATTAGAGGTGGACAATTGAGTTCTACCGGTCTATCCAACTCAAAGCATGCTACTATTAACCCAAATTACGCAAGGCACGCCCTACCTCCTAAATAGGTTGTGCACTTGTGTTGGTTCGGCACAACACCCTTGACTATAACATCCTCATTTTAAGAAAAAATAAATAAAATCTTGCATGGCCTTTGCATAAAATAAAAATTTGTGCATAAAAGTTTAAAAGCATAAAAATGAGTATGTTACCTTAAAAATATAAGATTATTTAATTTTGGTTTATGAATAAAGGTTTTGTATTTGTAAAAAAAAATTTCAATGATTTCCTAAAAAGATACTTAAATAATTTATGTTGATAATTATTTTCCTACAACTTTGTGACCCTGGGTTACATGTGTTCAAAATAATAATTATGAAAGAATATTTTGAAAACTTTCCAAAACTAAAATTTATATTTTTTCTTCAGTTATTTTGTTTGAATATTTATTTGTCTTCAATAATTTATTTTATATTTTGTCTTCAATTATTTATTTTTGGAGGACTTTCCAAGAATATTTGGAGGAATTTTAAGCGTGTACCCAGGATTTTTTTAAAAAGCAAAAAAATTGAATTGAGTTTGTAAGCATATTTCAAAAGTTATTTTAAAATTTAAATTTATCTTGATTCTAAACGCAATACAATTTTTAAAGGTTATCCTTTCAATCATGTTTTCACATTGTTTCACCACTCTTTGTTTTGATATCCAAAGGAAACCTTTTCAAAGAGAAACTTAAGTCATGGTTACAATGAGCTTTTGCAAAACTGTTGTTTCTCCTTTCCGAGGAAAATGTTTTAGTTTGAAAATAAGTATTAAAAAAAATCTCACTCAAATTCATATTTCGAATCATATTATGTTGTAAATGTAAAGTCTTTTAGATGGTTACAATCTCAACCATACTTTTGTAATAGGCTTCAAGTTGTGGATTTAATTGCAAAAGAAAATAATTTTGAAGGATTTATTGAACTTGTATTTTCTTGAGAAGCATACAAATTATCTATACCAGTTATTAACAAAAAAAAACATATTTGCACTTATGTTATGGATAGAATTATAGATAAGAGTTTTGATTGGATATGTGGAAATATGTGGAGAAAAAAATTTGAACAACGGAAATTTTAGCGTTCAAAGAGCTTATATGCGGATAAATGATTTTTATTCACAAGCTCTGCATTTTGGTGGTGTATCAATTAATAGTAAATGAATTTCGATCATATGTGATTTCACATCATGATAGAGTAATGATTAATCGAAGGACAATCATAAAAGTGGATTCAAGTGATGCATTAAGTTTGAGATCTCATTATTCGGTGGATTGAATACGAAATAGGAGCAAGTTCAATAAGAATAGGATTTTTTATAAGGTCAATGAGAACACGGTCATCCGAGAAGATGCTATGAGTTCTTTAAGTATTACATCATCTATTCATCCAAAACAGGGCTTGAAAGCAATCAGGATTTGACATTCTACGCATTCCCGATAATCCGAAGGAATTCAACCACAAGAAAGAGGCAACTCACAGATTTAAAAGCCTCGGAGATGAAATTTCCTCTCTTCTATTTGTACTCCATTGGTATTCTCTCATCTAATAATCTAACAACTTAGGATCAAGAAAATCGTCGTGGCAAGCAAACCTAATAAGCACCATCGACCACACAAGACCAAGACTCCATTTCCTAGAGATCGGTTACATTATGGATCAAGAAGAACAAGAATTCAAGCAAGTGGCTCAAAAAAATCACCATTATCTATTTCTTCCATCCTCCTAGTTCTTTTGAATGTCGGGGTCGAGATTTTCTTTAAAGGGGTAGGTTTGTAACGTCCTCATTTTTATAATTAAAAATTCATGCATGTCATTTGCATAGAATAAAAATTTGTGCATAAAATTTTAAAGCATAAAAATGAGTATGTCAGATTAACAATATAAGATAATTTAATTTCGGTCTATGAACAAAGGCTTTTGTATTTTAAAAAAAAATAAAAATTTTGATAATTTCCTAAAAATCATACTTAATTTTTTTTGTTTATAATTATTTTCGTACAACTTGTGTTTCAAAATAATAATAATTATGAAAGAATATTTGGAAGACTTTCCAAATATAAAATTTATATATTGTCTTCAATTATTTTATTAGAATATGTACATTTTGTCTTTAATTATGTTTATATTTTGTCTTTAATTCTTTATTTCTGGAGGACTTTCCAATAATATTTGGACGACATTCAAGCGTGTACCCAGTTTGTTTTTAAAAAAGCAAAAAAGCATGAATTGAGTTTGTAAGCATATTTCAAAAGTTGTTTTGAAATTTAAATATATCTTGATTCTAAACGAAATACAATTTTTAAAGTTTATACTTTTAGTCATGTTTTCACACTATTTCACCACTCTATGTTTTGATTTCGAAAGGAATTTTCTCAATCATGGTTACAAAGAGGTTTTGCAAAACAGTTGTTTCTCCTTTTCAAATGAAAATAAGAGCGTTAAAAAAATCACTCAAATTCAAATTTTGAACTATATCATGTTGTAAATGAAAAGTCTCTTAGAAGGTTACAATCTCAACCATACTTTTGCAGTAGGCTTCAAGTTGTGGATTCAATTGCAAAAGAAGATAATTTTGAAGGATTTATTGAACTTGTATTTTCTTGAAAAGCATGCAAATTTTTTTTATCAATTATTAACATAAGAAATAAATATATATTTGCACTTAAGTTTTGTATCTGATGCCCATATCTTTATATGCCGGTATTCATTTATTAATTCCAGCTAAACCTTATCCACTTAACTGCTGCCTATAAGTACACTTTGTAGTTGCATAGAGGTCGGTATCTATTTGGTATGAATTTTGGAAGACCATTCCCCTTCTATTGCTCTAGCTTTTTTTCATGCTCTTTTCCTCTCATCTGATGTTAAGACTCCTATCAATAGCAATGGATGTCTCAACTTGGAAGGAAGAAGCTTGATAATGGATGATGTGGTGTATGGATGTGTGTGGTAAAAAGGAATTTAAATTAATTTAAGAGTGAATGATGCCATCAATGGATTTTCTTCTTATTATTAATTCTATTGAAATTAAATCGAAGGTGCTCGATGATCTATAGTGATAAATTTGCATATAGGTAATAAAATTGAATATAGCTTTGATTATTTAGTATGTCAAACCTGGTGGAATAATTGGATTGTAGTCACAATGATATGATTAATTTGAATTGATGGGTAGTAAGAGTTAATTAATATGTAAAAAGATAGAGGTAATTTATTATGCGTTGGTCAAATCTTATATTGGACTCTCTTGGTGTACGAAAAATGGTTTGGTTATTCATGTAGGAAGTGCACCAACCTAGTGTAAGAAGATTAAATAATTGTTTAGGAGTTATGCAAGATAGTGATTTGAAATAAATTGTAGTTTATCAAATTAACGTGGAATTCATTTGGAGGATTGATGAATTTTTTAGATAGAGTTGATTTATCTATTACTAGCGGTGATTTGGTCCATCAAAAATTGAATTATTGGAGGATTCTAGCATAGCGTTGATTTATCTATTACTAGCGGTGATTTGACCCATAAAAAATTTTGATTGTTGGAGGATTTTGGTGCAGTGTATTGATCGACTGATTTTATATTGCAACATAGGGATTTGTGTGTTTGTGAAAAAGAAGTGGAGTTGTCGCATTCTTATAATTAACTGTGGATGTAATTAGACGAAATCATGATCTCTTGGACTACTACGGAATGCTAATATATGAATATTTTGGAGGATGACTTGAAATATGAATGGTATTAGTGAAATCATTGAATGGGTACAAATTATCACTTTTGGGACACATGATTTGTTTAAGGGGTAGACAAAATGTTGGCATACAGTCAGATCACTTGATTATCCCTTAAAGATATACTATTGGAAGAATTCGATTGTGCCAGAGGTTATAGATAGAGTTTTGATTGGATGTATGGGAATTTGAGGCGAAAAAATTTTGAACAAAAATATTAGTGTTCAAAGAGCTTATAGGCGGATAAATGATATTTATTGTCAAGCTCTACATTTTGGTGTTGTATCAATTAATAGTAAATGAATTGCGATCGTATGTGGTTTCACATCACGATAGAGTAATGATTAATCGGAGGGCTATCATAAAAATGGATTTCAAGTGATGCATAGAGTTTTGAGATCTCATTATTCGGTGGATTGAAAACTAAATTGGAGCAAATTTAATAAGAATAAGGTTTTTGATTAGCCCAATGAAAATACTAGCATCCGAGAAGATGCTATGAATTCTTTGAGTATTACATCATCTTTTCATCCAAGGCAGGGTTGAAAGCAATCATGATTTGACATCTACGCGTTCTCGATAGTCTGAAGGAATTCAACCACAAGAGGCAGCTCCAAATTTAACTGCCTCGAAGATGAAATTTCCTCTTTTGTCTAACCTTTACACTCCTTGTTGTCTTCTATGTGTACTCCATTGGTATTCCTCCTTTTCTATCAATCAAGCAACTTGGGATCAAGAAGATCGCCGTGGCAAGCAAACCCAATAAGCACCATTGACCATACAAGACCAAGACTCCATTTCCTAGACACCATGGGTTAGGAAGAACAAGAATTCAAGCAAGTGACCGAAGAAATCACCATTCTCTATTTCTTCCCGTTCCATCCTCCTAGTTCTTTTGAATATCGGGGTTGAGATTTCGTTACAGGAATTCAAGCAAGTGACCGAAGAAATCCCCATTCTCTATTTCTTCCCGTTCCATCCTCCTAGTTCTTTTGAATATCAGGGTTGAGATTTATCGGGGTTGAGATTTCGTTAAAGGGGGTAGGTTTGTAACATCCTCATTTTAATAAAATAAAAAATAAAATCATGCATGGCATTTGCATAATATAAAAATTTGTGTATAAAATTTTAAAGCATAAAAACGAGTTTGTTATTTTAAAATATAAGATAATTTATTTTGGTTTATGAAGAACAAAAAATAAAATTTAAAATTTCGATAGTTTCCTTGAAATCATACTTAAATAATTTTTGTTGATATTTATTTTCCTACAACTATGTAACCCTAGGTTACATGTGTTCAAAAATACTATTTATAAGAGAATATTTGGAAGCATTTTCAAAAATAAAATTTATATTTTATCTTCAACTATTCCATGTGAAAAATAATTATTTTCAAGAAAGAGAAAAGTATTTTCTTATATCATATTTATTTGGCTCTATTAATTATCCATTTTCTCATCTAATTCTCTATACTTTCCTTTGTACCCACCTGCCATTCTCTTTCTTCCTCTTTCATTCCTTTTCTCTTTCTTCTCTCACTTCCAGCGCACAGCTCCCTCCATCTCCCTTTCTCATCCCCTATGCATGAGCAATGCATTAAAAATCCACCCCAAATTGGATGGACATCAAAGGGTGGTAGTGACATCGGTTTTAACGTGTTAATGACAGTGGTTGCTACTCTATAATCGTATTTGAGCAGCCACTAATCTCTTTCTCCCTCTCTTTCTCTTTCTTCCCCTATTCACTTACGCTGTACCTTCTGCTTCTTGTTCCTGTGCAGTGTACTGTGAGGAAAGACCTCTTCTCTCCCCTTCCCATTTGATGGCATATCGATGCAATCAAGTGCCATCAGTTTCCCTTCTCTGATGACATGGGTTACTACTTGTTAATGAGGGATTAAACAGCCACTAATCCCTCCCATCTCCTCTTAATTCCTCTATAAAATCCCTAACCCGAGTTCACCTCCTCCCTTTTCATTTTTCTTCAAATTCGACTTAGGTAAGTCATGCCTCCTCAATTCTTTCCGCAACAAACATCTTTGGTACCTCCATAACCCATTTTTGGCATCACCCTGCAAGGATTCACGCCGGAACAGACGAATTGGACGCCGTAGTCATGGTTCATCTCACCAGTACCGCCATGGATATTCTCTTCCATTCATTGCGGATGTGCCAACCCTCAATTTTTGCTTACCTTGAGAGTCGGAATCCCATTCACTAGTCCCTGGATAGGTACACTAGTACGAAAGATCACATAGCCAATACAAGCATATATCGATCAGATTGTAAGCCCCTGAATATTACATGTCCAAGTTACGCCCTTAGGCGATTTCAGTAAGTTGATTAACAGTAGCCTTTAATAAAAAATACAGTTCAAAGTAAATCAGAGAAACAAAAATATCTACCCAAAAGAATCTCTCCATGGCTATGCAACATGCAAGCGACTGGAGCGACCTTAAGACTCGTCCGATCTTCTGAAGTCCCGTCCTTCGTCTTCATGGCACTCGTATGGATCCACCTCGATACCATCGTCTAAAAGAGTATAAGTAGGCGTGGTCAGCGTCATCCAAACGCTGGCTAGTTAACACTCCCTTTACTGCACTTAATGATAGGAGGCTTCGATTGAGGGAAGAGGTTATTTTATTTGTGTAAGGCCAGTTTTTAAGATGAGTTTTACATTACCTTATCTAGCATCGGGTATTAATGTTCCTTTAATCGACAAGGAGTTCAGCACTATACCAAACACAACCCAAGTCCCAACCGACAGACCTTGTCAACCGAGCTTAAGGCGACCAACCCAAACTCGACAAACATACTTGACCTTGACCTTCGCCAAACCGCACTTCACGTTGCCCCAATCCTAAACCCACCATCTTTACGGGATTGGCAATCCCATTCTGGACCACACTTGCCATAGCTTGCCCACCTCGACCTACGAGGGTTGCCAGCCCACTCTAGCCTAGTGACACCCTGGGGAAGTGTGGCCTTCATCACCAGCGGTGACGACCGATGCCGATCACTTTCGGGAGCGGTCCCAGAGGGCCTCCACAGAGCGCTCGCTCCTGGTGATCCCAAATCCAAACTCCAGGCGATGGCCACGTGTTAGGTTGGAACCATCCTCTTGATGGCAGCGCCACCCCGCTACGCGTATTTTTCCGCGCACCTCTTGGGTAAGCCCTAACTAAACCCAGCACAAGACATCTCATGCCTTAATCATCCATCAGGATGTCATCCATAGGGCAACTCTCCAACCAACTCATCTGTACTTCAACAATCCATGGCAGTACCATACATGAGCTATCCCGATCAACCGACCAAAACCAGTCTGACAGATCACACAGCCATAACCATAAACAACACCCAGCCCATCACTCAACTACTTGCCGTAACTGTCATATGTCATATCTTTTAAATAAATGAATGAATGACCGGTAAATATCGGTTCACCGTTCCATGGCTAGTAGTCAGAAGAATGATTTGAACCTAAGCAAGTCTAGGCAGGTTTTACCCATTAGGTAGGGTTAAAGTTGTTGCCAAACTATTATTAGGCTAACAAGTATATGATAATCAAAACAGTCATAAAGGCTAAATAATAAAAGGACATGCATGTGTATTTATAACATGATTAACAAGTGGCAGTTATTAAGCATGCACTTTGTTAATAAACAAATATGCAAGAGGAAATACTTGTTAATCAAATATGCAAGAGGAAATATGCACCTACGTCTAATCATACATACAATCCAATAAATACTCCTCGGTGCAAGAGGAAACATGATGCATGCATGTGGTCTATGTCCTACCATCGACACCATGATGCGTTAGGTCAGAAAACAGTACTATCTATGTATGATATGAAATGCATGCCATAGAGTATTTAATAGTACTTAATATCATTAAATAATAACCTAGTAGTAACCCAAAATATGATGCCATACGCAAACGTAGTAATCGAGTGATTAGGGTTTTACGGCGACATGCGATGACAGCACTTCGACAAAAGGCTACATATAGAGTTGAGTGTACTGGTGGTGACATTTTCTAAATCTCTCTAAATATAAGGTGTAATCTAGGCTATATGCTACCCTTATATTTTTTCTAAGCTCAGCACCTATTTTAATTAATAAAGAAATCATTAATCCCTTTATTGTGTTTGCCAAATTATTTCTCTAATAAACTTATTTTGGCAATAATTACATATTTATATATTTCCCTAATTATTAGGGCACTCATCTACTTTTTTTAAAATTTTATCATGATTTTATGAGGTCAGATTCCATATTTTCTAGTAAAAGTTCTCATAATTCTATTTTAAGCATTTTCTAAGTAGGAAGGTTACATATCTCTATCAAACAGTGTCTAAAAATAATCACAATGGTTGATTACATATTTTTATAAAATCCAGAGTAGTCTCATTTATTTGTCTAAATTTTTCTAGAATTTTTGGAGCCTCTAAGTATTTTTAATAAATCTATAACACTTTTTGTAGTTATTTATTTGGCTAAATCCGCGGGATAAGCTGTAAACAGTAACGAGCCCTAACAGTGAACGAAGCTGGCCCAACACGGGTTTGGCCCACGATCCTTCCCGCGCGCGCATTGCGCTTGCCCCGGCTGTATACACCGAAAGCATATTCCATGGGGCTCTTTCGCACGGGGACAGCGCCGCTCCAGTGGACGCCGCACTTATCCTACCTGGTGGGCCACGGTTTCACTGGCAGTGACATGGGGTCACGGATTTAATCTAGCGCGTGAAGGGTTTTCCTCATAGATGGGGCCACACGTCAGCGACCTGGTCAACGCGAGACTGCACGAATCTCAGCGCGGATCTAGCGGCCCATGGTCTTCGTCTTCCTCTCGACAGGCGACGTGGCTAGCGGCGATGGCGCACACTGCGGTGGCGCTACGGCCATGCTCCGGCCATTAACGTGCACGTGTTAGCAACTACGGGTCCTAGGGGTCTTAACGACGCTCGCGCCGAGGCCGGAGACGGCCAGACACGGCGACACGACGGTGGCGGCGATACCGAAAGTTCACCGGAGTTGCCATGCCAAGCAACTGATCTACAAGCTAAGCAAGTTAACGGAGAGCGAGAGGGGATGTCGGAGATGCTCACCGAGCTCAAGAACGAGCGCGTGGCGAAGTAGGCGTGGTTGGCTACGAGGACCCCGACGGCGACCAAAACAGAGGCGACGCCGACACGGCTCCCCCGGGCTGCTCCTCTGAAATTGGGTTCGGGGAAAGGTTAGCGGTGATGCACATAAGCTCCTGGCAAGAGGAGTTGCTCCGGCGGCACTTCGGGCAGTTTTGGGGGAAATGAAACAGTGGTGCCGAGGGAGAATTTCGGGCTCCGCTTAAGGAGGCGCAGAGAAGGAGGTGGGTATCGGAGCGATTACAGGCGCTGCGGGGGCGTAATTGTGATGCAACATGGAGAAGGCATGCGGAGCGGCGTGCAGCTCGGAGCAGCAAAAAGCAGAGCACGGCGGACAGGCTAGGCGCGTAGCCTTTTGACTTGGGGGTGCCTGGCGTTGATGCTGCTGAGCAAAGCGGATCACCAAAGAGGATTTCGTGGACAATGTCCAACGGTCGGTGGCTATGTCCCGGCGGTCCGAAGCCAAGGACCGGTCTCCAGCGAGGTGAACAGCGGCCCCCACCAATTTTCCTCCAACCAGGGCTCGACACGGTGGTGTACTAGGCGCGGGGAGGCGAGCTCGGACGCGACACAGCGGCGACGTGCACACGGCACAGTGGCAGAGAGGCCGTGCGCGGTGGCGAGCAGAGGCACAAGCATCCAAGGCACGCAAGCACGGGAAAGAGAGGGAAAGAGAGAAAGCGAGAAGGAGAGAGAGAGCGTGCCGGGTAGTTTGAATTCAAACGCAATTTTTGAAATTTACCAAAAAATTTTGAATTGCCCAAATTTGGGGTGTTACACGATGCTTGGTAAACATTCCTCCTCCCCTTCCTTGCAGTGTCTATGTATGCTGTTGAAAGGATGCCCTTGGTCAAATTGGTCTAAATTTAGTTGCACGACGCAGCGGTCGTGCTACTCGACTGGCGACGACGTCGCTACCGCTTCTGTGCATCACTCTCCGAGCACTTGGTCTGATCGCATGCCTCGTGTCTCTGTGATAACCCGTTTTCTTAATTTTTTTTGTTCGGAGGACTTTCCAAGAATGTTTGGAGGACTTTCAAGAGTGTACCCAAGTTTTTTTTAAAAGCAAAAAAAATAATTTTGCTTGTAAGCATATTTCAGAAGTTGTTTTGAAATTTTTATATATCTTGACTCTAAATGAAATACAATTTTCAATGGTTATCCTTTCAATCATGTTTTCAGACTGTTTCACCACTCTTTGTTTTGATTTCCAAAGGAATTCTCTTCAAAGAAAAAAACTAAAGTCATGGTTACGAAGAGGTTTTGCAAAACTATTGTTTCTCCTTTTCAAATAAAATATTTTAGTTTGAAAATAAGTGTTAAATAAATCTCAATCAAATTGAAATTTTGAATTATATCATGCTGTAAATGAAAAGTCTCTTTGAAGGTTACAATCTCAACCATACTTTTGTAATAGGCTTCAAGTCGTGGATTTAATTTCAAAGAAAATAATTTTGAAGGATTTATTGAACTTGTATTTTGTTGAAAAGCATGCTTTTTTATCAATTATTAACATAAAAAATAAATATATATTTGCACTTAGGTTTTGTATGTGATGCCCATATCTTTATATGCCGGCATTCATTTATTAATTTCAGCTAACCTCATCCAATGCATTGTTGCCTCTAGGTACACTTTGTGGTTGCATAGAGGTCGATATTTATTTGGTATGAATTTGGGGAGACCATTCCCCTTCCATTTCTCTATCTTTTCTTCACGCTCTTTCCCTCTCATGATCTCATCTAATGTTAAGGCTCTATCAATAGCAATCAATGTCTCACCCTGAAAGGAAGAAGCCCGATAATGGATGATAAGGTGTATGGATGTGTGTGGTATAGAGGAATTTAAATTGATGTAAGAGTGAATGATGCTATCAATGGATTTTAAGCTTATTATTGTTTTTCGAAGTTATATCGAAGGTGCTCGATGATCTATAGTCGTAAATTTTGGGGGTGCATATAGGTAATGAAATTGAATATACCTTTGATTATTTAGTATGTCAAACTTGGTGGAATAATTGGATTGTAGTCACAATGATATGGTTGATTTGAATTGATGGGTAAAGATAGATGTAATTTGTTGTGTGTTGATCAAATCTATACTGGACTTTCTTGGTGTAGGAAAAATGGTTTGGTGGATCATGTAGGAGGTGCACCAGCCTAGTGTAAGAAGATTAAATAATTGATTAGGAGTTATGCCAGGTAGTGATTTGAAATAAATTGTAGTTTATCGAATTAACGTGGAATACGTTTGGAGGATTAATGAATTTTTTAGATAGCGTTGATTTAAATTACTTGCGGTAATTTGACTAGTCAAAAATTGGATTATGGGAGGATTTTAGGGAAGAGTATTGATTAGCTGATTTTATATTGTAACATAGGGATTTGTGTATTTGAGAAAAAGAACCACATTAGGGAGTAGACAAAATGTTGGAATTTAGTCAGATCACCTGATTATCCCTTAGAGATACTATTTGGAAGAATTCGATTGTGCTAGAGGTTATAGATAGAGATTGATTGAGCGTATAGATATCTGTCGAGAATTAAAAAATAGCGTTCAAAGAACTTATACGTGGATAAATGATATTTATTATCAAGCTCTGCATTTTGGTGTATCAACTAATAGTAAATGAATTTCGATTCTATGTGATTTCACATCACTATAGAGTAATGATTAATCGCAGAGCTATCATGAAAGTGGATTTCAATTGATGCATAGAGTTTTGATGTCTCATTATTCGATGGATTGAAAACTAAATTGGAGCAAATTCAATAAGAACTAGCAATTTTATGCGCCCTCGGCGCGTGGCATTAGTTTCATAAAGCAAAAGTTTACTTTGCATTTTTTAGAGCTTTTGATTTTTTTGGATTTTTTGGATTTTTCGGATTTTTCCCTATTTTTCTATTATTTCTTTTTTATACAAGTCAACATCTCTAATGCTTAAATTTGTTTATGGAACTTCGCCATGATTTTTTGTTGCATTTTAGATTTTTTTTATTGTTTTGGGGTTTTCCTGCATTTTTAAGGCTTTTTTTTTCCTGGGAGGGGTGACGTGGCAGCGCCAGCTTGCACCACGTGGCGCGACAGGATGGCACAACCTGGTGCCAGCTAGTTAGGGTGTTGTAATATGGTAGATAGGGTTTTTGGTAAGGCCAATGAAAACACCGACATCCGAGAAGATGCTATGAGTTATTTGACTATTACACCATCTATTCATCCATTCCAATGCAATTCCTTTGATGATAAATATCACCGGTACCCGTATAACCCATTTTTTGCATCACTTTGCCAGAACCTTCATCGGGGTAGAGGAAATTTGACGCTAGAGCCGCAGTCAAGCTCGTCGGCGACCTCTATCTTTTCTCATATCCGGCGAACTACTTGGTAATACCTTTCTCTCTTCCTTCCTAGAGCATCTCCAGATCATGTAGGTTGATTCCCCATCGTGCACACCGCCTCGGCCCTCCATCGGTTGCGTCGTGGTCCCTATCGTCATCCTTATGTCTCTGCCGGAGCATTGCCACCGTCTCTTGTGCCAGCTGTGCCGCCTTCCTGCAGTTGGCCTGCTGACAGGAAGGACAGACATGTCAGGACGAGGCTGGGCCGGCCAAGCCAAGACGTGCATCGAGCTGCAAGCGTCCGTGCGTTGGGCTGCGCTGCGGTTCGCGTGCGCTCGCGCCGTGTCTTCGCTGGCCCGTGCCAGCGTGTGCCGGGCTAATCCTCAGGCCACCCCTTCTTCTTTGGGCCGAGCCAAGCCCAGGCCGCTCTACCTTATTCCTTTTCTTTATTTAAAAGGGAAAAATTTGATAATTTTATATCTTTAATTGTATATGTTGAAAATTATATAATAAATTTCTTTGTGTCCATAAAAACGCATATTATTTTATTGTGTCGTTTCACAATTTTACAAAATATTATATATATGTTAATTAATGAAACTTACCAAAATAGTGTTAAATTCATTTTTGCGTTGTGTAATCATTTTCTAAATATTTCAAAATTTAACTCTACTTACTGTAATTTTGCATATGCATGTGCACTCATTATTTTCTACATTTCCAATAGTGTGTTTATCATTGCATTTTTCGCATTCGGGCGCTAAAAGAAAGTCTGCCGACGTTTCGGGGAGGGGAATCAGTTGAGCTGAACAAGGCAAGTGATGAACAATTGATACTCATGTTTGTAAAGATGTTTTGTAGATTTTTTGAGAAGTATGGTATGTTGAAACTAAAAATACTAATTAGTTAGTTTATCTACACCCATCCAATATTATTATTTGTATTAAAATTGTCCTTGCTGCCATAGATTATTATTTACCACTTATTTATATTGCCACATGCACAATTTAGGTTTTGCATGAATCTTAGAATGCTTAAACCTCTTTTATTGTACTTTCGACATGTTTTTAAAAAGGGTTAGTCAATGGGGTGAACTATCGGGATAAGTATATTTTGCAAAACCTGATTGAGGTAGTTGGTTGCAAGGTGGGTGAGGCAGGCACCAGACTTGGGCCTAATGTAGGACCCACCCTGATTCTCTAAGGACTGATTCCTTCAGGTAGCCGAGCTAAGTACAGTGCGACCATGTGTGCTGGAATATGACAGCCTTGACTAAGTACCTTTTGAACTATTATTTCGTTCATCCCGTGTGCCGGAGAAGGTGTAAAAGATTGTGGCGTTGTCCTTCAGGCTCAAGAGGGATAAATAGCCAACGGGAGGTTTGTCCTGCACTGCAGAGTGTACAACTTCATGATAGCCTTGCTCGAGGTCAACAGCGGACAATGAGGAGCTGCCTATCAGGTAGTTTTAGTATTTTGTTTTCAAAATGTTTTTAAAGGAAAACCACGATAGGTCGTGTGTTTTGGTTTTCTCCTCAGGAGAATCGTGAATGTGAGGTTGTAGGTTCACGGTGGGGAGCCGCGACTAGCCACTTTGGGCAAAACCGGCAGTCGTCGGAACTTTGAAATTAAATAACTCAAATATTTGCTATTTGGTAGCAAAAAACCCAAAGGAGATGCACATAGTGCACACTCGTAGGTGACTCCAACTGGCTGAGGATATGAACAGCATGCGAAATATCCAGACAAGTGATGCCTGACGGTAGCGAGTGGGATCCTCAAGAGGAACTCCACAATAGGCCATAGCTGAAGGTGGAGCTCAATAGGTGTGTCAGCTGTGCGTTCATCCGTGAGACAAGCATGGTCAACGACCTCCTGGATGTACTTGCACTGAGAAAGGTAGTAGCCCTTAGGTGTATGATCAAACTAAATTCCTAGAAAGTATCGAATAGGACCTAGATCAGACATCTCAAATTGCTCGCTGAGGTGCGCCTTGACAAAGGCAATGTACTCAGTATTGTCACTAGTGATGAGCATGCCATCAACATATAGGAGCAAGGTGCAATCTCAAGCAGATGTGAACAAAGAGAGCTAAGTCGTGGGGACCGGGAACAAAGCCAGTTGCAGCAAGAATATACGCAAGACGCGCAAAACAGGTCCGAGGAACCTGCTTGAGGCCATAGAGAGCGCGTCTGAGAAAAAGCACAAAGCCCTAAAAACACTATAATATCACATTGAAAAAAGGCGTTTTTCACATCAAGCAAAGAGAGTCGAGTGGCGAACCGCAGCCACACCTATGAGAGAAAGAACAGTGGTCTGATGAGCAATAGGGACAAAGGTCTCACCATGGTCACGACCGTACCCCTGCTCGAAACCACGAGCCATGACGAGCCTTATAGCACTCAAGAGAGCCATCAGAGCGGGTTTTGATCTTGAAAATCCACTTGCAGGTGATGGGGTGAGTAGTAGGACAGGGAATAAGCTCTCAAGTACTAGTGCGCTCAAGAGCAACCAACTCTTCAGCCATGGCAAACTGTCACTCATGGTGAGAAGAGCCTCGCGATAGGAGGAAGGCGGCACGACACTGAGAACGAGCGGCGACGATGCTGGACGGACAGTGGCAGCTGCAGGGAAGCCCTCTGGCGACGGCGGCGGCGCGGCGAGCAGTTGGGAGCAGATACGGCGGTGACGGCTAGGGTAGAAGGCAAACCCTAACCTTACCATGTTCCGATTCCATGTTACTGCTATTGGAATGAGCAGCTCAATAGAAAATGGATCCAGCTGGGCTCTATATATATGTATAGAGAGATGTCCTGGAGGTTCCTAAAGACCTACTCCCTTTGTCCCACAAAGAGTGCATTTGTATCATTCAAAATTTTGTCTCACAAAGAATGCATTTCTTGCTTTTTGACTATTTAGATGGGTCTATTTGGTTGATTAATTGCTTGTTTTTTCCCTTTCCAAGGTGCATGCACATTTAATTGCTTGGGTGTTTTTCCTTTCCAAGGTGCATGTGCATTTAATTTTCTGTTTTGTTTCCTTTGCATGGTGCATATGCATGGTTGTTAATAGTTCTAATTAGGAGCAGCTAGGTCATTTCTCATTGCTACTAATCTGTCTAAAATTTTTTGAAAATGCACTCTTTGTGGGACGGAGGGAGTATACAATAGCTATTCTAACAATTTGAAAATTTTAATCTAGGCCAAATTCAGAAGACACAGTTAGGATGGTACTGCCTTCTGTAGATTTTCATTGTTCTTAATTTTTTCCTTTTTAATTTGAATTATATAATAGTGCTAATTGATTTCAGTTTTTACAAGGAAAAATTATTAATTTCAGAATTTTACTAAAAGACATTCAATTGCTTGGAAATGTTGTGCTTTCACCTCATTCAGAAGTGCTGGAATACTATCCAGAGTTGTTAACTATGCACGTAAGTTTGTTTCTATAATTTTTTCGATGGCTAGCATCAAATTTTCAAACTTTTGGCTAACTTGTCTCTCCTATGGTAACTTGTGCATTTTCTTGTTTCATAGATTAGAAGTTCATGTCTGAATAAATTCGCAAAAGAATGTCACATACGTTATGATCTACAGGCTAAAATTATATACACTACCCTCTTCAAGATCAAGGAAAAATGCGATACATCTTCCAAATCCTGAATCTTTCTGCATGTATGTAGGCCCTAAGATGTGGCAGTTCCTGCAATTTCTGCCTATCTGTTAGTTGTACAAAGATCATGTTATTTTAGCGTCTTTGATGATTGGTACGGAAAACCAGTGATGTGCAGCAGGTCTGATGGCCATATACATATAATGCTACTCATATGTTTTATTTTCTATAAACCGTTGATATCATCAGAAGGTTTATTTGCTTCATTTGCTTCAGCTCTTTTATTTCCAGCATGTGCTCTCGATGAAGATTGGTATGGATTGATCTTTTATTGCTTGAGATTAGGTTGCAATTGTCTATGAGCTCTTCATAGGTTTAGATAAGTTTTTCCTAACTTTAGACGTCAATGCAATGTGCTTCACAATACATAGGTTAGATATTTCCTGTTAGTTTGGAACTATAGAATCATTAGCTAATGCAAGAAAATAGTTGTGAAATCTCATCAGAAAGGAAGATTTAGCTATATTCCTTCAAGGTTATTAGAAAAGGAAATTTACTTTTAACAAAATTTGTACTCAATTCAGTTTGTTACTGCTCGAGGTAGGCCATTTCAATAACATGAAAGGGCCAACGGTTAGCAACGACAATTTTTTTTTGTAGTCTTAACAAAAAAAATCAACCATCAAAATTGCTTTCGAAACAATAGATATTTGTGCAGAGCAGCATTTACATGTTTCCATCATTCCATGTTCAGAGCATAATATGGAGAAACCTTTGGAAACGAGAGAGATTTTTCCCAGGAATTCCCAAAGAAAAATGGTAATATTATATGTTCAACAATACTTTTAATTGAATCATAAAATACCTTCGCTAGTTGTTTATCTGTCTGTGAGTCATGGCCATCTTACAAATAACATTCTTATTGTGTGCCTACATGTTAGAGCACCTGCACTAAGCATTTTTTGTTTGTGCTAATTAATGAGTTGCCAGCATGCTTTTTTTGCAGTACATAAATTATTATAAAATGCTCTTGCACAAATTTATCTGTTCTTATATGAGCATGTACAAGATTTTACTTTATTACTTGTGGTTTTCAATAAGAACCTGCCTATGTATATTGCATAACCGGAAGGAAATGCGAACTGGTGTATTACTACTATAGGTCACATGTTTGTTAAAGATACTTCTGCACCATTGATGAACCGATCCATATTTGGATTTTTTGGGGTGAATCCCCTTTTAGTTATGTAATTTTTTTTTCAGGGTAGTATAACCATTAGAATTTCTGAGGATGAACAAGGTCAAAACTAATGATCTTAATTTCATATGCCTGATTTTTCTATAACTCAAGTGCGTGCATTTTTGTTGTTCTACACTTGCTGAATTCATTTTGCAGGCAACAATATGTTCTACAAGCTAAAAGCATATGTGCTGCCATCTTCAAGGTCGAGGACATCTTGCTGTCTAAACTTGTGATTCACGTCCCGTCGTTCCATTTTCCTACCAATTAATCAAGCTCTGTCTCTCCTCCAGGTTTCCATCATCTTGATTCCACGGGTGCAGCAGGTATCTCCTCAGCATCTCTAACCTCTCAGCGACCTCCTTCATCGGCGGCCGTTCCTCCCCGCTCATGCTCAGACATCGCATCACGAGCTGCGTGATCTCTTCCAGCACCTCGGTTGTAATCTCATTCCTCAACTGCCCGTCTAGGAGCTCTTCCTGCCGGCCATCGTTCACCGCAATCATGAAGCGTGACACGAGGCTTCTGTCTTCCTCTGGTCCATCGAAGTACAGTGCCTTCTTCCTTGTCAGGAGCTCCAGCAGCACAACACCGAAGCTGTACACATCGCTCTTATCTGTCAGCTGGCATGCCATGAGGTATTCAGGGTCTAGGTATCCGCAGGTCCCCTGCACCAGTGTCGCAATCGCGGCCTCATCGTTGGGTGCCAATTTTGATGTCCCGAAATCTGAAACTTTTGCGGTGAGCTTGTCATCAAGCAGGATGTTCGCCGTCTTGACATCGCCGTGGAGGATCGGCGGTGAAGCCGAGGAGTGCATGTACGCGAGCGCCTCCGCGGACTCTGCCGCTATCCGAAGACGAGTGTCGAAGGCTATGTCAGGTTTGAGGCCCTTGTCATGGATGTAGTGGTAGAGGGTGCCATTTGAGACGAACTCGTAGACCAGCATGGGCACCTCGACCTCGAGGCAGCAGCCGAGCAGCTTGACCACGTTCCTGTGGTTGATCTGGGAGAGGATGAACATCTCCCTCGCGAACTCTTTGGTCTCGGCTTCCTCCATCATCTTGGACTTCTTGATCGCTACCACCGTCGTGTCCTCAAGGACACCCTTGTACACGATGCCGTGCCCACCACGGCCGAGGACGCGGTCCGCGGCGAAGCTATTGGTCGCTTTCTCGAGGTCTTCCTCGGAGAATAGCTTGAACCCACTCGCTCCGGCACCAGCGTCAGCGTACGAACGTATCTGCTGCTGCAGAAGGACGCCTCCATTTTGCTCAAAGAATTTCTGCTTCGTTCTGATAAGCTCTCTCTTCTTGAGCCCCAAATAGAGCCAGAAGCTCATGAATGCTAACAAGAACACACCGACGCTCACTCCTGAACATAGCATAGGAGTAATCACATACATACCTGTTAGTTTCTTGAGAAGAAAATGCAGAAAGCATCGAGATGAGACAGCGTGGAATATATTTGGTGATGGTCTATTTACCTGTAACTACTTTCAGAGCTAGCGTGAACTTGTCCTTTGGCCGGCAACCGTTCTTCACGTTGGCATCTCCACTGTACCCCGGAGGGCATAGGCAAGTATAGCTTCCGGGCGTGTTTGAGCAGTCGCCATAGCATGCGTAATCGTCCTTGTGTTGGCACTCGTCGATGTCTTCCGATTTGTGACGCAGTTTGGTCGTTTAGTCAACACATATTTAGCGGCAGAACACAAGAATTAGACTTGGAGATGCATGAATCGTGCTACGATATACATACCTCTGCATCCAGCGTCGAGGTAGGGGTTGCCCTCGTAGCCCTGGGAGCAGTTGCACCGGTACCCGGCGCCGTTGGTGGCGTCGAAGCACTCGCTGTGCGTGCTCCGGCACGCGTAGTCCGTGGCGTTGCGCCTGGCCGCGCTGCAGTTGCCGGCGTTGCGGATGGCCCAGTCGAGCACGACGGGCACGGCGAAGTCGTCGGTGCGGTTGAGGTACGCGGCGTCGCTGTACCTGGCCCTGAACCACTCGTTGTCGGCGAGGAACACGTAGCGGCACGGCGTGACGTAGGTGGACAGGATGGAGTCCCCCTGCCCCGGCGGGGAGCTGTACTGGTACGGCTCGAAGAAGTCGACGCCGGCGGGTATGGCGATCTGGCAGCACCCCACGCCGGTGCACGGCCCCGCGTACTGCGGCGTGGCCACGGCGTACTGCGACATGCAGCCGCTCACGTAGTAGTCGCCGTCGGAGAAGTAGCCCAGATTGGGGCACCCCAGCGCCACGAGGCGGTTCCTGGCCGCCGAGAAGAGGTAGGGGCTCTCGGCGAGGGACATGTACGTGCCGGTGTGGCTGGCGACGCCCCCCGTGGAGTTGTAGCACACGTGCGTGGCGTTCAGGTACGCCCAGGCCTCGCCGGAGGAGAGGGAGACGGCGGCGAGCTGGTGGTCGTAGCCGTGGACGGTGAGGCGTGGAGGGGAGCGGGAGACGTCGCACTCGAGCTGGAAGGCATGGGGGCCGTCGTCGCGGAAGCAGCCGGCGCCGATGCCAAACGGGTAGGGGACGGTGATGCTGCCGCAGCTGTCGCGGCAGCCCGGGCGTGCCACGGGCATCGGCGGCGGCTGAGCTGACGCTGACACCAGCAGCCGTGATAGCGTTAGCAGCAGCAGCAGCACGGACACCGTCAGGTTCAGCGTGGAAGCCATGTTCTCGTCTTGGACACTGGCTTCGATGCGATATATGTATGCTTGTCTCATCATGCCATGCATATGTGATGCGCAACAAGTACTCGTTGGGGAAGGAAGAATGTATAGGCATATCAATCATGTATGTATGCACACACGCGTAGTTGACCGAAGCGACTGCGTTTCGTATGGCCACTGGTCAGCATCGATCAGCGTCGAACTGCACGTGCCCGCTTTTTCTTAGCCTGGCTCCATCAATTGGATCAATTTTCAATTGCCATACGACAACGAGAGCACGTGACCACCGGCATGATCGATTTTCAATTATCGCCATGTGACTGCGTGAGAATGTGGCCAGCAGCACTGTACGTGCCCTTTTCCTTTGATGCTTGGACCAGGTCGTCGGGCCGGCTAAACCACTGGTTGGCCATGGGTTGTTCTTTAAAAAATAGATCCAATTTATTCAAAACAACGAAAGCAAGATGGAGACAATTAGACCCATGCCATCGTTAAGCTGTGTTAAAACTATTTATGACAAAAACAGTATTGACAATATATGTTTTATCTTAAACAAGAGGAAAAATAGACAAAGTAGAGTCAATAATCACATATGAACCTTTCGTTTATTTATTAAAGAAGGTGTTAGGGCATAACCAATGGTAAACCCATTTGGTGTACCCAATACTCCATCCTAGATTAAAAGGTGCAACTGCTTTTTTCTTACGTCCTGGAATAGACGACGCCCTCCTCGCGCAACGGCGCACAACCTCCTCGTCTCCTGCCCATTCACACGCATGCGCCATGCATCGCTCAGTATGTGCAAGCTACAAGCTTTGGATTGTTTTGCATGCGGGCGCAAAATTAGCGGATGGCTAGCTGGGCGCGTGGGCTGCCTGGCGCTGCGTGGCGTTAGGTGCGTTGGGGCGAGCGATAATTAAATCATCACGCGTTTGCTAAGGGGTGGGCATTCGGTATTTTCGGTTCGGTATTTTCGGTATTTATAAATTTCGGTATTTGAAATCTGGGTACCGAAGATATACATAAAAATCTCCTACCGAAACCGAAATACCGAAATGATTCGGTTCGGTGTTTCGGCATTTCGGTATATACCAATTTTCTCAACAAGATACATGCAGATCCAAAACTTGGGGAAAAAATCTAAACTAATGGGGCAAGAAAATGAGAAGCAATTAAATCAAAGACCTGGGAGACGTCAAGACGGAGCAGCATGGCCGGCGACGTGGCCGCGCAGGAGAGAGGATGCGTCGTCGCGACGTCGCCTACCGCATCGCCGTGTGTCGCTTGCTGTGTCGCCGCTTGCCACGTCGCCTGCGCCCACGTCGTTGCCCTCGCGTCGCTGCCCCCGCGTCGTCGCCTGGACCCGCGGGCCGCGGTGTCGCCTACACCGGCGGCTGCGGTGTGTGCGTGGTGGGAATGGGATGGGTGGTTAGGGAGAGGGGAGTTAGGGTTTGGAGGTAGATAGTGGGTAGTTATTTCACTTATTTGGGCCTGTCCTGATGGGCCTTTACCCTCACGAGAGGCCGCCCGCCGCCCGACGGGATGCACTGAGTATTCGGTTTTTTTCGGTTTACTAAGCTCCATAAAGAAACCGAACCGAACTATTTTGGTTTTTCACATATTAAAACCGAACCGAATACCAAGTACCGAAAAAACCGAAAATTTGGTTTTTTCGGTTCGGTTCGGTTTTTCGATTCCGGTATTTTTTTGCTCACCCCTAGTTGCTATCAGTTACGCCTTTGTTTTCAGGATGGAGGGAGTATGTTACAAGTAAAGTAGGGATTAAAAATAGGATCAGTCAAATTCATACCATTATTAAGTTGCAAAATTGAATGGCATTCAAATTTACAACTTAACGATGATATGAACGCGATTCACCCCAGTTATAAGAGGGTGAAATTTATGAAGAAATAGGGTAATAATTGAATGGCATTCAAATTTACAACTTAACGATGATATGAACGCAATTCACCCCAGTTAATATTAAATTGTATTGGATAGCCCTAGCATTGGAAATACTCTTAGACGGAGTTCAACACCTCCGTATCCCGCTTGCGCTCTCTAAAGGTGGCAAGGTAAGTGTCGGCACCCGATATACAAGATCGGATTCCACCTGCGTAAACACGTACTAGTCCCAAGAATCATGGCTAGTACACATAGTTATACAGAAACGGTACATTGCCAACGTTCTGATTATTACAAAAAGAGAACTTAGTCCAGTACAAACACAAGCAACGGCTCGCAGGCCGCAATTCAGAGTACACAGCGAAACAGGCCTAATACAACATCTAGAATTTTATTTATTCCACAGGCACGAGGGCTGTAGGAACGCGCAACCCTACTCTTCATAGTCTTCCTCGGAGAACGCTTCCTCGTCGTAATCCGGATCCTCCTCCTCGGACGGCGGGCCATACTCGGATGGACCAGCTGTTGAAATTTTGAAAAGGGAGAGGAGAAAACGAGGGTGAGTACAAATTGTACTCGCAAGTCAGAAAGTATGCAAATAAGGCTCGGTACAAGGAGAGCTTAGGATACTTTGCAGAAATGCATTTGTTAGCCTAGTTTTGGCAAAGCAATTTATAAACAATAATTTTAACATTTTCTTTGGGCTCTTCTCAAACAGTTATCGCCTCTTGGCCTCAGTGCCATAGCGAGAACAAAATCCTTTCTCATTTCTTTTCTCAAAACAGTTAGGTCCATTCCGCGCAACACTTTCCAGTAGGCCGACCCCCAATCCGGAATGTAGCCGGTGGCACCTAACTCAAACGAAAACTTTCTCAAATTCTTTACTCAGCTCAAATCCTTTGTATAAAACCCCTTTTCTAAATCTGGTTTTAAAAATAAAGAACTACCATATGAATAGTCCCTTCGCACGCTCATAACCGCGAGCACGGCTATCATGATAGTTTTAATTCTGCAGAGTGGATACACTTTACCCTCGAGAGGCTACGCACCGAAGGTGTTTCGCCACAAGACCGCTAACCACGAGGGCCAACGACCGGGCCCGTTCCATACCGGGGCTCGAGGTCGTACTGTCATGGCTCAGTTCGTAGGATCATAGGACGAACAGTCCTTAGACTAGGGGAGAGTTGATATTTTAGCCCAGTTTTCAAAACGGTGCCGCACTGCACCAACCGACAAAATATCTCTCCTTAGTCGAAAGGTTTTTGGGGAAAGGAGGAAAATCGTTTCCTACTAAGCATCACCCTTGATGTGCTATCTTTAAATCACCCTTTTCCTAAACATTTCTCAACAATATTCTCATTTCACACAAATGATTATATCTCTTCGCATAAAGGCTTTTAAGCATTTATCCTACCACAACGGGGTATTTAAATATGAGCAATCCATATTTTAGCCTTAGGTTTAATCCTACCATATTTCTTACCTTTCCTACTTGGCATGATATCTAGGTCTAGTAAATATGGCGATTATCATTTTAAACTAGCATGCACATTTTTAAGTCTAGTAAACATTTTCTAAATAACCGAAAATGGCTTCACGATATGATTGAAGGGGACTTGCCTTGATCGGTTCCGGGGAAAACGAAGGGGACGTCGTCGATCTGGTCTTCGGGGGCTTGACCTCCTAAACGCGCACACGCATATGCAGAACAATACAACATACATAAGCCAAAATTTCATGCCTTGCTGTTTTAGGAAAAGAGAAAATGCAGCAAATTCTAATGCATTTTTATTTAACAGGAATATTATGAACATTTCTCAAACCCACATGAAATGATGCCATTTCTAGATTATTTATTTATCCAAAAACGAATGCTATATGGATGACATGCATACATATAAATTTTTCCAAGGTCCAGAAACCTTTAAGGAAATTTCAGGAATTTTTGCAGAATTTTTATAGCACAACTCATTATAATAGCTGCCTTAGGATCCCCAAAATATTGATTAAGCAGAAATTCGAAAAGGAAATAAAAGAAAAAGGGACCACCCGCTGGGCAAGCTCGGCTGCACGGCCCAAATCGGAACGCGGCTTGGCACCGCGGAGCGAGGGCGAGGCGGCAAGGTGAGCTGACAAGTGGGCCTCCTCCCGGACCCACATGTCGGCGCCTCCCGCACGGCCAAAGGGGAAAAACAGGGGAACGCTCCCGGCAACGACGACGGCGCGCACGGCGACAACGACTCCAACCACCGAAGGGCGATTGGGCTTACGGGGAGCGGGAGGTGAAGGAGGCGAACGCAATGGAGGTTTAAACACCCCGAGAGGTGGATGGGGCAGGCGGCGCGGCGATTCGCGGCGGCGATGACTCGCAGACAATGCGGCACCGACGAGGCGATTAACCGGCGCCCAATCCCTCTGGCCGAGAATGAACAAAGATGGACGGAGATGCTACCTTCGAGCTCGCCGGGACGAAGGAGATGACAGGGCGAGGAGATCGCGGCGGCGGCGACGGCGCGGGCTCCGGCTCGGGCAAAAGACACGGCGGCGGCGCGAAACAAAGGCAGAAGGGTAGCAGTGCCCTTTTTATAGGCACGCTTCACTCGGGCGTTTTAACGCGGCGCGCGAGGTGGCAATCGTCGGCGCCAATTCCGACCGGTGGCGTGACGACATCGCGCTTGGATGTGATGGTACCGAGGCGGGTTGGCCGACGACAAGACCCGAGAGGCAGAGAGGGTAGAGGGTATGGAGGAGGACGATCAATTACGTGGAGAAAGGAGCCACGAGCTTTCGGGAGAGAGGCGGAATAGAGGTGGCGAACGGAGAACAGAGGAGCGAAGCAGGGGAAAAGAAGGAGGAGGAAGGGGCGCTGACGGCACGGGCCCACCTGTCAGCGGAACCCCGCTGCGCAGCACAAGGAGGTGGCCAGCGGCGGGATGGGCCGACGCGGGGCTGGGGGCCCAACAGAGGAAAAAGGAGGGGAGTGGAGGAAAGAAAAAGGGAAGGAGAGGAATTGGGCCGGTTCGGGCCGAGAGGGAATAAAACCCTTTTGAATTTTCCTGGTTTCCAAATAATTCCATTTTCAAATATTCTTTTGAATAAGAAATGACTTTAGCCTTTTTAGAAAAAGGCTAACCCAGATAAAATTAAAAATTTTAGGATTTGGCTTTAATAAAATATTACAATAACAGATTACTATATTCTGCCAAAAGGATTTTTGCTTTGGAAATTTTAATACACAATTTTATTTAAAGAATGATGCATGCGATGATGAAAATGCCATGATGCTTAGATACTTCATTGTTTTTAAATTATGCTATTTAAGAAATTTATTAACGTGCTAAATTGGTTTTAAAAAAATTTGGGATGTTACAGTAAGGTAGAATAACAAGTCGACACAACATCTAATAGACTTGCTATTGCCAACAAGCAAGGGACTCGCCGGAGCAATGTACTAGTCAACTGGAACAACAGAGCTATTCGAGTCAACTAGAATTGGTACAGGAGTTTGATTGGATGTCCCAACAGAGCGAGCTACTAGACATTCTGTTCCTTCTTGTCTAACTATTCGTTCCAGCTCAACTAGTCCTTTTTCTTGACTAGCACTGGCTTGTAACAAACTTTCCAAATAGCAAGTCGATAGCAAATAAGTCAATAGCGGTGTCGGATGCAGCAAAGAGTAACACTAGTCGTTCTGCTCCTCCAACTATTTATTCCACAAAAACAACTAGTCAATAGCCGTGGCGATATTCACTATACATGCAACCGTAACTTCCTCCCACCAGATTTGGAAGTAGGTGTCGTGAGCTTAAGTATACCCTACAGCAAGGAGTCTGGCAAAGGACATCCTCACGGGGTGGAGCTCAACGAAGGGGAGACTAGAAGACGCTCGCCGGAGGATAGCCTTGCAGGAGCTCTATGGAGGGGAGGCGCCCAACAGGATCGGTTAGGGGAGGTGCTAGGTGGAGGAGAAAAACTAGGGGGAACATGCTTACAATGAGGATGACATAGAAGAAAAGGAAATCCCCTTAAAAAACAAAGAAGAAAAAGGAAAGATAATGGAAGGGGGAGGCGTCTGATGGGATAGGTTGGGGGAGACGCCATGCAGAGGAGTGAAAACTAGGGGGCACATGTCTGCATCGAGAATAACAAGAGAGTTGAGGAAACATAAAGGGAAAAAGTGAAAGGAAAAGAAAACAAGAAAAACTAATAAGAAAATTGAAGAAAATTAACAACAGCAATATGCAATACAATTTAATATACGATGTAACTAAAAAGATTTCGACAGAGAGTTTTGTTGATGAATCGATAAATTTCCTGAGCCATCCAAAAGGATGATTTGGTTAAAAAATAGCCACAAGCCGTAGGCGTGGATGTAACATGCCCAATTTTTCTTATTTTTGACATAAATGTTTTCCTGAAAAATCATAATTTAAGTCTCTAAAAACAATTCAATATTTTTCCGACATTTTCTAAATACAATTGCTAATTATTTTATGAAGAAAATATCTTCCGCTAAATTTTCATGGATTTAAATACCAGAAAATATCAAGTATTATTTCATATCTGACATTTTATCAACTTTTATGGATTTTTAGGATTTTATCTCATATTTTCATGAGTCTCATACTAATTTCTAGAATTCTTTCTATAGAAATTTTGTATTTTAATTCCGAATCTCTCCCCCTCCCCACCTCAACCCATGCACACTCCCCCTATCCTCTTCACTTGGGCCGCCCATCTTCTCCCATTCTTAGCCCAGCCGGTGCTCCACATTTCTTCCTATAGGCTGCACCCATAGGCCCACACACGCCCCAGTCTTCTTCCTCTAGCACGCAGGAAACAGTGGCTACCGCCACCGTAGCGCCGCCGCCGGAAAATGCCGTCGTCACTGCCTCTTTAAACCTTATATTTTTCAGAAATTGACATCAACTCCGACATGCTCAAACCAAATCAAGTACGCTAGCAGCTTCACAACATCATAATCTAGCAATCCGAGCCCAAAAACCTTCCACTAAACCATAGCTTGGAGCAGTACAATGTCGTCGCCACACCGCCTAATACCTAAGCCTGCGGCACCAAACTGCATCAACCCTATAAGACTTCATTGAGGAGGAAGCTAAGACCACCTACAATGATAAGAAACTTAGTAGAGGATTTATTAACAAACTTTGTTGTACTACCATTGAAGATGAATGTATTGCAAACCCTGACTCTAGAAAAGCATTTTGACTCAAAGCTCTCAGAACAACACGAGGAGAAAAGGGTCCCCTCATCCTTCCCCTCATTCTTGTTTAATTTTCTTTCTTTAATCTATCGGCCTCGCCGAGCCCAGCCCGGCCCGGCCTGCCCGTACCGTACGCAGCCGAGCGCCGGAGCCGGGCCATCAAGGCCCAATTTTGTGGCCCCTGCCCCGCAGGCCGCAGCCCGGCCTGCAGTCGTGCACTTGGGCTGGATGGCGCCGTGAACGAGTGACTCGAGACGGCCCACGTCCCTGACCTCCCAAAACCCTCGCCAAAATCCCCACTTCCGCTTGCTTAGCTTGTCCCTCCAGTGATCCAGTCTCCAACCACTCCGGCCTTCCTCTTCCTCAGTGGCGGTGCTCACCGCCCCGTCCCCGCCGCCGCCATGTACGCCGCTTGCCCCGTCCTCCCGCTCATCCACCTCCACCACGGTACCACCTTCGCTTCTACTCCCGCTACTGCTTACAGTTTCCGAGCTACACGCATATCCATATGCTGCGCACCGCCGCCGCTTCATTTTACTAGGGTTTCCTGATTTCCACGTCGCATTTCAATGGCGCCCTCCGGAGCTGATGCCTACCGTGCGTTTGCCCTGGTCTCTGCCGTGTCATCGTGCGTAGTATGCCACCAGTGGTAAAAACCTCGCCGCCGCATACACAGCTGTGTCGTGAGTCGTGACGAGCGTCTGAATGTGTGGCGTGTACGACCGGGCTGTCGTCGCGGAAATTATTTCATGTATGTTTGGGTTGGTAGGCTCTGGGCTCCCCAAGTTATATCATTGTATGTATGATTGGTGGATCGTGTGAGAGAAAGGGGAACCCTTTATATCATGTACTAAATTAGCGAACTCTGCTGCAGATTACCTCCTTGGGCATCTATCACATCTTTTGTGATTGGAGCTTGGTACATTTGAATTTATGTTGTCCATGATGGGATGTGCAGCATATATACTGTGGGCTGCTGTAGTTTGTAGAGCCACCTCGTTAATAAGAACATCACTGGGATTCAATATCCAGTTCGCTCCTCAACTGTCTGATTGTGATTTCTGATCTTCTGGTCCTCACTACTCTAGCGAACAAATTGATGGCTAATGTATATATATACCAATCATGCTGTGCACAGCTCAAAAGCTTATCCCTATTTAACTTTTCCTTAGTACGTACGTGAACCGATTAGTTGCCTAGTTGGTGTAATGGATGCCATGTATACCTCAATTTCTGTAAAATTCTACAACTACTGCCTGCTTTTACAGTTCTGTCATCCTGAATACACATGTTGACTCACATATCAATCTTTCTTTAGGCCAGTAGCCAACTTATTGTGTCCTTCTATCTGAAATAAAGTTGGCTTGTTCAAAATGGAACATTTAGGCACTTAATTTTCCACTTTAATTCAGTTACTGCATTACAGAGGGTAAGTCGGTGTTCACTAAGAGAAGACATTTCTAATCGACTGTGCAAAATGTAAGTGTATGCCATTTCTGCGTTGTTCAGCTTTAATTAGGATCATTTGTTAGCTGATTCTTGAATATGCACAGAACTACTGTATCCCCTATTGCCCTTCACCTCCACTTGTGAAGTAGCACTGTTTGTACATTAGAGATGGACATATTACATTAATTGGCTTGTACTCTTTAAGTCTATGTTATGTATCTTTTGTTGGTGTGGACTTCAATACGGATATTAGGAGTTAGATTCGAAGCATTCTCGTTATTGATTCAGTTCAATTGTTATAAATGCTATATTTATTTGCCAACATTACACCCGTCCTCATGTGCTACAGACAATTTCATATTACTGCCCCCACCCCTTAATCCGCCAACCTTCTTGACTTCTTCTAATGCAATAACTAATGTACAGTGCTTTTGCTGCCCAGGGATTTCAACCAGATCAACATTACCTGTATACCATGGAGATTTCAGGATTCTTCCAGGAGCCTGTTTCCTGAGCAGTCCATCTATCTTGGGCCCATTGAGTGTTTCTTTGGTGTGTAGTGCAAGCGCCAACAACCATAGGCAGAGGAATTTGGATATTACAAGACAGCGGGGTTCTATGAGGGGGAAAAACAAGTCGTACCAAGAAAGAGATGAGTCTGAGAACGTCGATGAATTTGATAGTGACGGAATGTCCTCCAAAATTGGACCACCCATTTCTTTGGCAAGCAACTCACGGCCCCAGGTGGTTTCAACTCCAGGGGAAAGGGAGAAGGAGATTGTAGAGCTATTTAAAAGGGTTCAAGCACAATTGCGAGCAAAGGGGAAAGGCAGGGAAGACAAGAATCCTGAGCTAGCAAAAGCTCAGGGTGAGAGGGGAAGTGTTGATTCCCTCCTTAATTTGCTAAGGAAACACTCCGTAGACCAAAAAAGGGAGAGTATTGATGAGAAAGAACATACTTTCGATCAAACACGGAGAATCAATGGTTATGGAAATAAAAATGACACAAGGACCTTTGGCACAAAAAATGACACCAAGGAAGAACAAAAACCACCTCCTTCATTCTTTAAAAGGCCAGCTTCAAATTTCAGACGAAGATCTCCTGTACCTAGTGTGAAGTTCCAGTCTATTACCAACTCCGACACAAATGCGGATGCCAAGTCTATCACCAACAGAATCGATGATGCTGTACTCAAAGCTAAGATACCTCTGGACGAGCAGGCTGTTACAAATGAGCCTGATCCAGTTTCTTTGTATGAACCCAACTCTGTAATATCATCTGAAGATACATCTTTGGATGACTTTGGTGTTATTTCAGATGATGATGAATCTGATGCATCTGATACTGATGAATGCAACGAGGAGTATCCAGAAACTCCATTAATAATTGTTGATGTTACAGACATCAATGCATCATATGATAGGAGTCTGGAATATTCTTCTGCAGAGGGTTCTGATAGAAGCTCTTTGAAGGTGACAGAACTAAGAGAGCTTGCAAAATCTCGAGGAATCAAAGGTTATTCAAAGATGAAGAAAAATGAATTGATTGAAGCACTGAACAAGCATGGCCCGATACATTGATGGCACAGTCTGTCTCTCTGCTTGAGCACATTCTCCTTAACTCTTTCCTGGGCATACGCACCATCTGCAGGTTCCCTTTTAGGCAGAAAATTTGTAAATAAACGATCAAGGTTGACTTGCCTGGTTATGTGCTGATCTTATTCTGCCGGCTCCTTTTGCTACCTTAACATTCTACTTGATTAGCTGAATTCTGTGTTGAGCTGAGACATCTGTTTGGTGTGTTGTAATTGATAGTAATCCTTTTTGCCTTGCGTTGACCCTGGTCTGGTTGCCTTCTGAACTTATAAAAGCTGAGCTGGATTAATTTGTGGGCTGTCACGTCCATCTTCCAGGCATGTGTAAATGACATCAAATCCATCACATCAAGCCCTCACACTTTTTGCCAAATGTTGCTGCTCCCCCATGTTTACCAATAGAATAATAACAAAAGGAATTCTCCGATTCAATTTTGCCTCTCGTAGAGGGAGAAGTTGGCACTTGGCAAGGCGGCTGTGTTTCGGCGGGTGAAGGAAAGAATATAAAAATGCATGGTTGGTCGGGTTCAGAGGCTGGAAGCGCAGGAGAGTACTCCATCACCGGTCAGTGTTCACGGTGCAGCCCAGCCTCTGCATTATTGTTGGGCTTCTGTTCCTACCCTTTTTTTTTTTTGAGAAGGGACATTTCATTACTAGGGTAAAAGACCCAACAGATTACAGAGTGGACCTCCGTAAAAAGCAAGAGTACAATGAAGTTCAGTCAAGGCCCATCTGGCATTAATGTTTCGTTGTCCCTCTTCACGACGGTCACCACCACCGGGAAGATACACGAAGACAAACCGGCAGGCATGCCGGCAGCGTCTCCTCCAAAGGCCAAACCACCTCATGGGGAAGAACCACCCGTGGAGGTCTAGAAGACACGGTGAGACCTCGTGGACCTCAGACAACTGCTTCGCTGCCTTTATCAACGAACTGTAGCACATGCAGGCCTCACCGATGGCCGGAGGAAGCTGGTTGCGAGCGCCACCAATCCCGGGAAAGACGTAAGCCGGGTCATGAAAGCCCCGTTGTCATCGCCACCCCCCAACACTGGCACAGCCGCAAAGAAAGAAAGCGGTTAGGGTCTCCGCCCCATGTCCGCAGCACGATCCACCACGCCGGACCAGAGGGATACCTCCATGGGGAACGCAAGGCTCCGGCCCCCTCCTTCGGCTTCGACCTCGTCGGAGCGCAGAGAGAGACACCGAGCCACTTTACCGCCGCCGGATCCAGAAGGGAACCCGACGCAAAAGCCCTAAGACAGCCACCACCGGCGGCATGGAAGGAGGGACGGCTCCACGCGGCCTCGACAGGCACGCGCCCTGGAAAACCGCCATCCACCGCCGCCGCCGCCACTGCTGACACACAAACGTTCACCTCCGAGGGGTCGGCTCGGCCAATCGGGGGAGAAGACCAACTCCGACGTCTCCCCTCAATCGCCGGCGCTACCGCCAACTCAGAGGAGAAAGCAGGAGACCAAAAGACCACCTGGACACGGCGCCATAGTCGAATCCCGGCGGTAGACCTAGACCCTACTAACCCTAACCCTAGACTACTAGCACCAGTCCTCCCACCACCAACCCTTGGCTAGCCACCGCCCCCAGCCCCCAGTGATCCAGATCCGCCACCAATAGCCGCCAGAGGTGAGGGGGCTTTCAGATCTGGACACACAAAGGCAGCGGGAAGAAGAGGAAAGGGGAAGGGGATAGAGAGGACGAGCACCTGGAGGAGGAGGAGGGGAGGGAGGAGGAAGGAGAGCCGGGGTCCCCCCTCTCGCATCTCCGGCGAGGACGCCGGAGAGGGAGAGAGGGGCCCGGCAGCGGTGGCGCCCCGCGGCTTCTCTTCGCTGCTCAGTCGCGAGAGCAGAGCAAGCAGCCTCGGAGTTGTGCCACACGGCACAGCTGTGGATCGTGCACGCTTCTGTTCCTACCTTGTGCTGCTGCTAATATGCTTCTGTTTGGTTCCGGTCTGGTTTGGTTTTTATTCGGTTGAATCAAAAAAAATTTGAAGGACTATTCGGTGTAATATTTTGTAATATTTTTTCTAAAACTTTGTAAAATTTTATTTAAAGATCTCAAAATATATTTTTAAACCTTTTCATACCTTATTTTAAAGACTCATTTTTTAACTCAATCAAATCGAATCAAACCGAACCACGAATCAAAGAGCCACAGGCCCCCCGCTGTGTGCTGAACATGCGATCTCGTGATACACGACACTGCCCCTCTCTGCCCCCCTCGCATGCTTTGATTTCTGGGAACCGTCAGATGTGGGCGACTGGACGGTTAGCTTCGCCACATCTCTCACGTGCCTCTGCTGCATTGCATGCATGCCCCTCCCGGCATAATTTCCCGGGCCTGCGTGTTGCGAAGCCAAACCTGATTAAAGCTGCCCCCATCTTGATACGGTCTCTCCCCTTCTCTGCCCCCTTTCAAAACCCCAGTCTCGTCAACAAGCAAGGGGAAAGTTGGCAGCCGGTGCTGCTTTGTCTGCCTCCATGGCTCCTCCATGCTCGCGTTGCATACCATGCATCGATCATGCATGGTGGCTTTCGATCCTTTCCTTTCCGCGTGCATGGATCCTTTTGCTTTTCGTCAGCAAACTGAAGCCGAACAGCACTCGATCGACGCAAAGCCAAGCAAGTGCTATAGGAGCAGAAAATGAAATGAAATCAAACCATAGCATTGCATTGCATTGCATTGCATGCGGAACGTAGGTAGGGCATGCAGTATTGCAGTTGCTGCTGGTCCATGCATCGATCTGCATGCCCATGGCGATGGAAGAGAGGAGATCGAAGCGCACTGTTGAAACTGCTATCGGGATTAAAGGGATATAGGTAGCTAGGAGGTATAGCAGCAGCTGGGCCGGGGCGGGGTGGCTAGCTAGGCTGGGCGCGCCGAGACTGTTCATACATAGCGCATGGCGCAGCCGCAGCCGCAGTGCACGAGCCATGGGATCGATACAGACAGTTCAAAACTCAGGGCGACTTGTCTACATCATCATCGTACGCAGCATGCGTACAAATCTCTATCTGGACCATATATATATGCATCCATATACCTACACATGTAGTACATGGACTGGACTATTGACTCATGGATCGATGCAACATGGATGCCTATCAACCTATAATGTGTGTGTACGTATAACGAAGGCATCCATCTCAATATCTGTCCGTGCACCGTGCCCGTGCGCGTTAATGTATGTAATGCTATGCTAAGCTAGCTGTGCCGCCTTTAATTACTGCAACAGCTGCATGCACGAGGTCGCCGTATACGTCAAGGTTCCATCTGGTCAGCATCATACATGCAGACAGTGAGACAGATATATACATGCAGCAGCTAGTACACCTACATGGGTCAATCGATTACTCGCACGCATGCATATATAATATGTATATCGTGTTCTTTCTAGCTTATTAATTAGATCATATCATTCTTTATTTACTCATTTACTTATCTCAATGCATTTTTTTTTCTATCTCTAAGCTAAATGCTTACCGAAATAATCAAGTTTTTATACTACTGGAATTACATCATATGATTATTGATCGCTATTCATCCACTTACCACTTTTCAATCATTATCGTACTTCTTCATACATCTCTTTTATATTTTAATTACTACCCTCCTGATGCAATGTTAGACATCAAAAATAGGCATGCCATTATTAGACACGTCCTTAAGAACATTTTCTAAAAGCTTCTCTCTTTTTTTTTTTGCAAAAGGGGCCCAACCCCAATTCCATTCCAAAGAACAGAAGTCCAACGTTCAGGCACAGAATAGGAGCGGAGCTGCGCTCCTAACTAAACAAAGCAACAACTGACGTCCAGCTTCAGCCAAGTCAATACTACGTACGGGAAGGAAAAAAACTAGCTAGGCCCAACAATATTTACAGACAGACAGGTGTATGCCAGGATATATAACTGCAGGTCTGCAGCCTGCAGGATCATGCATGGCCAAACTCAAGCTAGCTAGCTTGATTAATTGGTTGAAAGCAAGGTCGCTCGCGCGTGGATCATGGATTCATGGCCATGCATGCAGTGAGGTAGCGGCCGTGGACGTCGGGCCGGCAAGCCGCCGGATCCCCGGCGCCGGTGGGGGCAGGGGCATGGTACGTTAGGCCGGGCGGCGCACAGCGGCCGAGTTAGTGCGAGTGGCGTGGCGTGCCGGGGCCGGGCCGAGCCCAGCCGAGCTACCTGCTGCGACCAAGGCAGCATAGCATGCATGCATGCATGATTTCACCCGGCCATACACCATGATTAGCGACGCACTGTGCGCGCGTAGGCCCCCCCGCGTGTTTAAATCTGCCGCTGGCGTACGTACGTACGGCGTCCTTACCTTGCCATTGGACGGATACGGCAGCGTCCGCCGTCGTGGTCGACGTAGTAGCGATAAGCGGGTTGCTTCGAGGATATCCGTAAGACCGTTTGTTTCACTAAAATACACTAAGCCTCATAATGCTTAGTGTAATTTAATGAAGCAGGTGGTCTTGCGGATACCGCAAAGCAACTCACTTACATCCCTACAACGTAGTTACATATGAGCCTGGCCCCATTCACCTACATATATATACGCACGCACACCAACTCTCGATCAGTTCTTCGGCCTATACTTCCACATCTTGTATAGTTGTATGTTGTGGGCGGACGAGCATAATTTAAAAGGTGTACGTGGGGACATCCATCATGATAGTATTTTGTGTTGAGTGGGTCTAAGATCCAGCTTGTTTGTTTGTGGCTCCAGTTGGACATGCATGTGGCCTAGGAATTAGATTAGGCCTCGGTGCTACACACAAATTAAAAGGATTGATGCCCTACATTTGAGAAACATACTACTAACAACATATTCAAATTGATTTAGGTTTATTTGACTAAAAATAAATTGTTTTTTACTCTAGTTTTTTCTTAACCATGAAGTCACATTTAAAGTTATTAGAAACAACATAAATGAAACTAGCGGACTAGTTTGAAAAAGATGATTTATTAATACCTCCTATTTGAGTCCAATTTAACATTGAACTCACCTCAACTCTCATCCAGCTTATTCATTAAGTCGGCTCAGTCCCTCCGAACATATTCAAAAACATTTTAACAAGAAGCATCATCTGTCATCACCATGACCCTCATCAGACACGATTTCGGCGTGTCAAAGCTATCTATCTAGTATATATATTTGAGAAATATAGTACTAATAACATGTTCAAAGTGGTTTAGATTTATTTGACTAAAAATAAATTGTTTTTTAGTCTAGTTTCTTCTTAATCATGAAGTCACATTTAAAGTTACCGAAAACAACATAAATGAAGCAGACCAGTTTCCAAAGGCAGATTTATTAATACCTCCAATCCAACTTAACATTCAACTCACCTCAACTCTCAGCCAGCTTATTCATTCGGTTCAATAGCTCTGAACATATTCTAAAACATTTTAACAAGAAGCATCATCTGTCATCACCATGACCCTCATCAATATTAGTGCGAGTTAGATCAACACGATTTCTTCTTGTCAAAGCTATCTATCTACTATATATATAACAGAATAATATGAATCCACCATGTAAATCCTCATATACTAGAAATTACATATTAATTGTTACATACTAGAAATTGGCATGTTAATCGGAGAAAAAAGAGACAAAAGACATATATATTACTCAAATTAAAAGGTATTAATATGGCATAAGCCTGAACAAGGAAACAAAAGAAAAGAATTTCGAGAACTTCAAATGTCCTTTCGATGAAGGAGACTTTGAGAATTTAACCGATTCAGCAAAACCAAGAAGAGTTTATTAACTGATATGCATGTATTGCATGTGTAGTTGCGCGCGCGCATATATATAAGGCACGTAGCCAGCGTTTGCATGCATCATGGTCACGACCAAAGCGCGGCCTTTTGACCGGGCTATATATGTACACACACTAGCTAGTCCTATGCGGCCATGGCCATAGATGTGTACTGCGGCGCTAGCTATAGCTGATCATCTCCATCTACTACTACCTCGCAACGCCCTGGCCTGGGTGTCGAGTCGTGAGAATCAGAATCTGAATCAGAGATGGTCGCTGTTGCATGCACGCTAGCTGTGCATGCACTGCTGTACTAGCTGCGCGCATGGACGGGGGCACGGGGCGATCGATCGATCGAGCTAGCTAGCTTCAAGCGAGCTGCAGGAACCAGCCGCTGCTGTGTGCGCACAGTGTCGGCCAACCTAGCTAAGTAGCTAGCTCTACCCACGTAATACGTAGCTATAGCGAGCTAGCAAGCTAGCTCCCTCCTCGGGCGGCTCGCCGCCGGCCGGCTGGCTTGCCGGTCATCGGCCACATTCATGCATGCATGCATGGTCACCAACGTACGTGCCCACAGGCCATGCATGCACAGGTAGCCGCACGTATGTACTTGCACATATTCACCGATGCGCACAGGGCATAGCTTCGGAGGGTACTTTTGCTCTGCGTTCAGGCCACTAGACGGCGAATGGGAAGGCTACCGGCCGGCTGCAATGGCCTCTGAACACGCAGGAGCAAGCATGTACATCGAGCATCGATGTGGTGACTGGTGATGGTGAGAGGCCACAGGCAAACGGTCAAAGCGCTCAGGGCATAAACTGTTGCGCTGCGCCTAACCGCGTAAATACATGCATGCATGTGTAAATGTAATGTACACTGCATGCAGGTATATACATGCACACTGTCGTGTGGAGTATATATATTCAGAGATATATGCATGCATGTGAGGCAGAGAGAGCAGCAGAGCAGAGATGAATGAATATATGATACATCTGCATTGATCGATCGATATACAACAAGAACGCACATGCACGGCAGCCGGTACGTACTTACGTACGTCCTGTATATATTGTGATGCATGTGTATCGTCACTAGCTCGATCGTGATGATGATGTTTAATTCAAGTGCGTCTTGTGCATGCACGGTGCTGCTTGAGATCGAGCTGGGCGGTGCGAGGACATATTATTATTATACACACACGACTGATCCGATCCGAGCGCATGCATGGCATAGGCACGTACGCACACGGTGTGCATGATCAGTGCACATATGCATGCTGCGTGCGACAAGAATAGCTCCGGGCTTCCGGCCCGTGGTGTCAGCCAGCATGCAGGCAGGGCGATGAAGCTAGCGTAGTGGTGATCCCAATGCACGCAGGGACGCAGTGCAGTGCAGCGCAGTGGCCAGGCCATGTATCTACGCATGCATGCACTAGCTAGCAAACTGCAGTACTATGCCACTGGTGAGCCATATGCACGCATGCAGATGCAGCGTGCATGCTGCCGTATAGTACTGGTAGATCGAGCCAGTCCAGCCCGGCCACAGGCGACGCAGCCGCTCCCTCCCCCCTTTACTTGTACAGTCTCGGCCTCAGTCTCGCACTTTAGCTGCCCTCCTTTATTTGGACAGACATTCTATGGCTCCCCCAACTCCACTGCTCATCACATACCTCACCGAGCTCAGCTAGCTAGCTACTCCTCTCCTCACTCCCTACTCCCTACCTAGCTCGGGCACTTAATTTTAAAGTGCACTGCTCATCGATCGATCTAGGTAGAAACATCACGGAGCATCCCTGAAAGTCATACTCTAAAATATTGTAACTTTGTATAGGATAGCTGACGAAAAAAAAAAAAGAAAACGACTAGGCAGCAGTCACCTGCCCGCGCACCCACCTCGCTCGGGCCTAGTAGTCGGTGAGCATGCAGCGCGACTGCGCGAGGCCTAGACGGCCGCCGCCGAGGAAAACCAAAAAAAATAAATTTTTTAAAATGTAGTGTAAATCGTGAAAAAAATTTAGAGAAAAAATAGAGGGATTAACTAATAATGAAATGGAGTGTGGATAGAGTGTCATGTGTGGGATGCTCACAATTGCAAGTTGAGCTGAGCTGCGTGCGGCGTATTTATATTCGTGTCGCCTGGCTAGCTAGATAGCTAGCTTTATACGTACGTACGTACGTACGAGATCGGCCATCAAAAAGACCTCATGCATGCATGCATGGCTGGATCGGTCGATCGATCGAGATGGAACCCTTTCCCGGCTGGCCGCGGCTGGGGTTGTACATGCACGTACGTAGCCATAGCTCCTGCATAATTGCAGCTGTCGTCGCGCGTGTACGTACGTACGTGCCGTCCTGGCATCTCCTATATATCCATGTCTTATCGTTACTAGTTCAGTTCAAGCTGGGGTAGTGATCGATCAGTAAATGTGACGAGGACGTACGTACGTGCGTCGTCATGCATGTGTGTATCGTGACCGGTGACTTGTACCCTGCTAGCTCTCGTTCCACACGTACGGTTGAGGCAGCTAGCCACCCACATCGTTCTCAAATATTTATTTGCCGACCTTGATGATCGGCTGGCTTGTTGAATGCTACGACTACGATCGATTAAAGTTTGTGATAACTGACAAGGTGGCATTCGGGTAGGCAGGAGTGTACACTGATAGGTACAACCAGTCAAATCGGCCAGGTAGAATATACACAGCATGCATATATACAAGCGCCTACGTACGACGTACACGCACTCACAATCACACACAGCAACTCGTACGATATTATCTAGATTGGGTTGCGTCCCTCGGTACAGAAAAAAGCATCAGATATGCTAGAGCATCAAAGTCGTTCGATATATATCTCTAACTAGCAGAAATATTTAACTGCTCGGTATTAATTAAAGCTTCTTGCCCAATATTATTGCACCATTCAGCTCAAAGAACGTACCAATCTATCAACATCATACTATTAAAGCCGGCCGGGTCCAAATCATTCACTCTAAATATTAGAAATTTCTGTATTAACTGAGGATAGAAAAAGGCTTACATTTGCGTGGATCGAAGTTATAACAATTTAATTTAGAGAAAGAGCCTATATTTTAGATTAAATGAAAGAGCCTATAACATAAGTAGGAGTACGTGCAATCGGTGAAATATGTACAAAAGTTATGATTGTTCAGGCTAAAGAAAGAATACATATAGGTCCTCTTCGGTAGCTCGTTCGGTCGCAGTTTGTTGCGTTTTCGTTGCCCTGTTGGTCCCAGTTCGCAGCGTCCTTGCCATCAATGCGTGGACGCGTTTTGGTAGTTGGCTGCAACCGAACAGAACTGGGACTAACGAGCTATCGAACAAGGCCATATATATGTCAAGCACAACAAAAAAAACATAGGCTTCTTGAGGTTATCATGATCGCATATGCATGCTCAATGTGGCTCGAACATGGTTGTGGCATGGTGTCCACAGTGGTAGAGCACATGGAAATGGCAACAGCGGAGACAACGGAGGGAGGCCATGGCAAGGAAGAAAGATGAGGAGCAAGGAAGAGGAGAATGTGGCACTGTCACCTAGGGATGGTAGAGAAACCCATAGATCTAGATACTCATAAATACCTGGCCCCTACGTGGATCTAGTTGGCACTTGGCACCTTAGACCCATGGGTTTTTAATTGATCCTTTTAATTTTTGGGAAATTGCTCGAATGACACTCAATTTGTTGCCATGATCCCAAATGACACACAATTTCTCTCTATTTCTCATATGACACCGAGGCAACGAATTGAGTTCCCAAATGACATTTTGCCATTTTACTCCTTTTCTCCCACTTTTCCACATTTTCTCCCCATTTTTCTCCTTTTCCCCGACCTGCTGCCTTCTCCCCCATCTCCGGCAGCGGCGGTGACCGGAGCCGCGGCGGCGACTGCAATGACGGCGGGCGATAACGACAAAGGTGGCTACAGGCACAACAACGGGAGCGGCGGCGATGCGAGTGATAGCGGCGACGCAATGCGAGTGGCGGCAGCGTGATGCGAACAACGGCGATGCAAGTGACGGCGGTGACTGGCGACGAAGTGGTAGCATGGCGCGACGGCGACAGAGTGGCGGCGGGTGGCCACCGAAAAGGGGAGAAAAGGAGAACAATGGGGGAAAGAGGTAAAATAAAAATGGGGAAATGACATTTGGGAATAAAATTCGTTGCTTCGTTATTATATGAGAATTAGAGATGAATTTCGTGTCATTTGGGATCGTGGCAGCTAATTGAGTGTCATTCGAACAATTTAGGTCCACGTTCAGATTCAGGCATAGCCGCATTGGTACCCAAAATAATTTTAAGATAACTAGCACAACTACCCACCCTGCCTACCCACTTCTATGTCTCACTAGTGTAGTCCGCTAACACCAACCCTACACTTAACTAGCTAATGCATTGGTTCCTTCTCCTCTATCTCCCTCTGCATCCCTTCCTCTTTGCTCACCCTCTGCCTTCTCTTAATTTAGCGACAACAGGCACTAGAGGAGGCGGAGGAAAAGTAGGATTTTTCTGTCATCGCTTTCAAATGACATTATAGCATATGTTATTGCTTTGCAAATCATCGTTATAAAGAAAAGATATGTATAGCTTTCAAAGTGCGGCATTTAATTTAAAGGTACTAGAAAACATTGTAACATATCTTCCCCTCTTTTTGATTCTTTTTCACTCTCGGATGTAAACATAGACTTGACGCTCAAGTTAACACTAGCTTGTTCTTATCGTTAAAATCTCGAATTTATACATCGCTCGGTTGACATAATATATCCCATCTAGCCAATCCGTATTTTCATTTAATTATAATTATCACCGTGTCAAGGGATCTGGGATTGCTTGGTGAGTATATACGATACTACAGTAATATACAGATGAGTTAATTACGTATATACCACTCTGCATATGTGTGTACAGTGCCAAAGTACGCATGCACAGGTACAGGTATTCCGCAGGCAGTAGAGAAAAAGAAAACACAAGAAATGGAGATGGGAGGGAAAGGAACAAAGGAGGGTGGCCTGGAACTAGCATCGCCCATCCTGACTGCTCTCGCTCTCTTGCTTTGATCTTTCTAGAGCAACCGTGCAAGTTGCATCCATCGATCACACATCCATCCATCCATCTGTCTGTCTAAGTTCATATCATTCCGGCCGGCCGGTCTGGCAAGATGGATAGGCACGATTCGCAGGCATTGGCAGGGCTTTTTGACCGGTTATTAGGATGGATGCATGGATGGTATGGAGGTATATGGTGCTGTGCCGTTGTCGCCGTCGCTGGAGGAGGAGGGAGTCCGAGCATCTCGCGGCTGGCCCCCGCCGCTACAGTCTCGCCGATTGCTCCATCATGCGGGCCTGCCTGCCGCGCGCAAACCCACCATTACTGTTCCTATGCCCCCGCGCGAGGCCCGGCCCGGCCGGCTAATTAAAAGGAGGACACACACGAGAGAGAGAGAAAAAAAAATATCTCGGATTCGCTGGCTGTTACTGAGGCCTAGTTCTTTTCCGCGCTATGTATCGTATCGTATCACTGTAACAAATTTTTTTATTTTTATATAGCCTATATGTTGTGATAATTCGTAACAATTTTTTCATGTCTTTTAGTAGTCCTTTCAAAGATACTAAGCCTATTTTTTTTATATTTTTTAGACCGCTTTTCGAGTGCTCTCAAATTTGCTACAAGGCCTCGGTAGCAAATTGGTATGCCGCTCCAAAATTAAAAGTTCAAAAATTAAATAACTTCCTGTTTGCCGCTCCAAAATTGGTATCCCCTCGCCGTATCACTGACATGTAGACCCAGGACCCAAAATTGCCAATGTCTAGGGTGGGTAGTAGTAGTGCCGAGATGGTTGTGCCGTCGCCTGCCACCTCAACTATGGGTCGCCTGCCACCTCAACTATGGGAACGAAGGGTGCATGGTGGGTAGGGATCCACAATGCGGTCGGGGATCATTAGGACGCAGAAAGCTAGGCAGGGACACCTCGCTAGAGAGGAAGACGAAGACTCATCTTGACAAGAAGGATGAAAGAAGCACAAGGCAAACGATGTGGGAGTAGGACCAGCGTGCAAGTAGCGGTAGCAAGCCAGCAACGCTCCGGTGAGGAGCAAACAAGATTAGTTAGGATTAGGTGGGTACGATGAGAGTGATATCTTGATCATTAGATTGAGATCCATCGGTCTCAGAGATCATCTAATTTTTAAATGAAAAGTCATCCGATAAAAATCTAGCCATCTAGACAGTCCTTAAGTATATATACTTCAAGCTATTTGGTTTTGGTTATATTCCATCCATTATTTGATGGTGAGACGGCGACACCCCTGAAAATGACCTAGCACATGTCATGCATTCATTTTCTTGCAATGCTATCGCTTTACTACTTCTTGCTTCCAAATTAAGGTGGAGCTCCGTAAATATATACTATACCTACAAAAGACGCCACAGCGCCGAATCTTGTTGTGGCCATATAACCAGAAAAAATCCTAGCCACCCATTCCCTCCCAGGCGCCATGACGTCCTCAATATAGCCGTGGCATGTTCCTCCTTCATGCCATGCTCTCTCGCTGTTTTTTTTGTTCTTAGGTCAAAAAAATCCAAAAAAAAATTGAAAGCTTGCAAAATGGAACTATGCATGCACAAATAACATTCATACAAAGTTTTGACGTCTCCCAATATTTTTGAAGTTCAAAATTTTTATAAAATTTTCTTCTCTATTTTGTTTTGTAGGTCCTAAAAAATCCAAAATGTTGAAAGTTTGCAAAGATAGAACCAAACAACTCTACCATGAGGGTGATAGCGTTGATCTCATGCCTTTTCGAAGCAATAAAATGACCGCATCATCAGCATATAAGGAGGTGCGACGATTGGCACCTCCAAATAGGGGATAAAATTCCAATATTGGTGGCGATATCTGGGAGCCGGTGGAGGTTGAAAAGAAAGGTTGAGAGGGGATCGCTCTGTCGCAGTCGCCTCCAGTGAGTGATCACATTCTCAAAGGAACCGCTAAGAAGGACTCTGAAAGACGAGGTGTCAAGGATCATGGAAATCTATTCCCTCCACCTGACACCAAAGCCACGAGGATGAAGGTTGTGTAAAAGATAAGGCCAACACACCGAATCAAATGCCTTGGCTATGTTTAGCTTGATTAGAAGCACCAATGTATCAGTCCTATGGAGAGTTTTAGTCATGTCTTGAACATACATAAATTTTCCTGAATGTGTATCTTCTTTTGATGAATGCGCTTTCGCTGTAGGATGTGACAACATCCATAAACTATGCTACGAGGAAGCGAGAATTAGTTTGGTGAACGACTTCCCAACATCGCGGATGAGGCTGATGGGCCAGAAGTCCGAGAATTGTTGTAGGTGATGTTGACTTTGGGAACAGGACGATGTGGGTATTGTTAAGCATGCATAGGCCTTGTCCGTTAAGGTGAAACATGTGTTGCATAGCATCAAAGAGGTCGTTCTTGACAACCTCTCGACAAGTCTTGAAGAAGGCTCAGGAGAAGTCATCGGGCCTAAGAGCCATAACGTTGGGCATGTTGGTGACGTTGCAGTGGATCTCCTTGAGCGTGATGGGGTCTCAAGGTCTGCGAGCCTGCGAGATCAAGGGACGAGAGCTAAGGTGATTCCAGTCGAAAAAGGGGTTTGCAGTATGAAGTCCATAAGTTGAGCCCCCCAGGAAGATGTATACTGGTGAAATGCTATTGGAGGATATTCAGCTTGTCATCCAACTCTGAGCGGGTGCTGAGTGGGCTGGTTAAAATGTCGATGATGTTTTTAATGGTGCCGCACATTGGCTTTAAGGTGGAAGAACTTGATGTTGGCATCACCCAATTTCAGCCAGGTTACTTTGGAGTGTTGCTTCAACTTGATCTTTCCAATGACCGCGAGGCCAAGGATCTTGCTTTTGCCGCCCGCCCATAGTGAAGGCTCGGTACCACTGAGTGGACGTGACGATCCATAGCCATCGTCGAGTAAGCATATGACCTCCCTAGAGATGAGCAAGTGAAGTTTGGTGTCACCAATGTGGGACCGACTCCAAGATAGGAGAGTCATGGCCATGTGACAATTTGGACTTCATACTCTGAAGAGGATCATGTGAGGTTGCTCCAGAGGGGTCATTCCAAGCCTATTGGACCACAATAAAGAAGGCTAGGATGTTGGTCTAGAAGTTCTCAAAGCGAAACTGCTTTGTGGTGTCGTGATAATTGCTCGGCAGTGAGGATAGAGCAATGGTGAGAGAATCCAAAGGAAAGGGGCGATAAGATGGGTACAACTAAGCAAGAAGAACTTGCATGAACTCAGTCTATCTCCTGTCATCCCACAATCCAGATCAGGATTTGACATGTCTAATGGCGTTCTCAAAATTAGTCCATTCGAGATTCCCAACACTATAATAATATTATAAGAGAGGTAAATGTAGGAAAAAGTAGAACAATAATTGAAAAGTGGATAAATAGTTATTAGATAGTACACAAATAGGATCAACATTGCTTATGCCCTGATCTAGCTTATATCTACATGCATGTGCTAGGTTACTTAATCTTGGCCTTTAGCAAATTAAAATAAGAAAATATCCTACTTGCCATTGCAAAGTTGTTAAGCATCTAACATGTCATTGTTTAGTCGTTTCTCTATACTATATATTCCTGTGCAATTGATATTTTTTTTTTAACAAAGGGCAATAGAGCTGCTATCTATTGATCAAAAGAGAAGAAAAATTTATTGTCTTATGTGCCACTAGTGAAAGTTTTACTCATGTTTTGCTTGATTAGAAGCACCTGTGTATCAGTCCTACGGTGAGTTTTAGTCATGTCTTGAATATGCATAAGACAATAAATTATCTTTGTAATTATAATTGGAAAAAGTCTACTTCACCCCCTGGACTTGGGTGCATATAACACCCTAATCTTCAAAACCGTCTAACCAGCCCCACGAACTATTGAAACCAGTGCACTTAACCCCGGTAGCAGTTTTGAGGGTGGTTTTGCCACTGCACAGGTGAATGGTTTTGCCACTGTGAGAGCCTTTGTGGCAATTATATTTTTTAAAAATATTTGTTTCAATACCGGTCCACATGTTATCCATATCTCTTTCCCATCTCTTCTCTCTCCTTCCTCTCTCTCTTAAACATTCCATCGAGCGGCGGGTGCTGTCGGTGGGGCGGCGTACGGCCGGTGGGCGTCATAGCGAGCGGCGAGTGGAGGATGGATGGGAGGCGGAAGGGCGGCGGCGACAAGTGGTGAGCACGACAGAGGGGCATCACCGCCGCCGGTGGGCGACGCAGGGGGCGGCGGAGGCGCGGTGGGCTGCGGAGGGGCGGCGCGGCCACGCCCTAGAGGAGGAGGTGGATGGCATCGGCAAGAAAGCGAAGTTGGGAGGGGATGACAACATGGCCCTACGTATTTTTTTTTCTTCTTATTTTGTTTTGTGACTAGATTGACACTTCAGCTCGCTACATAGACCAAACTAGCCATGTGGACGACAAAGTGTCAAAACCACCCACAATACCGCCTGCAGGGGGTTATTTGCACCTGTTTGCATCATTCAGAGGACAGAATATACAGTTTTCGAAGTCAGTGGGTTATATGTGGCCCATGTCGATACTTTGGGTGGTAAGTAGACTTTTTCCTTGATAATTTATTGTCTTATGTGCCACTGGTGAAAGTTTCTCTTTTTTATTTGAGCTATGTAAACTTTTTTAAATCTGCCAAAGAAATACAAAGTCATTAAGTATGCAACAATTTGAATATATAATTTTTAGTATTATTAAGATAAATCCTTAATGTTTAAAAAGCATTATGTGTAAATTTTAACATAATTTTTTCAATAAAAGTGTATAAAAAAATTGAAAATATTGCATATATGCTAATATTGTGATTTTTTTAGAATTTTTAATTTTTTTATAGCTCAAATAAAAGAGAGAAGTTTTCACAAGTGGCACGTAGAAAAATAAATTACCAATTGCGATGGCATAGAGGAGAATAACGACTAAGCGATAGCACGTAAAACTCTAAATGATTATGCAGTAGCACAGGAGAATTTTACCCGTTAAAATATGTATGGATTCTTGTTTTGAAGTAGCTACGCACATACGTACGCCACAGTTGGATACGGGGAGCTGCAAAACGATTCTGGGGCTCCATGGGTGCAGGGAGGGAGGCATTGCAGATGCATGCATGGCCAGATCTACGATCTGTAGACTGAGTGGCCAAAGTACTAGCGCACTGTACCCTGTCTCAGTGTCTTGTGTTGATTCCGGAAAGAAAATTTCAATTAACCACATCCAAACAAACTTTCACTTGTCACCGTCCTCCTCCTCCGTCGTTCCAAACAACTTTCAAACTCTTTCTCCGGGCAAGGGACTGTGTGCTAGCTGCATCTCTCTTCTCTCTCTCTGCATCGATCGATCGAGTGAGTGAGTGAGTGAGTGAGCGCGTGAGTTTGAGCATGTGTGTGAATAGATAGATGTTTAAGGGCTTACTGTGCAAAAGACGATGACCGTTGTGAAGCTGAAGCACACTGACGTATTTTGATTAATTTCTGCAACATTCTAGCCAGACCACAGGCCACTGACATACATATTATTGAGCATGTCGCACCCGCAGCTCACAACCAACTAGAGCACTTCTCTCATTCGATATTCATCAGCTTTTGCCTTGTTGATTGACAACTAACCATTTTTTGTCCAGATACACGGATTGAACTCTGTCCGTTAAATATGTACTCGGATCATAAATTTCTTGGACTAACAATAGGCAGATCTAATCTAAGAGATTGACCGGTTAAGTCCTTCCAGTTGGTTGGACTAAGCATTGTGTTGTCTATTCTTTTAAGCAAGCGTCTCCTACACGTGGTCTAGAAGTACTTAGATGTGTACCTGCATGTAAGTTTGAGCCTCACTTCAACGTTAAATTTAAAGGTTCTTACATGTAGTCCGTCGGTGGTGCTGCAACAACGGCAAGGTCCCTTCGGTTTGGGACAGCGTGGCCTCGGCGGCTATACGACCTCAGCGCACTAGCAAGGCATTGTATTTGGTGGTTTGGCGACCGGTAGATCACTAGTGTTCAGGGTTATGGAGATCCGTTGGTGCGGTGTGTTGGTGGTCCATTTCGACCTCGTTGGTTTGAAGGCCATTTTTCTTGGCGGCATCGCTCCTACCCCTTTGCGTCTTCATTCGTCTTTGTGTTGCAGTTCATTTGCAGTTTGCTCCGCCGTGTTTTGCCCCTTCCCACCCCCTGAGGGCGCTAAGTGGATTCAGGGTGGCCGGTTGTGTGGTGGTTCAAAGGCTTCTCGTCGGACGTGCTATGGTGGTGTCGGTCTACGACTTTGGATTTTATTTTGTTAACCTGTCTTCGGTTTCCCCTTTATAGCGTTGTCGTGGGAGGGGTGTCAAGCGAAAGCCCTTCCTGACATTCTACCTAGGTGTTTTCTTCTTGAAGGCATTCTACCATTTGGCGTAGATCAATGGCGACGATCGTCACTCTCTCATTGGATGCGTTTATATGGTCCCGCACATTAGTCAGGTTTCCTTTACTTTTAGTCATTTGACATTGCCAAGGCTGATGGTGACCTAGAGTTGTAGTTCCTGCACCCATTGGCTCATGTGTTGTGGTGCCACCTGTGGTGGCGTAAAAAGTTGTAGCTTGTGTGCCCGTTGATTGGCGTGTTGTAGCCAGTGGTGGTCGAGAGTTGTAGGCTTTGCATCCGCCATGTAAGCGTAGTTGTTGGTGTTTAGATTGTGGAGACAATGCTAGTACCGCGTTTGTCCTGGTGGTGTTGTGCCCTGGTGGTTTGTACTAGAGTGTTTTTCTTTTCTTTTTTTTTTCTTCTGTATTTACTTTTTTTAGAAAAAAAAAATTCAATCAGGGGTATTCCCGGATTTCCATTATCAATCAACAACGGAACCAAACCAGAATTCAAAGGTACCAGGCGTTTTTACATAGTTCTAACATATAACCACTAGACTTTAGAAAAAGAGTTCTTACAAAAGAAGACCCCAAACATTGATAGTCCAAACCTCACTAAACAACAACTAGGTTTTGGATTATACAACTTTAACAAAAGTAACTGACACAAACTACTACTGATCCAACACAGGGACTTTCCAAAGCAGCCAGCTGATTATCACTTATATGAATTGGCAGCAAAACTTGTCATTTCGAAAAAAAAGTTTCTTACATTTCCATAACACCTCCCTCGCACGCATGTATAAATATATGTTACACTCAATATATAAACCAAATAATTAAGTTTCAGATTAAAATTAGGTGCATATGAGTTTTTTTTCAAAAGAAGAAGAATATATATGATCAGCCAGGGAGCATGTGTATGTAATATGTATATATATGATCAGGATATAGGTATGAGAGAATCAATTCAATATTTCAGGTGGAACATGGAATCTTGACTAGTAGTCAATGGTCTACAGCGAAACTATATATGCATGCATACAATACATGTACACAAGGGATGGATGCACATGTATGTAATATGCACCACATACCATATTTCATGTCGTCTACAGTAGTAACATAAGTAACCTGTTCCTCCTTTATGAATTTTTGTATCAGTGCTCGTGCAACACCCATGGAAGCACCCGCCTGCACCCCATCTCCCATCCCATCCGGCCACACTGCGATGACAGAATTTAAAAGGGGGCCAAGACTCGACAAGAAAAATCAAAAGAAAGAAGTGACCATCACTCCAGATTATCCTGCAGTCATGTCTTGCAGGCCCGAAAGCTAGCATGGAAGGAATTACACCTGCGCCAAAAATAATTAATACTGGATGTCGCAAACTTGAATCTCGAGATAAATTTAAGTGTCCGTAGGTCCCACGTTGAAGATGTGATCTTTTTCTCAGTTCCTACGTAAATTCTACCGACCAATTCTTCACACTGCAGAAGAATGGGCCAAACCGGCTGTACTACCGGTCTTGAAACTGACAGTACTTAATCGGCTAGCCAACTCATCGACCACCGCGTAGTCATATATCTAGAATATGTAATCCTTTTCTCACATGACATCACTAATGGTGCGTGGCTCAAATCGGTAGTGATACTCGATATCAGTACTGATTCATAGCTCAAATCGGTAGTGATATCGTCCCGAGGCCTCAGTGATGCCTTGATATCACTATGGTTCGTACCTCAAATCGATCGGTAGTGATATCTCATCGCTGTTGGTTTGCAGATAGCCGGTTGAGATATGCCGGTAGTAAAAACTACTTCTCTAGTGTCGGACCTTATAGTGAAGTAGGAGCACATCATATCATTTTAATTTATTTAAAATACATCTATTTGGACTTGAACTCGAGAAGACCTCTTTGGCTCTGACACTATATTAATAATTGCATGCACGAACCAATTCAACCGAAAGACTAATCTAATAAGAAAATATTGATGCACAATTTTCTTATACTTCAAATAGACTCCAGACATGTGGAATGTTTACGTTTTACGTAAATTTGCAAATTCTTCGTGGGCGAGAAACAAATGAGCAGCTAGGCAGCTAGCTACAGTCAACACGCCCCATAAATGGTGGTAAATTTATTATCTCTAATATATAATATCAACTTTAGTAATTCGTGTTTGGGACGTTTCCGTTTTGACTAAAAAATGTGTCTGACCACTGGTGAGAAATAATAAAGTCGTGGGCATGCCAATGTATCTAAAAACACAAATAAACAAATATATGGAGAAAACACAAAATGTTTAGTGATATTGCCGGCAAGATATATGGTTTGCATTATTTTTGTGCCCCATAGTTTGTTGGAAGGACATCTGAAATACGCGATGTGAATCCTCAGTGTCCGATGGTTTCGAGATATCGTCCAGTCAATTATAACTGTGACATATAGCAAAAATGAAGAAATCATGGAACGGGGCGGGGGGGGGGGGGGGGGGGGGGGGGGGGGGGGGGGGCTAAAACGACGTTCGGCTTTTCTATTGGCAATGAAACAATTCAGCGCATCCTCTTTCATTGTCATCTTTCAAAAACAATTCGTCATCACGAGGTAGAAAACAATTGGTACTTGTTTTGACTTACAATTGGTACTTGCTTTGACTTACTATAGGCGACTGCAAGCTTCAGCCTTCAAGTGATGGCGGCAAATCTAAAGGAAAAAATTTATGTCAGAATTGTTGGTTGTCCTTTGGACGATTTGGCTATGTCACAACTATATTATTTTTTAATAAACGCAAGAAGATATCTTTTGCATATAGGTTATCTTCAGAGTACCCTAGTAGTTGCGTTAATGGGTCTCGCTACAAAAGGAAGAGAATGGTCCACGTGGAGGGGACTTTATCTCCCCCCACCCTAGAATTCCTCACATTTTTTATCAATACAAGTTAGCTCTTGTGCACGTTGCTGAGAAACAAAGGGAAGAGAACAAAAAGGCTTAGTTCAAGCTTGTCAATCCTTGGAAGTGGTAGTCGTGTCATGTTTTGCAATCATTGATGGTAATTCAATATAAACTTTGTGATGCTTAAGAGTTAGTATTATCTTTGAATTTGTATGGTTTAATGTTGAGCACTAATTTTTGTTGTGATTGTAATGTCCTTTATATTGAGAATTAATTTGTTTTGTGCATGTTGTATACATTTTAAGATGTAGAGTCTGTATTAATTTTCATTTTAAAAAATATATGGTGCTTATTCCATAGGATTGATGTCCTTTCGGTTGAGATCTGACACTTGGCTGGGTCTATATATGCCATTTTTCTTTCTGGAAGTTAGTATTTCTATTCGCCTTTTCTTAAATGAAAGGCGCCATATATAGCTTATGTGGTTCAGCCGTTAAAAGAAACGAGCAAGGTGACCCGCGCGTTTGCACGGCTAGATTTGTGTTAATAAAAAATCTACATCATTGAATATAGATATTATTATGTAAATCTAGCGGTCAATATTAACCTCTATAACAAATCACTAAAGCTGATCTATATGTTAGAGATATATATATCAGTTTCAGTAGTTTGTTATGATAATATATCAGATTAGATTTAGCTAGAGTTTATTTCTAATATATAGATCAGCTTCAGTAGTTGTTAAAGAGGTTAATATTGACCGCTAGATTTACATAATAATATCCATATTCAACGATGTAGTTTTTTTCTTTTTTCTATGATTAACATGAGAATTTCTACTATTTTTCGATTAACATGGGAATTTCTAGGATTTTAGGATTAATGTGGTGGCTCCGTTTAAGTCTGCTTTATATAGATAGTAGATAGATAGAAGATAGATTAACACCCAATGGCAAGATAAATAGGGAGAAGGAACAGAAGCAACTAAACCCAAAATGAACCCTAGAAAAAGATGTTGCGAGTTGCGACGCATAGCAAGCCGGCAGCACCGTATTTCACTCTGTGCTATCACTTTCTCACTCTTCACTCTTCACTTTCACTCTCACTCTCACTCACTGACTCTCCTTGAGCCTGTAGCTACCTGCCACCGATACCCTACCACGCCTATTACTATACCTTCCCCTTCCCCCGGCCGCTCGCACGCAGGCAAAACCTATCTCCCCCACCCCATCTCCTCCTCCTCTTCGTCTTCATCTTCATCTTCCTCCTCTCCTCCAGCACTGCCACCATTCACTGTTCATCCACCTCAGCTTCCTCTCTCTCCACTCTCTCTCTCCAGGTTTCTCAGGCTGGATGACTAGCTTGACCACCTGAACATAGCATTCTTGGGTTGCTGCGTTGGATAAAATGGGTGGATGATTCAGAATTTCAGATTGGATCACGAAACTAGAAGGCTCTAGTTCGCTCAGTCCTGCCAAGATTCCACCACAGCTAGCACACGCATGCAGCCGTGAGCTAGCTAGCATCCGCACGCGCTTGCTAGCTAGATCGATCAGAAGCAGCAGATTCCGGCTGGTATCAGGTATGTATGCATCGATCTCGTAGTCGCGTCTTCTTCTTCTTCTTCTTCTTCAGTTCCTGATCTCCTGAGTCCTGACTCCTGACCTAGCAAGCTTGCATCAGAGCAAGAAATGATGTATGCTTCTTGGTTTGTTTTTGTACATGCTGCATAGCGCGCGCAGGGAAACTAGAGAGAGAGAGTAGCTTGGAGTTGGAGCCGGATGGATCACCATCACCACCACCACCACCACCACCATCACATGATGCAGGGGCAGGAGCCGTCGGCGGTAGACGGCGCCGCCCAGGACAACTTCTTCCTGGGGCCTGCCGCGGCCGCAATCTTCTCCGGCGCCGGCGTGTCGGGGGCAGGGTCGTCGTCGTCGGGCCCCGGGACGTCCGCGGCGGGAGGTGGGCCGTCGCCGTCGAGCTCGTCGCCGTCGCTGAGCCGGTACGAGTCGCAGAAGCGGCGGGACTGGAACACGTTCGGGCAGTACCTGCGGAACCACCGGCCGCCGCTCTCGCTGTCGCGGTGCAGCGGCGCGCATGTGCTGGAGTTCCTCAAGTACATGGACCAGTTCGGGAAGACGAAGGTGCACACGCCGGTGTGCCCCTTCTACGGCCACCCCAACCCGCCGGCGCCGTGCCCGTGCCCGCTGCGCCAGGCCTGGGGCTCCCTCGACGCGCTCATCGGCCGCCTCCGCGCCGCCTACGAGGAGAACGGCGGCACGCCGGAGATGAACCCCTTCGGCGCGCGCGCCGTCCGGCTCTACCTGCGTGAGGTGCGCGAGACGCAGGCGCGGGCCAGGGGGATCAGCTACGAGAAGAAGAAGCGCAAGAAGCCGGCCTCCGCGTCCGCCGCCGCGGGCCCCTCGTCCGAGGAGAGCCCGCCTCCCGGCCCCTCCGGCAGTGGCGGCGGCGGCGACTCGTCGGCGTCGCCGCAGTTCATCATGCCCTAGGTGATTCATCGCCATCGCCATCCACTTCCATTGATCCGTCTGAGTCTGATCGAGCTAGCTAGCCGCAGCGCGAGTTCGATTCGATCTCCTTTCCTTGAATTCGCCGGTGCTAGCTAGCTAGTTAGCACAAGTACAACACAACGTACAAGGCCGTTTGTTCTTGCCTAGCTTCTTAATAGGAGCTCATTGCATTTTGCAAAAAGATTCCTCCTCCTCCTCCTCCTCCTCCTTAATTTCCATTTGTTTCACTTCAAGTAAGGTCAAGCGTGAGTAGTAATTAATCGGTAGCTGTTTGAATTCGTTTGGTTTTGTTTACTTGGTACTTTGGTAGCTATCCGAGAGGGTTGCAAGAACAATTTAATTAAGATTCTCTAGCATGTAGCAGTTGTTTTGGCCTTGGAAAAAAATTGCAACAACAACAGTAGCAGAAGCTGTAGAGGCATAGCTAGCCAGTGGTAGCATCTGTGTAGAATTTGGTCTTGTAATAGCTTTGCTAATCCACAAGTGGAGTCGTTTCCCACAGAAGCTAGCTATTAAGCTATATATTTGCAGCAATGCTTCATTCATTCTAGCTTGTACTAGGAGGGGCCTGACTCCTGAGTGCTTTCAAATGGTAGCTGAAAAGGCAGGAACAACATATGTTATGGGCATGTACTCTTGTCTTCTTGGAACACGAACCACCCACATTCCAATTGCAAGACTATTGTTTTAATTGTTAATTGTTGTATCTTGCCCCTTGCTGATTAATTGTGTCATCATGCCTTGCTAGCAAGTTACTCCTTGTGATATATGTTATCCTTAGGCATTTCACATGCATACTCCATTGTGTGTGTGCCAAGCTAGGTAGCTAGTTAATTGCATACACACTTGCTTATTATTGATTTCCTTACTTGCAAGAGTTGCAATACAAGAGGATATATATATATAGTTCTAGTTTGAATGGCATATATACTAGCTTCATTTTCGCAATGTTTTTTTGAAGAAAAAAGGCGAGTTGCCTAATTCATTCAAAAGTAGGAAGGATAAGAAACAAAGTTTTAGGCGTTAAGCCTAGGATCCCCAAACAATATACATACACACACCACTGTGCTCGATAGTTACAAGCTACGCAACATCAGCAAGAATAGCGGAGACTACTTTTGAATGTGCAATTGTGCAATTAAAGGGGGCAGCGGATGAGGAAACAAACAAAGCCAAGCAAAAGAAGCAAGAAAGAGAGGAGTCTTTCGAAAAGAGGGGAGGAAAAGAAGCCAGGCAGGCACTGAAAATATACAAGGGTTCTATCGTGTGTGCGCCAGCACGATTGGGCAACCCCTATTTTAGCCCATACTTTGATGCTTCTGGCTCCCTTTCCTCTCATTCATGTTCCAATTACTGGATTTGGCTTGATATTTGTCTTCACTTGTCTCTTTCCTTGTGCATGTGGGTGGTAGAGTACATATTTCTACCACTCAATCAATGATTAAGTTAGGGGAACTACATATATGTATATATCTTCTTTGTGGTACGTAATTAATCTACTATTTTTGTTAGTCTCTCACTTTACTCTTTTCGCCTAAACACACACACATGTGTGTGTGTGTGTATTACAAGAGTGTAGCTAGTGTGTCGATCATTCCAGTGATATATACATATATATGTGTGTTCTTTCATTTCATCTGCTCGATCTCCCCCCATACATATTATATATATGGTATAGTGTTTTGCTACCAGGCCAGGAGCACATTCATATTCCTGTTTAAACAGTTGGTGGATCTTCTGCCTCTCTTAGCATCTATCACTGTCTTAGGCTTTGTTTGTCCCTTCAATGCATAGTTGAGGAGATTTTTGATATGGAGAAGGAACGGACAAAATCTATCCTATTCATTGTCCTACTTTCATGCACATATATATCCTATAATTATGAACCTTTCCCCCATAAACAATCAATTAAATTGTAGAGGATATACATAGTGCGTGATTAATTAACTGATGTGGTAAGTAATTCAGATTGCGTGAAATTAACAATTAGCTCAACCTAGTAACTTTTGCAGTTGTTTTTTTTGGGATTCAAATATTAATATTGTGCATGGTTGCATGTTGCGGTGTTCATATATATATCTAGTGTAGTACTGAATAGCACGTTATTGTAGATGTAATTTGGCTATTTCTCTTCCATAACAATTACTGTACTCCTACGCGGTGTTAATTGGATATTTCTTTGTACTCCCTCCAGTTCATAAATAATACTTATCATTTTAGGTTTGTTCTAAGTCAAAGTTTTAAAACTTTATCTATAAATTTTTTTTAACTATTTGAATTGTGTACATAAAAACCATACATATAAATTAGTCTTAAAAAATACTTTCACAATATCATAATTTTATGGATTTGGTAGATATATTTTATTAGTAATTGACAGTCAAAATTGCATTAAGAAAACCGTGTCAATGTTCAAAACGACAAGTATTATGGAACTGGAGGGAGCATACTATATAATCATTAATTATTTTTTTTGAAGGGTACATATATAATCATTATATACGTCATCGTTCATGCATGTATCTATTTTCATGAAATTCATGAGCACCTTATATAAAGTTATGGTATATATGACTAGCTCTACTTAATAACCAAATACCTTGATAGGTTCTATATATTATTATATAGATAGGGGTTTGTTAAAAGAATTGGCTTATTATAACATCTATGCTCATCTGATCTTATTGCTTTTGCTTTCTCAAAGCTCAAGTTAAAATTGTAACTCTTGTGCCATTTATAAATATAAATATATTCTGAAATTGAAATATAAACATAGTGCTATTCATATTATTTAAAAAAACTATTAATCACTAGATATCATATCAATTTATCATAAATATACCATAGAAAGAAATACAATTTTTCTTTTGGGTGATTTATAGCATCAATATGTACATGCACACTCGTGAATTTTTATTGCCCAAAAATATTTGTCATCCGGATTTTATATTAAACTAATATTAACCATTCATTTACCTTTCAGCTCCTAAGCTAGCTAGGTCGATCTCTGTAATTTTCATTCGAGGAGCTAGCTAGCGTGGGATCATATGTCTCACAGTCTCAACTAATTATAATATAACATCGAGCCACTAAAAATATATATATATCATTTGAACTAATTAAGGTCGAATTCAAGTATTAATTTTCCCATGAACCATTTTTCATATGTTGGCTGATCATTATGAATTGACGCGCGTAATAGTATAGTTATATAATACTAGATGGGTTTACGTGTGTATCTTTTAGTTAGCTAATGAAATTTACGTGTGTACAGATATACTAGATGTGGCACAGCTAGATGGGTTCATGTAGTGGCGACCTGTGTACATGAAAAATTTGCAATCACATTATCGAAATACAATTTGTTCACAAGTCTTGTTATGAGAATAGGAGGCCTGTGTTCTTAAGAAAATTTCTTATGTGTACTAACATGGTCTATGTCTCTATGTATGAAGAAGCATATGCATATGTAACAATTAATGCTCTGCGTAGAAACATGCACGAAAGAATCCAGGAGCTTATCGATCTGCAGAGCTAGTGCATGCATGCATATTTTACATTACTGTTTACTATTACATATATGGAGTATTTGGTGCGTGATTGGGGTGGGGGTGTCGAATGGAACTCTAATACTCCCTACCGTTTCATAATATTTGCCGTTTTAAACATTGACACGGTTTTAAAATTTAACTTTGACCATCAATTAATAATGAAATTTATTTATAAAATCCGCAAAAATATGATATTTTGAAGGTACGTATTTTTCAAGACAAATTTATATGTATAATATTTATGAACACAATTCAAATAGTTTAAAAGATTTTTATAGATAAAGTTTAAAGGTTTGACTTAGGACAAACCTGTTATGATTTGTTTTATCAATAAAGATACTTTAAACCTACTTTTTTTTGCATGTTCGCACTAAAATTTTGAATAAGACGGATGGTCAAAGTTGTGCCCAAAAGTCAAAAGCGTCAAATAAAAAAAACTGAGGGAGTATTATATATATGAAGTATTTTGTGCGTGATGGGGTGGGGGTGTCGAATGGAACTCTAATACTCCCTACCGTTTCATAATACTTGTCGTTTTAAACATTGACACGGTTTTCAAAATTCAACTTTGACCATCAATTACTAATGAAATTTATTTACAAAATCCGCAAAAATATGATATTTTGAAAGTACGTATTTTTCAAGACAATTTATATGTATGATATTTATGAACACAATTCAAATAGTTTAAAAGATTTTTGTAGATAAAGTTTTAAAGGTTTGACTTAGGACAAACCTAAAATGTCAAGTATTATGGATTGGAGGGAGTATATCTGAGGAGCGAGCTCTCCTTTTTTTCACCTAGTAATATCTTGCTTTTCATGGGAGTTAAAATATGTATAAAGTTATTCATATTATCACGCCATGCTTATATATATACCTAGTTCATAATCAAATTGTTTATGATATAGTATCTCTTAAGTAATTAAGCTTAGCTCGACGTCCCACCAAACTATATATTTATTGTCGACAGTGATCATTGTTGCCCCCTATTGTTGGCAAATCTTTATATATAAACACAACTCAATGAGGTGGAAAATTCTTAGTTTTTATTAAAAAAAATCCATATCTATATGGTTTGCTGAAGCGATATATCTAGGTTTTGCCTGCAGTGCATAGCTTGGAAAGCAAACTTGCTTTGGAAAAGCATAGGTATCCCTTATAATTACCCACTAGCTAAACTACGTACCCTCTCCTTAATATAGGGCTAATAAATTTCTTGGTTTGGATTGCATTTCCTATATGCATGTATATAAATATAGTGATTAGAGATGATAGCAAGGTGTAATATAGTTATTTTTAATGCTTCCTTTGTCGCTGTGCAAAATAGAAATAGGCCCTATAAAGTTGGACGGAGAGCATATTTATATGTGTGCTAAGATATATAACAACTATATATATATAGTTATATTTTAGCCCTCATGTACGTCATTTTTAGTGTTGTTTATAGTTGATATATATGGATTAATTGATTAGACAGCAACCGTTTGTACCGCTATACCACTTTACATGCCTTAAGAGCATCGTCCCGGGAATGCATGTACAGAGTTGTGCATTGCACAAGAATACGTACGTACGTAATTTTGCGACTTGTAATTACTAATTAGGGCACATTAACTCTGGGGTAGGCTTCCATTCGATCTGAGAGCAAACTAGAGCTACTGATAAATGTAATCCTAGGCCTTCATTCTGTTGGTCCATGTTGCCTGCATCCCTGATCGATCCTTGTACTGCTTGCACCTAGGACTGAGAGAGTCTAGCAGGCTCCTGAACTTAATGGAGGTCCAAGGCTCCAATTAAGCTCGGACACGAGAGAGACAGGAGAGGAGAGAGAGAGAGAGAGAGAGAGAGAGAGAGAGGGATCAGGAAGGGAGGGAGGGAGAGGGGGGAACAGCAAATTGAAGCCACTGGTATAATACATGCATGATATGGATCTGGTATTCTGGTGCTTGTACACAGTACACAAGCACTGTTAGCGATGTCATTCATTTGTACACTGCTAGCTCTTTCATGACGCGCGTACCATTGCAACTTTTTTACGGGAACCCCGAACCCGGCTTGGGCGCTTGGCCACACACGTACACATGTACATAAACATGCAGCGTGTATTTTTTTCTTTTTTTTATATATATAAAAAAAACACCGCCGGCAGGAGCAGGGAAATTGAAAAATACCAGTCCAGGACTTACCGTCTTAAATATTGCACTTTAGGATTTGCCCTCTTAAAGGAAAACCAATCTAGCATTAACATGTCCTTTTCACCAAGCTCATTCGCAACATATTTAATACATTTTTTCTACCTGAAATGATGGAGCTACCCCCCTTTGGAATAAAACACTCTCCTATTGTCCTCATGGTTGCCCCTCCCTTGTGCCAAATCATGGTAGAAGGAGAAGGCGGCTACGACTAGGGCACATGAGTGTGACAGCGACAGCTAGGGCTAAAGGAGGCAACGGGTAGGGTCAAAGGAGGTCGTGATGACAACTAGGAAAAAGAGGGAAGTGGCGGCTAGGTTAGAAGGAGGTGGCAATGGTGTCGGCTAGGGAAAATAGGGGATGGCGGTAGTTATGGCAGATGCGGGAGGCGACATCGCTTGATTGGACAGCAAACATCGCATCGAATCTAGCTTGTGAAAATATCTTTTTTGGGATATCTAGGTCATTTTAGTTCGAAAGTGGATTTACAAAAGAGATAAATGAGTCTAAATGATGAAATGGAAAATGCTAAAATGATTTTTGTTTAATAGGGTAAATTCTAGAACATGTCCAAAGCAGTTGAGCTGATATTTTGAGCCGAATGAATAAGTTGGTTGAACTTAAGTGGGCTATATGTTAAGTTGAATTTTGAAAGGTTCTTAAATCTGCTTCTCGAAACCGGTCCAATTCATTTATGTTTATTATTTGAAGTGAAAAGATCAAAATCATTTTTCCTTTCAACTAATCTTAAGCCATTTCGAACATACTTCTAGAGTGCAACATTTAGGAGGGTACATCCTCGAATGGCATTCTTTAGAGGACATATAATCGTATTTCTTAGTTTCAAATTAATAGGGAAAGAAAAGTTTAGATTAAAAACGATTGATTACATAGAGATAGAGAGGCCTCACACCATAGAACCAATAAAAGAGTGCTTAGAAACACGAGATTCAGCCGTCTAAAATCAGCCCCCACAACATTGAGTCCCCCACCCCCCACCCCACACACACACAACATTGAGTGCTTGCTTATATCACAGAACACATGGTGTTGAAAACAATATAAGTTTGTTGGATCTAACGGTTGACAGTTTGATGGTTTGTCCTTTTTAAGGTCTAATTCTCTAACTTATTTTTAATTTTAGGAAAAAAGTCTACTTACCCCCTGAAGTATTAACCTGGGCGCACATAACCCCCTGACTTCGAAAACCAGGTAACCAGTCCCACGAACTATTGAAACTAGTGCACTTAACCCTTGGTAGTGGTTTTCAGGGCGATTCTGCTACCATGGCGGTCCAGGTTGAGAGGTATTGCCACATATCTACACACATGGCATTTCTTTTTACGAAAATTAATATTATGTCGTGGGTCCCACATGTTTGCCCCTTACTCTTCTTCTTCCTCCTCCTCCATCCCTCTCTCTCCCTCTCTTCTTCCTCCCCGTGGCTCATCCCTCTCCCTCTTCCTCTCCATCATTGAGCTCGCGGCGGTGGCGGCGGCGCTGGACGGAGCTCGCGGCGGCGCTGGGCAGAGCACGTGACCCAAGCACCGCCGCCATGCGCGCCCCCAGCCGCCGCCGCGCGCCCTTGGCCACCGTCGAGTGCCCTAGGCCCTAGGAGGAGGCGGCGGGGTGGAGCAGGGAGGAGAGGCAAAGAGAGGAGGAGGAGAGAGAGGGGAGAGGAAGAAGAGAGACTTACATAGGGCCCCACTTTTTTATTTTTTCGGTTATACGTGATTGTGCTGCCACGACGGGTGCCACGTGGGCAATAGCACTCATGTGGAGCGTTGAAGTGGCAAAACCACCTGTGAAACCACTCACGAGGGGTTATTTGCACCTGTTTGAATCTTTCGGGGACAGAATACCTGGTTTTCAAAGTTAGGGGTTATGTGCGTCCGACTTAATACTTCAGGAGGATAAGTAGACTTTTTCCTTAATTTTATATCTTTAAAATTGATAAGTTAGATAAAGGAAGAAGAACAAGGCCCAAACGTTGGTGCATGAGGACACCATCAGACCATCAGTACATTTGTAGGTGCCAAATTCACCGGAATGTGATATTTCATTTGCTGCAAATTGATGATATCCATAAAGATAAGCATGCGTGTAGCTAGTGTAATTACGTGTAATAATTAAGCAGCTGCTAAATGACCGCAAAATCCCCAGGCAGCTTACTTTTGTGGAATTACGGTGAGAGTCCCCAGTGACATTTACATTTCCTGCAGTCGATTAAAGCGATAACACGGATAGTAATCTATACCCACCGACTGTGTAGATCTGTATATATATGCGATGATCTTATAATAGTAGTTGCGTTGACTTTCAATAGTACGCTTAATTATAGCTAATAGTGTGTATATATATGCTACATCGCACTACGCGTTCGCGTTCGACTTTTTTCACCTTACGAGCTAGCTAGCATGTACATCATGCCGACTATTAACATACAGTATAAATTTGTGACGGCCCAACCAATACCACAACTTCATTTTTTTTTAAAAGCATGTGCATTGATACATTGATCTGCCTCTTAGTTTATCACCGTTTCAAATTAATTTGCTGCGAGTCTTTTCTTTTTTTTAAAAAAAAAATAGACCCTTGCAGAGAAGATGTGGGGCGAATCGATCCGGAAGATTTTGCTGACCGGGTAGCTGTAGCGAGCCATGTACCAGTGCCACTGATACCGTGTTGGAGCAGGGTGGAAAGGAGGGGCCCACATGGCAGCGAGGAGAGAGGCAACCATGGTCCATGGTTGCAATGCAATGCACCGTAGCGCGCACAGTATGCGTGTACTGTACACAAAGGGCACATGAAGTACAGACATTGTCGCTCTGACAAGCTCAACACAAGGCATCTACGCACATTAACTGCCACGACCCAACCCTTCAACTGCACATTTTCGATGCACAAGCCAACAGTAAATTTCGCAGGACAACCGCAATTCATATCCCTGCATTTCTGCCACAGAATTGCATCAGGCCTGCACAACAAGTGAAGTTCTTTTTTTCTTTAGAAAAAAAAAAAAGAACGCCATTCAGTTTTCAAAAGATCCACAAGAGGCAAACTGAGCCAACTGGATCACCACAAAGAGCGACACCATAGAGAGTTTTGGGAAGGCATCAGTATGGCACAAGGTAATCAAGTTGGCTCAACATTTAGGAGCCCAACTGTATGTACACAGACCAGTCAATGAGCTGCCATCCGAATGATATGAGCAGCTAATAAAAGGTGGCAAACCATATGGGGGGTATGGACACAAGAATGAAAAGAATGGGGCATGATGGCAACGGAAGAGCAAGCCTCAAGAGTTAAAAACTGCTTGATCCCGTCAAAAAAATTTCATGCCGTCTAAAGTACAACAGCCAGCCGGTATTTACTTTGTCAGCACCATTGCTTTGCAATCTCCTCGTCGAGAAGGTGGGCCGCCTGCTGCCTAGAGTTATCGTCCATGCTGCCATTGCTCATCAATAAGCTCCGCAGGGCAAGCAGCTCATCACGGTTAGCCCTCTGGAAGAGCCCCCTCAGGGCAACATGCGGTAGACCTAGAGGTAACATATGTCGATTGGCACAATCCTCAATGGAAGCATTGGGCCGGGATCTCCAGTACTCTGTACAGATGCGATCTCTATCTCGCGCCTCAATTGCCTGAAAAGGATTGAAATTAGGTTTAAATGACAAATACCACCTATGGCTCCCTCCAACAAATTGACAGGAGAAAAAAAAAAGGCTCTAGGGGACCCAGTGTATGCAAGCAACACAGTACTGTCAATCGTTCATGCAGTTATGTGTCTTGAAAAACCAATCGCCCAGAATAAATTTTCAGGGTTCAAGTGTTAAGAATGGTAAGAGTATTGCCGTTGCCTACCCAGCATGTTCACGGATTGGTCCAGTGAATGCCAAACTAGTAAAATGACCAACAACCAGGTCTCACCTGAACTATAGCTGGTGATAGAAACCCAAACATTTCAAGACCATCAACTGATCCTGCAGGCTGCAATGTAGGAAGGTTAGGCTTTCCCATACAGAGTTGCCTCCGTATTTCCATGTTCAGCCTCTCTCGGACCATGTTCCAGCACTTGGTAGGAGACACATTGACAAAAACTTCACCTGGGCAGTTCTCAACAGTAACCTGCAAAATGCATCCAGCAATAGTACATCAAGATGATGGAGAACAGGTATATAGAAGTCATACAGAACTGAAATTTACCATAAACAGAGGTCCCTGCAGCCCAGCATCCAATATCTCAGATGTGTAGTATGCCATTTGCATTGGATCCACAATGCTGAAGTATTTTACTCTGCTTCTAAACCCTGCATTTACAAAGATACACAGCAATGGAATTATAAAGAGATCGAATTGCGAAAGAAATAAAATGCGCAGCAACTATCTGGTTAATCCACTAGTCCATAAGATTTATGAGTATGGGTAATAGGCATTAAAGATAGCAATAGCAAAAAACTCATACAGAAAACTACCATAAATCAAATACAACGATAACTGCATTTTTTTTTTTAGAATTTACGAAAACTGTAACATAGAGATATGCCTGTCCATTCTTTTTCAGCGTTCACAAAAACTGTAACATAAAGTTATGCCAATTACCATGGAAAAAAACAAACCTTTGGGAAAGATTGCTTGGTGTGAAGACCACAATCTCCCTGATAGCACAACACCAATTTCCAAAGGTTCAACAGAGCATTTGAATCGGTGCACAACATTGGCTATGCGTGGACCCTTCTGTGCAGCTCCATTCCTGTTGTGAATTTCCAGAGAAGGTTGTGCTAAAGGAGCTGGGTGCCCTCTAGCTCTAGCTTCCACTGTAGATACAGACTCAGATTTTCTTTGGAGCCATACATCATTTGGCTGTTGATTCCCAAAAGCAAGATGTCCAAGATGGGAGCTATCTGTACTAAAATCCCTGAATGGATTTTTTGCAACAGGAGTATCTATGAATGGCTTTGAAGCAGAGACATTACTTGATGCTTCCTGAGACATACTTGGTGTTGGTGAAATGGTTTTCACAAACTGTGGACTTGATGCAGTACGGACATGGCTGCTGCCTTTCTCAGTAAATACCGAGGCATTAGACTCTGGTGTTACAAGTACATGATCCTTGTATGAGTGACACGGAGTTGCATCATGGTCAGATCTCATTAACCTATGAGAACTATTTGAGCTTTCTAGACCAGGCTTCATATGGGATCCATCATGTATCATCGTTGGTGGCCTGTTATGATACTCATCAAGTGATGATCTGCAGTCTCCTGTTCGAGAAGGTTCTCTAGTCCCTCTCAATACCGACAAGCCATGCACACTTCTTATGGATTCACTTGAAGTGTTGAAGGGCCTTGCCTCAATATTGGAAGAAAATGACTGACCAGAAGAAACCGACAAGCTAGGTGCAGAGTTTTTGTTGCCTTCAGGCCCCCCATTATATTGCGATCTATTGGAATCAGTGATTTTGTTTATTGGACAGGATGAGTCGCTCTTTGCCAATGGCTCCTTTAATGGTGAAACATTTACCAATTTCATTTGCTGTACAGAAGGGCAAGTATTATTTGTCTCCAGACTAGCTAAGCTCATTTTATTTCCTTTATCTTTCTGTTCGTTGCAGACGAAAGAAGGTACCAAGGAGACTGTTGACACCTGCGACATGTAGGACCTTCTAGGACCATCAGTCAATCTGCGAACAGTTTTGGAATCCTGGACCTTTTCTCTTTTGACGCATGAACTCAAACTTAGTCCAAGATCAGAGACACCCCATCTATGGATGGCACTCAACTTTCCCCCCAAAGCATCAGCTAAGATATTTAGCTCATTGACATCATAGCGGAATAGGAAGAACCTTTTGTCCCAGTCACAAGAGCAAAGCTGCTTTGCATGCACAAGGCAAGCATATTTTTCTGGGCAACACGAACAGCCAGAAGCAGAAAGATGCAAATCATAGTAGCACAAGGCACACTCCCTATCAGTGGAATCAAATTCAGCATCCATTTTCCTAGATTGAGATGGAGAGCATACATTTTTCATCTGTGTCAACTCCATCTCGATTCGTGCCTATGGAAAAAAAAGAATAAGATTTCGAGTTTAAACAAGCAAATACACACACACACACACACTGTTACTGGCATTTACCTTAAGTGCTTTGCATACAGCACTGTCAGGTCCACATATACTTTTCCACCTCATATTATCAGCATTATTTCTCTTGAGGAATAGGATATCCCACTGAGCTCTTATTGCTTCTCTTGCAGTACCCAACAATAGTTTATCATGGGAAATAGTTATTTTCCGAGATTGTTCGCGATAGAGCTCTACAGCATTCTGTCCAACTGGCAACCAATCAAAAGGTGCAACATTAACAGCTTCTGCACAATTGAAACCACAGTTGAAACCAGCGTGGTATGCTCGCGGGAATGTCAGGACAAACTGTCCCTCACGCTGAACACAACGGTACACTTGTACTCCTTCAGATTTAAGCAGTGAAGGTGAAAACTGAGTAACCTGCATGAGTTGCAATTACCATTAGATAAACCACCTATGTTTCACTGATAGGCCATGGCACCATATTGACAGTTCTATATTACTTAGATGGAAACCATTTTTTACGACATACAAGCACAATTCATACACTGGTGTGTTTCTCTCAATGGGGTTATTTCTTGGGAAGATTTTTTGCATGGAGGTTTTATGTGGTGGTGACATAAGGAAAGCAGGAAGAATCCAAGTGTATCAGTTGGTGAAACAATTTCCTGACAGCAATCCAGCAGGGAAAGGGTAGAATATATCTGTGTATTCATTTTTAACATTATTATAGCATACTTTCACCATGCATTTTGTGTGGCATAGCCTGAATTAATCACTTGAAGCTCTGAGGTAAAATAAAACAAAATAAAAGTTTTTTATTGCTGACAAGTTGATAAAATACTTGCAGAATAGATCGGCCTATTCATTATTCAATATTATTACAATTCACAAAAGGTCCCTTCCTGATTAGCATCTAATTAGAGATACACTTGCAGAATAGGCCCCCTACTAATTATTGACTGCCAATCAAGAGAAAAACACTCACCAGGTTATGAAGCAAATCAGGTTGCTCCTCAAACAAGTCTGGTAGATGTTTCCTCATTGCAGACTCCAATTTCACAGCATCTTGTCCTGGAACTCCATACCACATCTTTGGGGCGCCCCAATGCATGTAATTTAATGAGTATAAATGATGGTCTTCGACATGCTGCTAGCAGAAAGAACACAATGCGGTGTAAGAAACCTAAGGATACAACATTATCAAACTTGGACAATCTAAAACATCAAGTACAACTAAAACAGAAACAGTCATGATAAGCAACATCACAAATTTCTTACCCAGCAGAAGGACGAAAAGCACATGCCAACATATACCCAAGGCACTAAAACACCAGAAATGTCACCACCCTCAAAAGAAAGAACAGAGCCTTGCAGTCTGGGCAAGTTATTTAGATTCCAACCAGATTGTGCATATTTATCCTCAGCATCAGATTTTATCTCACAAGATAACTTTGGAAAACCGCTGCCAAAAGTTCCTGTCTCCAAATCTGCGCCATAGATTACCTACATGATAATACATCTTCTGATAAGTTAAGAAGAAAAACATAAGGTATATGAACTTGTCCACGAAATAACCTAAAAGTTACAACAACACAATGTAAATAATGAACAGTATGCAGCGCGGAATGAATAAGTAGGAACTCTCTCACAAGGCCAAAATCCAAGCGGAATGAATAAGTAGGAACTCTCTCACAAGGCCAAAATCCAAGGCACAGATATCCCAACCTTATGAATAGCATGTGAATTCTCCAAAATTTGCATTGAGGTATGAATTGCAAAGCATGAGTATTTTTTTTTGCTAAAAAGTAGTTCGGTACCTCTATCTCTTCTGTAGGCCTTTCAACTATGCGCCAATACTCGCCTTCGATATCTTCTACTGATGGCCGCGAATCCATGGATATATCTTTGCTAAAATACTGCTCACTGAAGTTATCTGCATACTTCTGAAATGTATGTAATGTGAACTCTGGTCCAGGTTCAAATCCAAATCTCTCTGGGTTTTGTTGCATCGCAGTCTGACTACAACTAATATTGTTTTCTTCTGGCTCTGAAAGCTTTCTCCGTTTTTTCATCATTCCACCTCTTCTGCTCTTTTTGGATGATTTACGATTTTGGAGCTTGTCAACTTTTTGAACCCGCGTAGAAAATTTTGAGCTTTCCCACGTACTCTTCTCTTTAAGCTGGCATGGAGGCTTCCAGGAAGGTGGTGGAACGATACGGCAAATCCCATATGGTTCTGCCATTGGTCGTATACTCTCGATATACTTTAGAGTGTCTTTAAATTCCTGATCAATAAGAACATATCATAAGATTGGGACATGTAAAAAAACAGTAAGATGAGGGATTGAGGATACTAGATAGTAGATACAATATGATACAACAGTTAGCGAGAGGGAAGATACCTCTTCAGTTGGATAGAAAACAGGAGCCTCGTCAAGATCAGGTCTGCGTGCACCAGCTGGATTCCATCTTGCAATAACCTGCATGATGTAATGTCACATAAGCAAAGAAGACAACAAGTTCATGAAAGTAAGCAACAAAGCAAATTGGCAGAAGAATTCACACCTTTTGACAGTCACCGCAATCTGCACAGCCTCGAAGTACTCCTTTAGGTAATTGTTGTCTTCGTCTCACTGAACTTATCCCCTGTCCAAAAAATATTGTGGAATGTATTAAATTATGTTGTAACTTCAGGTGATTGGAGAACAATGAATGAAAGCATTTTATCAAGTACAACCTTCTCTGCTACTTCAATGTCAGAATCTTCATCAGAGATATTGTCAAAGCGGCTATAGTCTATTGGAGGTCTGTTACGCAACGATTTTCTACATGTATCACTCACAGAAGTGCTGCAAGGTGTGTCATTCCAACACTGAGGAAGACTGGGCTGGCATCCCAAAGTTCTGATATCTTTTTCGATGCTCGGTAATACTTGAACAGAACTCAAATGAGTATCAGGAGGTTTGACATCGTTTTGGACTCCCCGCAATGCAAGGGCAGCAAAAGGTCCAAATCCAGGTGGAATTGATGGTTCAGGATCCTCGCTGAGAGTGGTAGTTATGCACTCTGTCCACATCATTGCTACAAAAAATGAAATAACCTTTGATTAGGAAAACATCAAGAAATATATTATTTCAGCAGGATCACAAAACTCAAACTGGCCATACAAAAATAACAACCATTGAAGAACCGACTCAACCAAACCTTAGCATAGTTCTCTGCTTTAATAGGGCAATGTAAATTATCACATTTGTATCGTTGTAGAGTATTAAATAAAAAAACACTAATTAGGCACTAAAATAACATGATAATGTTTTGCATCTTGCATTGACATGGAGATAAGAATATAGCCCAACTATTATTATCACACATTACAGCAAAATTGGTACAAATTTTCAACAAAAGCCGCTATTGATGCAGCAGGAGAGAAACAGCATCATACACAGATGAGAAAACGGCCGGTTGTTAAAAAAAAAATCATTTACCAGGAAGAACAAGCAACCTATACTCGAAAAACAAATGGAGATCGTCAGTTTCTCGGTGAAGTTTATCAAAGACTTAACGATGATCTACAGCCTTCAGACAAGAATAGAAACATAAAGCATTTAAAGAAGGATCTATACCCTCCTTACCTCCTGACAGCAAAATCCATTTAATTTTAGAGATCACGCAAAAACATGGTCAGACCAAGATGTGCTAGGTGTGGTTTGACAATAACATTAGTACGTAGATCTAAGAGTGCTAGGTGTGGTTTGACCATATCCTTTGCTTGAATCAAATCTTGCAACAGAAGCATTTGCAAGAGACAACCATCAACCTTCCTCTAAAAACACATACAAGCAAACTCACCAAACAGCATATGTTGTGCAACAAAATCTTGCATATAGATGATCAGCAACAACAATTAAATAGGGATCACAAACTCGTAGCAAAACCGTGTAAAATCGAATTGAGAAATCGTTGGAGTTGGAAAATTAGCAAACTAAACTAAGCGATAAAATCGGGACGGCAACACCACTCAAGGATGGAAAAGCGCCGAGAACACAAGAGATGCCATCATACTGCTCGGTTGGATTCGATCCAAACCGCAAAGTACAGCCGAGGTGATGGGGACTCAGATCCTGCAGAGCACCACAGCAGATCGAAATAGCTAGGTTGCCCCAAATTTGGTCTACATCACCACAACCATGTAAATTACTACGAACAGCCGCTACTTCCCAGACCGAATCTAGCCCGCGGAATTTTTGCAAGCACGCACGTTTGTGGCAAATGATCATTATTTGGTAGTGATTTAACAGTAAATCGGAGGAATATATCGTTCTAGGTTCAGATCTACTGCAAACAAATTTAATCTAAACCATGAAAAAGTAGGGGGAAGGGGACAAGAACAAGAAAGAGGGACAAAGACCCACAAGATCCCCCAATCTCCAAGGTGATGGAAAGGAGGAGCAAGAATAGGGGATTTACCGGCTCCTGCAAAGATCCGTCCGGTCAAGTTCAATTCTTGCTGTTCAGGTGGTATAATTTTGCTTCCCCCCCACAAGATCCCCAAATCAATTCAAGAATCCAGCAACTGATCTTGCAACAGCAGCAGGAAAAGATTGTAATAATGGTAAGATTACCAGTTCTAGTTTTTTTTCTTTCTTTCTTTGCTTCTGCCTCTGCCCTGCCCTGGCTCCTAACAGTTCCCAACCCCAATCAATCAATCACCACCACCAAACTCTCAGCCACCTCCTCCTAAAGCCAGGTCAGAGCAGCAGGCACATCCACTAGGGTTGCCTTAATATTATTCTTGTGCACAGGCAGATATGGATTCAGAGGCGGGGCTGACGAGAGAGATACATATACATACAGGATATATAGAAATACAAGGGAAAAGGGCAGAACAGCAAGCACCAGGCAGGCAGGATAAATAAATAGAAGGGGGGCTGAAAATTCTGTGGGTGGTGTTTCACAGCTAATTAAGCTCAGGAAGGAGTATTAAGCTAACCAAACCTAACCCTACCCTGCTAACCCCACAGAGCAACCAACCTGTGAAAACCAGAAAGAGGGAGGGCCGGGCTGAAAAATTGTTAAAAAGAACAGCAGCAAAAGCAACCCACAGGCTACCTGCAGCAAGAAGTCAGCAATGCTTTGCTTGTATGCCTCAAACCATGGGCATCCTCTGTTCCTCTCCTTGTTTCCGGAGTATTTTAGTTTGGGGATACGGCCAGTACTGGTCGTACGCATTAATTAATTAATCAATTTGCATAAACAGAGGAAGTAATTAGGAGAGGTTGGGGGTTGGGACCAGAGGAGAGGATGGGATGGCAGGTAGAGAGGGAAAAGGAACGGAGAGAGAGGTGAAGTCCGGTACGGACTCCGGACCCACGTCAGCTTCCCTTCCTATCTAATCTTTTTTCTTTCTCAAAAATAAGGAAATTTATTAATATTAATATTAATAAGAAAACAGGGAGGCGTTGTAGAGGAGGTACATGTAGCATGTGAACTTTTTTAAAAATGTTTCCACCGTGGAATTTTAGGCCAAAACAGCTAATTTTAGTTTGTTTTTTTTTACAACTTATGCTTACACGAAACTACGGAAGCCGCAGAAAATTTTGGTTCCAAATATAGCCATGATAACAGTTTAATTTTCATTCTTAAAAAAAATAGGGTAGCTATCACGAAAAAAAATTCAAAATCATGTTAGCAAATCTGATTAGCGGCAAAAAAAAAAGAAAGTAAAGCTAATGGAGAATCGGCGCGGGTACGTGTAGCACGTGAACTTTTTTAAAAATGTTTCCACCGTGGAATTTTAGGCCAAAACAGCTAATTTTAGTTTTTTTTTTTTTTTACAACTTATGCTTACACGAAACTACGGAAGCCGCAGAAAACTTTGGTTCCAAAATATAGCCATGATAACAGTTTAATTTTCGTTCTTAAAAAAAATAGGGTAGTTATTACGAAAAAAATCAAAACCATGTCAGCAAATCTGATTAGCGGCAAAAAAAATAATAAGTATTAATATATTAGCAGATCTGATTAGCGGGGAAAATCAACCATACGAGAGAAGAGTCGCTCGAGCATATACCGGCACGGTTTCAATTGAGCAATTCCATGGCTTATTACTCGGTTGTGAAGATGTCTAAGCTGAATTCGAGGCGATCTCGGGTTGGTTTGGCTCGAGTTTGAGCTCGGTTTCAACACCGAAGCTAATGGAGAATCGACGCACGAGGGAGACAGCCGCGAGGAAGAAGAGGAGACGCACCAGCACCTTGGTGGGTGCCACGGCAGTGAGGGAGGCGGAGGAGGCCGACGGGACGAGGACTCTTGGTCGCGGAGCGGACGGCGACGACCACCTCCGGCGCCGGCGCGGCGGCCTCGCCGGCGATGGGGTAGAGAGCGGCGGCGACCGAGAAGGTGAGTGGTGGTGGGTCCCAGCGGCTCTCCCTCCGTCTCCGTGTCCTGCCGTCGTGCCGCTTCCTTGCACGGTACGGGATTAGGCAGCGGATGGGATTGGGCCCACGCGCTTCGGCCTTTCGGGCGCCGAAAGTCCGAAACATTGGGCCTGGTCGAGTTGGGCTGGCGGTTAGCTAACTGGGCTTCGACTTCGTGAGATGGCCTCTTTCCACGGCCCAGTCAAGCATGTGCTTTTTTCGGCGAGCACTGCACGCTCGCTGCGCTTTGCTTCATCTGCTGCTTGCTTGGCTTGAATCATGAAGCATCCATACCATTGGCAAAAAAGCTAGGTTAGCTTTTGTAGCTGCATGCAACAATAGACACGGCAAAAAGGCCACGCCCTTTAGATGCTATCATGCAAACCACAATGGCCAAACGCACGTACTGCTCCTAGAGCTGGCCAAATGGGCTGAACCGGGCGGCCCGTTACTGTGCTTCGGGCCGGCCCGGTTCGGTTCGTTTCGAAAACAAACCATGCCAACCTGGTTCGGCCCAGCGAACCGTGCCTGGGCCTGGCACTCGGCCCGTCGGGCCGGCATGGTTCGGTTCGCATAGTAACGGCCCGGTTCGTTACTATGCGAACCGAACCGGCCCGGTTCGGCCCGTTTGGCCCGGTTAGTGTAACTATTCGAAATTCAAAAATTAAACCGCCCTCCCGCCCGCGGCGCCGCGCGCGCGCCCACTGCCCCGCTCCCGTCGGGCCCACGCGCCAGCGAGAGCCATCGCGCCTAAAAATTTTCATCAAGACCAAGAAATGGTGTTTAAGAGAGTAAATCATCTTTAATTATCTCGTTACTCGAAGCATGCATCTCCTTCCCATGCACTTAATTAATAGCTTTAATAGCTAAAGTTAGCAAAAGCATGCACTTTATAGTGTGAATAGCTTAACTATGAGTTAATTGCTCGTCTTTCCCAATGAAATAATGGCCTTGTACATTTCAGCTTAACGTAGCGTAGCGTAGCGTTTCAGCAAAATTTGAGAGTATTTAAAGAGAGGTTTAAATATTATAAAAAATAATTTAAAAATATTTTAGGATCTTTAAAAGGAGTACTAAAAACCCGAGAAAAATCATTACAAATTACTAAGCCAAATAGGCTATATAAAAAAGATAAATTTTACAGAAACGCTACGCTACACTACACTAAGCTGAAATGTACATGGCCAATGGAAAGACGCCTTATATTATGGGACAACTCAAAAAAACTTATGCGCCCTATATATTGGGACGGAGGGAGTATCATGCAAACCATAATGGCCAAACACACGTACTACTCCCTTCATTTTTAAATATAGCAATCAAATCGAAATGGCCTTCGAAATACAATTTTGACCATCGATATATGGTTGAAAATACATGCTTTTAATGCAAACCATAATGGCCAAACACACGTATATACCAATGCGCGTGCACGAGCTAGCTAGCTAAGGGCATGCCCAATGCTACCTCTAAATATCCCTTAACTCATTACTATTCATCCACTTTTCAATCATTACTTTATCTCTTCATATATTTTCCTCTCTTATATTTTATTACCTACCTACTGCTGCAGTGATTTGAGTACAAAATGAGAGGAGAATAGAGATAGCATCGGACATGCCCTAAGTAGCTAGTCAAGCAAGGCATGATCTGTGGTAGACTGACGTCATCATCTTTGCACATGTGTGTTGCACCTGCAAGCAAAAAAAACACATTTGCAGGCCATACTGGTCCCATTTAGACATTTTCAACTATCACCCTTCCCCGAGTTATGAAAATTGGGTTGTGACAGGGCTAGCATGACATGAACCCGTCGTGTCTTCGGCCGGTGCATAACAAGGTAGCTCAGCCTGGTCATCTTTTCAGACTGTACTGGGCTAGCACGGACAACCATAAACAAAGGTTGGCCTAGTCTAAAGGCATGCACAACGGGCCGGGCCGAGCATGACACCCGGAGAAAAAAAAATATGGCACTAATTATTTTTTTTATAAACACACATTGCTTCAATGAAAAACTTCTCAACAGCTTTCATGTATAACACAAAAATCATCATCGAAATAGGTTGAATGTTAAATTTAACTATAAAAGGTTCGTAAATCTATTTCTCGAAACCGATCCGCAACATCTATGTTATTTTAAGAGTTTTTAGACCGGCAAAATATTTGGTGCAAACTAGTGAATCTGTGCAAACATGCAAACTTTCATCCAGAGCCGTCCGATCCGGAATGCATGGCCAAGATCGAGGCGGGCTGCGACCCCCGAACCCAAATCCATCCATCCCGTCGTCTCCCCCAAATCATCCCCTGCTCTAACCCTAGCCAAGGCGCACCAGCCATCTTGGATCCCTCCTCGTTGATGCCACCACGCCGGCCACCGTGCCGCCCTCCCCCCGACGGCCCCACGGTGGCCACGATGGATCCACCTCCCCGACGCCAGCGCGCCGCCATCCCCGAGGCCGCCGCGCCGGGCACCGCTCCGCCCTCCTGGCCGCCGCCGCACTGCACCGGGCACCGCTCTGCCCCTCCTCGCCGACATGGCCGGCATGGCGTCGAGGAGAGACCAGCACGATGGCCGGCGTCGGGGAGGATGGCTGCGGGGTTGCCGCGTCGAGAAGGATGGCCGAGCGGTGTCGGTGTTGGGGAGATGGCGGAGCGGTGCCCGGCCTGGGGGAGGATGCCGGAGCGGTGCCGGCATCGGGGAGGATGGCGGCGCGGTGGCGGCGGCGCGAAGGATGGCGGCGAGGTGGCGGCCTTGGGGAGGAGGATTTGGGCGTGGTGGGCGGTGGCTAGGGAAGAGCGGGCGGCAGGGGAAAAAACTAGAGCGCGCCAGGTTGAAAAGCAGGGTGGGAGCCCGCCTCGATCTTGGCCATGCATTCCGGATCGGACGGCTCTGGATGAAAGTTTGCATGTTTGCACAGATTCACTAGTTTGCACCAAATATTTTGCCTTTTAGACCTACCTAACTATATAGGTACCGATGGTAATAAAAACTTAACTAAAACATCAATTTTCTTTGTCGCGCGCTAGTTATACGTTAAGAAAAACGCTGCAAACATGTGTATCGTTAAACATGTGTATCGTTAGTAGTACTTGTCCATCTTAATCCAACCTCTTATCAATCTCATCGTTATATATAGTTCTGGCCGGGCCAAACTCTGTCGATCTGTCGGTATAAAACTATTCGAGACCATCTGGTCTGTAGGAACAAGACCGTACGTACCAACCTTCTTATATTCTACACTAGCATCCAATTCAGGTACTGTGCCTCAGTCTACCTTTGGTCATGGTCCCAACTTAAGGCATGTACGTACATACATAGATATAGATTAGGCGGCGACTTGGGGACGGACGTTCGACCTCTGCACGGCCGTCGGACGTTTCGCGTGGCCCAGTCGACCCACCAACGGCGCGTCCAGCCCAGCGAACCTTCCACGGTTCCACCCCACTGAAACAACTCAGCGCCCTACCGGAACAAACTTCTCCCGTCATTGTTTCGCATCCGTTCTTCCCCTAAATCGAAGATCGCCGCAGCGTGCTTCCTGTTTGCATGCAATGACGTTAGCGATGACGTAAGCCAAAAGATTTCTTTTCAGTTTTCTCGTTCGACAGCCATAGATTTTGACTGGTTGCTCCAATGCATAAACCGTTTGCACCGTTGCGTTCCTCGTATTTTTATGAACAAAACAAGACCAGTGTTGCTTTATAAAAATTTACTGAAACAAATTATTATCCTGATGCAACAATTAGTTTAACCTGTTGAAACAATATGGATAGCCTGCTGAAACAATTACTTTTATCTAGTGGACGTATAACTAAGTGAAACAGTTGGTTTAACCTATTGGAATAATATATATAGCATGCTAAAACAATTGGCTTAGCTTATTGGAACAATATATATAGCCTGCGGAAACAACTAGTTTAGCCTATTGAAACAATTTGTCTAACCTGATGAAATAATTTGTACAGCCCATTAGAACAATATGTTTGGCATGTTGAAACAATTAGTTTAGCCTGTTGGACCAATCTATCTTGAAACAATTTGTAAAACCTATTGGAACAATATTTTTGACCTGTTGAAACAATTAGTTTAGTCTACTGAAACGATGTGTCTAGCCAAGTGCAACAATTAGTTTTTCTATTGAAACAATATGTCTAGCCGGGTGAAATAACTAGTTTAGCCTATTGGAAACAATCTGTATAGACTGTTGAAACAATTTGGCTAATGAAAAAATTAAAATATAAAAAATATAAAAAAGTATTTAAAATGAGTTTATTATGATTTTAGATGAATTATGAAATTTGTTCTATGCATTTTGAACTCCAGATGAAATAGAGACAAAAATGAGAAAATTAAATAGTTAAAATGAACCGTTTATTTTTTGCTAGTAGCGACAAGCAGTGCATCATCGAGGATGCTGGAACGTTGGATGCTGGGCCGCGTGTGTCTGACGCTGTTGGACGCCCGATCATAAGCATTCTCGTATAGATTATTAAGAACTTCATAAACTAACTATCAACCATGCTAAGAGAAGGAAATTAAGCCAGGTGGCATCGATCAATCGAGTCGATTGTAAAATTTAAAACAGATGTAGTTAAAATACGAGAAGTCCCTCGGGGGGAGGGTCCCAATCCCCAGCCTGTAATCTCCTTGTTTTTGATTAATAGACGACAATTCTTCTGCTCTTTACTAAAAAATGAGAAGTAAAAATACTTGTACACCTTACACTTCAAGTTAGTATATCCTTCATCATCATCAATCATCATGCATGCATATACACAGGCACACACAAACGGATCATGTCGTCCAAGTTCTGGTCAGATCATTTTTAACAACACACAAACACGTATAGAAAGCTAGCTAGCCCCTGCTGATGGGGGCTCAACACACAGGAGGTAAGCAAACAAGCATATGCATGCATGCATCTGAGATTATTCTGTCGGTGTTTCTATAAGCATGCATATATGTATGATATACACTAGACGATATTATTGAACAGAATGTTATAACTACAAAGCCGCATTGCTGCGTTAATTATACTACACTGCCCAGGTTAGTTGCTTCTAGACAAACCCTCTGCATTAACCCAGTAGTTATTAAAAGGACACTTGCGTTCTGTAACTGAACCACGAATAAAAATGTAGCTTGATTAAATAGCACGACTCCATCATTATGTATAGCTTAGCTGAACCTTGCATTGTCTAGATTGCATGCAAGCAATTGTCAATTGAGCTTGCAAAGTTAAAAATCCTACGAGTATAGTTGTATATTTGTCGGTCCACTGCATGCATTACTTTACCATATCTCTGGTAGACAAAAGTAGTTAGGTATACATGATATATATAAGCCCATTTGAATATGTGCACTGGTGTATATATACTACTCTGCTCTACGTGTTATACGTGTTATCGAATAGAACATATACATACAGCTAACGCTTTATAATTAGCACCATCTTGTATATTTTTGCGTGTATATATGAATATAAATGCATAGTTAGTGTCTCTTATTGGTTAGAGGCCACCGACCTAAGTACCGATATGCTTGCCGTAGCGAGAGAGCCAATGATCAGCAAGACAGCAACTAATTAATCCCAGTTAAGAACTTAAGATTAATTAGATTACACAGCACTGCTACGTACGTATCCTGCACGAACTGTTTGCCGAAATAATAGATATATATATAAATAAAATGATATAATAAAAAACATCCATGTTCTTGTCCAGTTTAGAACTGTACAGTACTACTACTGTGCATGCATGCACTCGTCACAACAGCTAGTGCAGATGATGAGATGATGAGTAGTTGCCCAGACGACAGATGGATCATGTTATTTTTTGATTCGATTTGCTAATCACATATGGTATCATCCATCCAAATCCGAAATCAATCAGTTTGTATATTACAATCATAGAGTCAACATCAGGACCAGTCCTGATCGCGAACAAACATAAAGCTGCATCCTTCATGATGTGCCTGAAGATTCCATAAAGATCAATCGTCTAATTCTTCGTTGAAGAAAAAAAAATGATCTTTCCGATGCATACATATATACAAGCTTAACAGTGGTCCTATGATATGAATGGAAGGAAGCAAAGCAAAGCAAAAACTGGTTGATTGATTGATAGATCAATGGGATAGCGAGGAAGGGAACGCATATGATCCATGAGAAAAGCAAGCCATGGTCCTTCTGCCTATGCTATCTTATAGCATGAGGACTGCATGAGTATATGACCATCAAGCTAGCAGAAGCGACTGTTGCATGGTACTCGATCTTCTAGCTAGTATAGTAGCTAGCTACGTAAAATTAATGATGTAAAATGCATATTGCTCGTTAATTCGTAACTTGGGAGAGTCGTCGTATACATGTGAGTGGCGATACATGCTAATTAAGATTGCAGTAATCCACTAATCCTAGCTCAACGAATCTGGCGGTGGTGGCAGTGGTGATACATCGTCCATCTTCATTCTTCATCCTCTTCTTCACTCTTCATCCTGATCATCCAATGGTCAAACTGTATATATGACACTTCCTATTTATTTAAATTGCTTTCTTATTTAGGCCTATTGTATTTTACGATGGTTTTGACCATTTCAGATCTACCAAATTATCATATTTATTTAGCTTTCTTATGTTAACACATTGCATTTTTAGAAAGCTTTCTATCATCTTAAGATTATAAAAATCAAAAGTATGCACGCACAACGCGGTTGAGCGCAAAGACGAAACTAATCGTGCAGAAGCACCACACAGTTGAGTGTGAAAGGCTGAAAATAGATCTAAGTGTGTGTGGTCTATAGAAGCACATATCATCCACATATAAGAGTTTCTTGGGCTTACCTGCCGCCGAGAGCATCAGGTGTCGTAGACCCAAATCATAAACACTAATCCTTTAGGGTAAAGAAAGAACAGGTACTCAAAAGTGTTATGCATGCGTAGGCTACCCTTGAGGTGTATGGGTTAGCTCTAAGTGAATTTTGGTCCAAGAATGATGTTATAGAGCCAGAATGTTGGTCAGGGCTGCTGGGTTGGCAACCGTTGGGGAGCCAATAGACTAGGAGGGAGAATAGGAGGGAAGGACTTCATCCAAGCATTTAACAAGCCAAAGTTTTGGAAAACTTTGGTGCCTTCCAAATGCAAATTCTTCGTTTGACTGTTATTGCATATATAACTGGATCCTAACAGCCAATGCCCTAGTCCAACGCTAGCTACCAAAGTGCTACTTCTGCCCCCTCTCTGTGGTAGGAACTTGAAAAGTTGGTCCCATGCACCTCTTCCTTAACTAATGTGATTTCAGTTCTTAGGTCTGTCTAAGCATCGCGGATTGGCTTCACCTTTCAACCCTAGAACCTTCGAACTATTGCAGCCTCTCAACCTTGTGGATGGATGATGTTTCCAACAAGCGAACATCGTGCGTACCATTACAGCTGAAAGAGGTCAATCTAATGATCTTAGGAGTGTTGTGGAAAATCTGGCTTAAGCATAGCTCCAAGATATTTTCTTACAAAGCTTTCTTTACCTTCTTTCGTTAGCTATGTCATAAATGATCTCCATTTGTGGGACCATGGCCTACTGGTGCCAACATCGCTGGCGCATTGTAGGTTCTCTTTTTCGCGCCAAGGCCCCCAAGCCTTGGTTTGTACATTCCGCACCTCTTGCTCTTCCCTATAGTCTACTACTTTTAAAGACAAGGCAGTTTTCCTACCCTTTACTAAAAAACGAGCCAATGTTTTCTTCTAGAAGATGACATTTAGTGGAGGAAGGTGTGGATGCAAACATCTCAGATCAGCTAGACGAGGGGGCACACGAAGAGATACACGACACACGTATATATGGGATTGAATCTACTATATATTAAAACAAAATAAAATAGAGCCACCATGTTAATTCTAAAATATTAGAAATTCTCATGTTAATAAAAAAGTAAAAATTCTCATGTTAATTAATCGGGGGGGACTAACGAGAAAAAAGATCTACACCATCGATTATGGTGGATCAGATTATGATAGTTTAGATTAATAAAAAGAAAGATTTACACCGTTGATTATAGTGGATCGGATTTTAACGGTTTAGATTAAAAGAAAGACAGATCTACACTGTTGATTGTGGTGGATTGGATTATATTAAAGAAAGAGTCCACACCTACTACAAATATAGAATAAAATAATAGAAATTCAGAATAAAATAATCAAAGACCTCGTATCAACTACAATAAAAACTACATAAACTTATAATACAAATAATATACGTGTCGGATTAAATATTAGCATAAATCTAGCATCACAAGTGCGCGGGACACCCTGTTTGTTGTGCAGGAATTCTCTCTTAGGATGAAGGTACCGTGGTAAAAGCCAGCTATATATATCGATCGGACGACTATCCCTGAAGAGTAATCCCAGCGAACAATCAATTCACGTAGCAGATGATCAGTGTTATATCCAATTGGCTAGCTAGCTGCATCAATGGGGCAGGATTCGATCAGAAAGCGTGGTCATGGATCTTTGCTAGGTGTAGGACCGGTGCAGAAGAAAGGCGAGGAGAAAAGAACAAGAGAACAAATTAAAGGCGAGAAAGCACGCGTCCGGCGACATGGGCTCGCAAGTCGCAACGAGCAGACACACGACGCAGGAAGGCACATGCGTCTTCAGCTCTCGCATACTAGCTAGCTGTAGAATCCTGGGCCCCATCGATCACCTCGCTCTCCTCTGGGTTAACCTACCGTGCTTTGTATGACTTTACTCAAAGATTTTGTTTCGTTCTGTTCAGTTTGGTTTGGTTTGGCTTGTTAGTATTTTATAATATTTTTTCGGATCTTCGTAGGATTTTACTCGAAGATCTCAAAAGTATTTTTTACATAATTTTTAAATCTTTTATATTGTTAATTTATGGTTCTCAGCTTTTAACCCAACCAAATCGAACCGAACAAAACCGCGAACCAAAGAAGGCCTTGGTCTTTACCATAGACTACTAGTCTCAAGTTCTTAGAACATTTGCAAAAAAAAAACTATAAAATAAAGTGTGCAGAGATTGAGTGTCAGCTAGGTGGACGGAAGAAAAATTTTAAAGTATCTTATGAAATGTGAATAAATTTTAAAGCATCCGTGTCAGGCACGTACTCTATGTCCACACTCCATTTCACTATTAACTACTCACTCTATCTTTTTCTCTAATTTTTTAATATAATTTACACTACACTTTATAAGATTATTTATCTTCATCCGGTACTCTATTAAAAAATACAGTGTTTTGGAGTATCTGCTACGAACGTTTAGAAGAATAGATTATGCGGTGAATAGTTCTATAGAGTGTATATTACTTTTGGGTGTGAAATATCAAAGCTCTGCACCATTCCGGCCACCACCGTGCATGGGAGTAAGAGTTGACAACCTCTGTGGAGTGTGGACATTTCCACACAAGCATGATGCATGCATCGAATCCAAGCTGCTAGCTTCTGCATGCATGCATGGGAGACATTAATTGCGACCAGCGTAATTAATATGGACTAGGCATTGACCTCGTCATGCATGCAGCCAGCATGCATGATGCATGTAGGGGAGGAGTGTTTGCATATGTGATATGTCCATAGCACATTAGCAGGGCACCGTTCGATCTTAGAGCAACTCCAGCAGCTCCTCTATATTTCCATTCTAAAACACTATTAGCGTCCCCTCTATTCATCCCTCTAAAATTCCTTCATAAATTACACTACCCTCTAAAAGATTCCTTCCCTCCAGCAGCCCCTCTATATCTGCTACAGTATTATCCAGGAGCTCCTAGAGTTGCTCTTAGACATACGTGATTAGAAATTAGGGTAACTACAGCTTAAAAAAAGAAATCATGGTAACTAAGTATCAAGAGCTCTTGCATGCCGCGGTATGATCAATATTATAAGTACCAAGTTACCAACAGCTACACAACATTAATATTGAGCTGCATGCCCTAACCAATTCACCCAAAGGTCTAAGCTGATAGGAAAATGAGGGCAATGACAATTCACTTATACTTCAACACTCCCCCGCACGTGTAGGCTCCCCCAGGCCTCAAACGTGGAATAGAGTGGGCGACTTATTTAATTGCGCCGGCCAGGACTCGAACTCGAGACATCTGGCTCTGATATCATATTGAGCTGCATGCCCTAACCAATTCACCCAAAGGCCTAAGCTGATAGGGAAAGGAGGACAATGGCAATTCACTTATACTTCAATAATTAATTCTACATCAGCCAAATTTCAAACCGTCCACAGATTATAACCGACGACTACATATATATAGGGTATAAGTACTGTCATGGATCATATAATCACAGATATTAACATAAACAAAAAAAGGCTCCCGATTTTAACTTCATTCCGCCAACATGCAACAGAAATCGATCGGTCCATACATATGTACATGCATGAGTACGTGCATCCTTCAATCGATCACAACCTAATTAAATACCCCAAATCCTACTACAGCTGCAGGAACTGTGCACAATTACTTTAGACCATACGAACAAATAAAATCAAATTATGGTGAAGTTATTACACACTACGAGTTACTAACTGCAGGATCGAGGGAGCATGCAGCTAGCAGCATGGGCATCACATCTGCATCAGGCTGTTGTAATTGTAGTGCTCCTCCAGCCCTAGGTCTATTAGCACGCCGCCTGCAGCGCACTGGTCGCCGCCGTGATCTCTCGACCCCGCCGCGTCGGCGGCGCCGCCGTCCAGATGCTGGTTGAAATCGAAGATGCTGCTGTAGTTTAGCAGCGCCAGGTTGGAGAAGTCGTTCAGGGCGCCGTGAGAGCGGTTCCCGCCGCCGCCGTGGTGGTGATCGGAGGACGGTGGCAGCTGCAGCTGGTAATGGTGGCCGCCGCCGCCGCCGAGGGACGGGAACGGAGGCGAGTAGCTCGGGTCATGGGACGAAGAGTTGGCGTTGCCTCCCTTGACGGCGGCGGCGCCGCCACGAGGCGCCATGACAGCCACCTCGTGCTCGCTGTCCATGGCGTACTGATCCATCGAGTCGGCCTTCTTCTTGTGGAAAACCCTGCACAGCACCCAGTCCTCCTGCACGCATGCATGTTCATGATCAATCAATCAGCACATTAATTAAACATTGCAAATATGCAAATATTTACATATGATCGAGTTCATGATCAATTGGTGGTCATGGGGCAGGAGCAGGAGGAGGAGGAGGCCAGTGCCTTGGGTGGGGTGTGAGGGTTCTCCATGCGGAACTCGTGCATCACCCAGCTGGTCTTGATGCCGTTGGGGGCGCGGCCGCGGTAGAAGACGAGGGTCTTGCGCATGCCGACGACGGCGTGGCGGCCGGCGGCGAGCTTGGGGTTGCGGATGATGCGGTCCTTGCCGGTGGCCTTCCAGTACCCCGACTTGGTGGCGCGGTTCGTGCGGAGCCCCGTCGCGTACTTGCGGTCGCGGAAGCTGAAGAAGTACCACTCGTTCGTGCTAAGCTTCGCCACGTCTGCCAGTGCACGTACACCATGCACATACATCACATGCATATATGCATGCATACACGATCGATTAGCAATTAACACAAGTTACAGGTGATGCAATCAATTAATCACCAGCAGCTATAGCAGTGGCGTTGATTTAGAGGTCCATCGATCGATCGGGTATATGTTGAGTAAGTGCATACGCAAACGTGTACCAAACACGCATATGTACAATCAGCAGCACAGTTAAGCCGTGATCAATGCATTGTCAACAATAGCGTCGATTTTGGGGATAGGTCCATAGGTATATGTTAACCTTTGCGCGTATATATAGATATGATTGCTGTGTTAATTAACTGTACAACTTTGACCTATCAAGAACATTCATGCATGTAAAGTTTGCTAAAAAAAAGAAACATGTTATGTCTCAAAAAATCAACGGAACATGCATGTCGATATTTAGACTCTTCACAGAAGGGGGAACTAGCAAGAACACATAATTTTTGCTACCATGCACACATGTATGTGTAAATAGTATATACTTCATTTCGACAGTCCATATATATAGAGATAACTAGGTAGTAATTATTCACAAATTTCAAAGGATCAGATGAGAGGAATGACAGAGAGAGAGAGAGCGGTGAGGGAGAGAGGGAGAAGATAATACTAACACTGAAGGCACACACATATCAAGAAAAATGTTGGCATGAATCTATATATGCCAATATGCATTCCATTTTTAAAAAAGAAATACTAAACGCATATGCAGAAGACTAGAATCTGGTTATTTTGTCTGAATTTCATCGAGAAAATCACTTTTTTTTTGGGATATGTATTGCACAAGTATCATAAATTAAACTAAAACACAATAATCAACACTAATCCACAAAGGATCTCAAGGAAAGAAAACTTGTCTTAGAAGTAACACTGTTATGGGCAATTAACATATGTAACAGATCGTATGCATGCAGACATGAACAAGAACCGTGATATTTTAAAACCAATTAACAAAGAGAAAGGGACAAACTCGATTGGGGCCAATGGAAAGTGGTTGCGTGCTTAATTAATCATTCCATGGAATGGAGCTGAATTAATTATGCTAGGTAGCTTGCTAGAGAGGGACTAACTAATCATGAGCCGATTAACGCAGTAACCAACCTGGCAGCTCCCACGGCTCGTGGATGTGCAGATCCACCTCGACCATGGTCCCGCCGGCGCCGGCGAACCTCTCGTTCACCACCTTGTTGTGCAGGTAGTGGCACACCAGCTCCTCGTCGCTCGGGTAGAACCGGAACCCCGGCGGTAGCGTCAGCTCGATGTCCCTCAGCCCCATGCCTGATCGATGAAGATAACTCTCTCTCTAGATCTCTCTCACTCTGTATATATGTTTCTACTTTTTTTTGTGTGATTTGTATCTGGGTGTATATATATGGATGAGATGCAGCTGGATAGCTATATATCTATATGTGCATCAAGAGCTAGCTGCACGGAGAAGAGGAGAGAGATGGGGGTGAGAATCAGGTAGAAGTGAGCACAGCTAATATAAGATGCTGTAGATTGAGGTTGTGAGATCTTGGAATGGCCGGGAAGGAAATATATATAGCTTGGCGCTGGATTAATAATATGCGGATGAGAGAAGTGTAGGGGAGCAAGCAACAAGGAGGAGGGAGGGTTGTACTAGTACTACAGGGATCGTAGCCAGAGGGCATGCAGGAGAAGCTTTCTATCTATATCCATCCATCCATAGCTAGCTCCATCAGGCAATCTCTATCTGTGTACGTACGTCGGTATGAGCTGATGAGGAGGCCCAGAGAGCAATGTCTATTAGGCTAATAGCTAGCTAGGTATATATATTAACAAAACACCAGTACACTTATATGTAATGTATATTGGTTCCTCTCTCCCTCCCTCTCTCTCTCTCTCTCTCTCTCTCTCTCTCTCTCTTGCTGGATTAGTTTCCCAAGCTCGATGCTGCTGCTGCTGCCTGCTGCTGCTGTCACGGTGTCACCTCGCCGGAGCTGGGGGAGGAGAGGAGAGGACGCGTGCTCTCCCGTCGCATTCGCGGCAGCGCCTTTAATTTCCCTATTCCGGCGATGCTTGCGCAGCACGATCTCGATGGAGGGCTAGCCACTGCTAGGTGGAGAGGAGAGGAGAGGACGACGACGAGAGGAGAGGAAGGAGAAGAGAGGAAGAAGAGGAGGAGGAGATCCACGCTCACAAGAAACTACTTGGCTAGCTAGAAACCCCAGCCCCACACTGATGTGCACCGCATATATGCATATGTGCGGAGACAACAGCAGCATATATGGCACTGTCAATGGAGACACTTTTAGCAACAGGATTTGCCTTTGCCCAATGCATATCACTCATGATATGACCGGCCTCGTTAACCCATCCATCCTGGCTAGATCTCCTCCTTGTATGTGTCTGGCAAGTTAAATTTGCTTAGAAGTAAGTGCATGTGCCTGTACAGAAACTTACATGGCACTGATTAGTATGGTAATTAAGCAAGCAAGCCCAGAAAAAAATATCACGATGGGGTTTGTATAGGGAGAGTTAATGTGCAATTAATTACCAGCAGTGTGACTTAAGCAAGGTGAGTGAGTATATATCGAGATACTACTGTACTAGCTAGCTAGATCTCTAAGAATAATCCAGGAGAGGCTATACTACCTGATGGTCGCCGTCATTAATTTTTATTCTATTTAATTTAATTATACCAATCTTCTCTCCTACTAATGCTGTTCTTTTATTCTCTTTTTATGCTTTACTTAGTTATTATAAAATATAATCTTGTTCTTCTCGGGTCTACTGTATATCTAGGAAAAGATATTTTATTTTTTTAAAAAAAACCTATGACAATTGTTCTGCCAATTCAATTAAAAATAGGACAAAAAATTATGTGGCTGTCATAGGGAGAAATATCAGAAAGCCCTAAAAAACAATCAGGAAAGAGCACAAAATACGAAGCACTCAAACCCCCCTTGCCAATCAACCATGGTCATCAAAACCAATGGCATGCATCCGCTGAACTACTTTGTCTTTGATAAGATCAACGACCCTCCACTACCAATCAATATCCTCGATAGTTACTGTATTGCCATCGCTGTCACTGACAAGTGGGTCCTCAATGGCTAGGGGACCACGTGTCAGTGGCAGTTACGACAATAACATAATTGCAGGGGATCCGAATTGGTTCGTTGTACATATGTACTGCTTATGAAAGACTTTTGTTGTTCTCTTTTCAAATGTTCCACGATGTGTACACAAAGAGGCCCTTGAAGCCTCTTTTGTGATCCTTGGCAACCGTCTCCCTGACAAGAGCAAAATCGGCTGATTCCTCTTCTAAGCATCACATCCCATCGTAGGGATCTTGCTGAGTCTGCCCACATGAAGAGAAATTTTATGCTACATTGTAATATATGGATATATATCAACTGTTCATTCATCTCGATCAAACATTAATATACTAACATGATATAGTACTTATAATATGGTTGTTTAATTTTTGTGAGGAATCTCTAAATAAAAAGGTTATATCTAAATTATACTAATATATATCCTATTATATTTACCATTGTGTATCCTTTTTTCTTGTTAAGTGATTAGGTAATGCTCCTGTTATCGGTTTTAAAAAGGAAATATTTTCTGTCGTTGACCTGGCCTCTTCCTATAAAAGAGCAAAAGAGAAAAAGAAAAGCAGGAGAAACATATTAAATCTCTTTTCCTTGAAGAGCCAAGGCCCGGCGGAGTAAGGAGAGGAAATGAACAAGGCACATGCCCAAAGAAACTGATGATATGTCAGAAATAACTCCAGCTCAACCCTAACCTTTTGCTGATCTATACCATAAATTAAGCAGATAACGATATGACGACGGCAAACGATTGCTGGGGATTACTAAACCAATATACTATGTTCCCCTAAAGACCTTGCACCACATTGTAGCATGTTAGCCAGAGGAATAAATATTAATGTTTGGGATGCCATTCGGATTGGCTCTTGGATGACTCCTCTTAGAGGATCTCCGACACACATCATATCGTAGAGTTCGTCCGCTTATGGACGGCGGTACAATGTTGTAGATACCGGATGAGCAGGACAAGGTTCTTTGGAACCTGACAGGTGATAGGATCTACAATGCGAAGTCTACTTATACAATTATATTTGCGGGTTCCTTTTGGGACCACGACTATAGGAGAATCTGGAGAGCGAAGGTCCAGCCTAAATGTCGTTTCTTCTTCTGGGTTGCAATACAAAATAAATTGATGACAGCGGATCGCTTGATGAGTCGAGGATGGCCATGTAGCCAAATGCGTGTACTTTGTGATGTTTCCTTGGAGTGTCACCGACACTTGTCGTGGGATTGTCCTTTTGTTAGACAGATTTGACATCTCATGCAGCCACGCTTGTCATCTACGATTGTTACGGCTGCATCCATATAGTCTCTGGGAGATTGGTGGGACTCTCTGAAGGGGGGATTCCGGCTAGGCGGGAGGAAGACGGCATCATAATCCTCGTATGCTAGCTGGCATGTTTGGATTGAAAGGAACAACCAAAATTTTTAGAATGTTGGTCGTTGGCCGGCTGATGTAGTTGCCGCTATTTTGGGTGATGTTGTTTAGTGTGTAGCGTTTGAGTGCGGCGTTATTTATTTCCTGCTGTTCAGAATCCTACGCTTAATGTCTAAAACTCTGTTCTCTTGTCTTCTTACTTTTGAATGAAATATATAGGCATCTTGCCTGTTACTTTCAAAAAAAAAAAACTATGTTCATGTAGTTACTACAGGCATGTCTGCTCACCCACGATATGATCAATTCAATCACACCCTTAGCTTGGAGAGTGCCAAGTGCAATCAATGTTTGTAATTGTATACACGTATTTGCTGCTAGCTGATGCATATATATGTCTACGTACGAGCTGACCACTGTGTTCTTGCTCGCGTATAGAAAGCAAAGATAGATATGGGAGGTGCAACTGCACATGTACTGATCGATGTACGTTCCCTAGGGCACATATCATATATATACTGCTATACACACGTATACGTACGTACCCTAGCTCTGCAGGACGTACAGCAGCTAGCAGGCGACATATCCGTCGGGAAAAAAGGGAGGCGTACAGGTACAGTACGTGTGTTAGTGACCAGTGTATATCATGTGCAGTACACCATGCGTACATGCAGATGGTTGTTGGAGCTTAATGGTCATGCAAGTACGTACTCCATCCTCCTTTCCTGCAGGTAAGCGTCCATCTCTAGGCACGAAGATGAGTTAAGGCTGCGTGTGTGATCACTTCACAGGGCATATATATGTGCACATGCATGTACGTGCTCATCTCGATCGATCGATGTACAGATGCTATATATCTAGCTAAGTATATATATGCACCAGGGGTTAAGTACGCAAGGTCGGTGATGTCGATCGATGCAAGTAGGCAAGTAGCACATGATCGTACGACGTTAGGGTACATATAATATTCTTTTTTGTGAAACAAGTAAACTGGTTTTATGCATTGGTAGGTAGAAAAACAGAGATCTATCTATCTACTATATATATAAAGCATAGTTAAACGGAGCCACCACATTAATCCTAGAAATTTCCACGTTAATCGAAAAATAGTAGAATTTCTCGCATTAATAGTACAAAAAAGAAAAAATCTACATTGTTCAATATGGATACCATTATGTAAATCTAACGGTCAATATTGAAAGATTAAAAAGATAACTACCGAAGCTAATCTAATATATTAGAGATAAACTCTAATATAGAGAGATAAACTCTAAAATATTAGAGATAGATTGTGAGTTGTGTGTGTGTGTGTGTGTGAGTAAAAGATCTATGCGGCTTAGATTGAAAGAAAATATTAGAAATTCAGATTAAATACTAAAGCTGATATAATATATTAGAGATAAACTCTAAATATGATCTGACATATTAGAGATAGATTATGAGTTAGAGATAAACTCTATATGCTAATACAACTCTAGCCGCGCAAACGCGCGGGCCACCTCGCTCGTTATACTATTAAAGTAGAGGAAAACGGAGTCACCACGTTAGTATACATCACCAAGATTATTTCAGCCGTTCGATCAACGGTGGGACCAAATTATAACGACCTAGATCAATCAAAGAAATTCTCACGTAAATCAAAAAAAAAATATTTATGCCGTTATTTTTGTGGGGCCCGATCAAAACTGGTTATATTAAAAGAAAAATATTAGAAATTCGGATTAAATGCTAAAGATGATATAATATAATTATTTTAACCGTTCGATCAACTGTGGGACCAAATCATACGTGCTAGATTAATCAAAGAAATTCTCATATAAATCAAGAAAAAAAAGATCTATGCGGCTTAGATTGAACTTTTTTTAGAAATCTAGATTAAATACTAAAGCTGATATAATATATTAGAGATAAACTCTAAACCTGATCTGATATATTAGAGATAGATTATGAGTTAAAAATAAGCTCTATATGCCGAAATAAATCTAGCCACGTAAACACGCGGGCCATCTCACTCGTTATGTATAAGAGAGGTACAAAAAATCCTCTATATGTTAATTTACATGAAAATCAAGCCCTCTCGCACCCACCATTGTCCATTGCCTGGCCACCTCTTCGATAGATGCGGGCTACAAGCTGCATGAGTTGAAGTTTTTTTCTCGTCGAACAATCTTCTGTTCCGCTCGCACCATATTTCTCAAGTCATGAGAATCAGAATGGATGCACTTGAATACGCCCTATGACGATATAGACCAATCCTTTTTCGTGCCACTACCAAGACTATTCTTGTCTCTGGCACACATGCTTCCTTCTGGCATGGTCACTGGCTACAAGGAATGTCCCCACGCATTGGGCTCCCTCGCTTTATGCCATTACGACTGACAAGAATTGTACTGTTCGTAACGCCATTTGGGACAACCACTGGGCCGACTATATCATATCAGGCATAGTTTCTTGCCCGGGTACTTGCCTGAGTTCCTACTTCTCTGGAACTTGCTGGCTCATGTAAACCTAGAGGAAGGGAGAGACCGCTTTATGTGGTGGTCGACCTCAAATGATGTCTACTCGACCGCTTTTGCCTACAAAACTCAGCTTGGCGGGTCTGTTGTTTCCTCCTTTCATTGCATCATTTGGAAGGCATGAAGTCCGACATAGATCAAATTTTTTATCAAATTTTTTATGTGGCTCATCTTACATAGGAAAATCTTGACCTCTGATCAGCTGCTTCTTAGAGGATGGGCAAATGGCAACTTTTACAGGTTTTGCATGCGCAATTTGAAAACAATCGATCACTTGTATGTTCTTGCGTTGTTAGTATTTTCGTCGCATCTGGCAACCCATCACTGACTGGCTTAATCTTCCGACCTGCCTGGCCCATTTAGACGCAGACTGTGACTTTGCCAAATGATGGGAGGACGTCATCGACAACTCGTGTCCAACTGTCATAAAGGACATGGGCTCCATCTTGATGTCAACTACTGCATGGCACATATGGCTAGAACGAAATAGTCGCATCTTCGATGACAAGGCCTCTCCTTCAACGCCCTCAGATTGTCGATCTTGTCAAGGACGAACTCCAGCCTAAGAACGGCGGGAGCTAAGGATGTCAGCAACTTAACTAATTTGTAGTCGTTTGGGACGACGTCTTTATACATTCCTCTTCTCCAGTTAATTAGCTCCACTTCATTTTCTTTTTCCTTTGGGCTTTGCCATGCATCTCGTCGGACTTCGAAGTAGATCTGTAATTACAACTCTTTCTACCTATCAATAAATGAACGGTCAAACTGTTCCTTCAAAAAAATTACGTACTTTACCAATTGGCTGAAGATATATAAACGAAGTGGTGTGTGTATCTCTATCTTGTGCGAGCTACAGCTAATTTAGTAGTTACAACTACATGATATTTCTTGTGCAATTTACAGCTAGTTTAGTAGTTACACTTACTTTACTAATTGTTGGGTGATGATCATGCATGCAAGCAAGCAATTTGATGGCAATTGGGATAACTAACTCGGGGAGACGACGAGCCATGGACTGATGTCACGAGGCACCAAGCTGCAAGGCAAGAGCGGGATTAAAGAGAGGAGATCATGGGGTTATAAAACGTGTGAATTAATCATGGGGAATAATTAGCATAAGCCAGCATTGATCGATCGATCGATTGACTGACACATTTGTTTATATTTCTTTTCCTGACGACATGCTGCGCGGCTGTGCGGCAACGTACTCTGGAAGGTGTCCCATCCCAATCATTCGAGAGAGCGAGATGCCTCTGCCCTCCGCAGAAAGCTAGCTAGCCGGCGCGCGATCCATCAAGCGATCGCAATTGATCTTGATCCTGCCATTGGATAGCTCAGAAAAGATTAATTAACCACCGGAACACAGATTCCGAAAGTGCTCTAAGTTTTTTTTTCTTTATCTCTTATGTTTCCAGAGCCCGTTCGAATCAAACCTTTGACATCTTGTTCAAAACTAAAGGCAGGGAAAAGAAGACGACGGCCAGTAAATGCTGCATAAATGATAAATATATGCTCTGACTTGTGAGCAGTTCTGGGTTCTGATGATGCAAAGAGAAGAATTTAAATGCAGCGGCCATAACTGATCGATGATCTGCAGCTAGACGTACGTACAGATGATACTCCATATATGTAAGATCGACAAACTAGCAGGGTCAAAAATTCTCCAAGAGAGGTACGGTTCAGACTTCAGACAGGGGAATCTAATCCATGGGCCATGGCCATCCTGCTCTGCATGTATGGGAGTCATGGGCGCCATGGAGTGCATGCGGAAAGCCATGGCAGCGTCAAGCGGAGGCAGGAGCCGGCGATGAGCACTATGGGAGGGGCGGACGGATGCAAATCCTCTGAGCAATGTCAGAGGTGAACAGTAATTCATGCGAGAGCGAATGACAGAGGAGTACTGTAGCAACAGTTAAAAATACTGTAGCACCAGATCTAGATCGGACGGTGGAGATTCTATCAATGCAGCCAACACTGTTCACCTCTGATCCAATTCCCGGACCCTGCAGGATATACGGTGCCGTAGAAATTTTTTATATAGGTATAAGGCATCCGAGTAAAGTTTTGTAAAAACTAAATAATGACAAGTCATGTATCTAGTAACATTATTTAAACTAATTATTTTTCAATTTTAGTACTTCATAAATTATATAAACCCTTTATATTTAAGTGCCAATTGTTTTAGAGAATATTATGTGTGTCAAATTGTAATGGTGTGATGCTTCTATTGTGCATTAAAAATGTGTATAATTATGCATTTTCGGTTTTTAAAATCTGGAGTGCGTGCATGGAGGTATATGCGCTTTGCCATTGAGGCCATGATCCCAAGTGTGTGTCCGCGACTCTCTGTCTCTATGTTCGTGCGGGTAATTAATTAAGATCCAGTTCTCCACGGTTTATTTGACTTATTTACTTATTTTTGTTTAGAATATAAATAATTTAGTTTTTTAATTCGTCTTTTTCTTAGTAGATCAAGCATGTATAGTGTAGATATATATGTTACTTGTTTTATCTTTACAGAAATTTTACCATGCACTAAAATACATACAAGCAGTCTTTTTTTTTTACCCAACGGTTTATATTGATTTTAATTTATTTATACTTCCAAGATAGTATTTCTATAGCATGCTAAATGGATATGGTATTCTTATGAGAGCAGAAGATTAGCTACGTCTAAAATATAGTGCCATCTTACTATATTGTCATTGTGTACCTAAAAAAAATGCTCTACTTACTATTATGATTAAGAGTTTACTGACGAGACATTACATCAAGCACAACGAATGTTTTGCAATAGTTAATACATATTTTAAAAATATCTTTGTTTAATCAAGTTATCAGTGCTGACAGGCTATCTAGGGCCTAGGCACAACCTGTTGTGCAAAAGTAAGTTGGTACTCTCTCCAATTTCATAGAGTAATACTTATCATTTTGGACGTTGACACGATCTTCGAAATGCAACTTTGACCAGCAATTACTAGTAAAATATATCTATAAAATTCATAAAAATATGATGTTGTGAAAGTATTTAAGACGAATTTATATGTATGATTTATATGTATGCGATCCAAATAGTTTAAAAGATATTTATAAATAAAAAGTTTTAAAACTTTGACTTAGGACAAACTTAAAACGACCCATAAAAATATGATATTTTGAAAGTATTTAAGACAAATTTATATGCATGAATTTTATGTATGCGATCCAAATAGTTATAAATTAGATAAAGCTTTAAAACTTTGACTTAAAGACAAACTTAAAACGACAAGTACTACCGAACTGGAGGGAGTACTATTGTTCATCTATTCTCTCCTTGCCTTGCCATGTATGCGTGCCGAAAAACATGCACAGCGTCATCAAGGCATCGATTTAGTCAAGAATGTGGTTGGTTTCTCACCCATGAATTCAAGAATCATACTTAACCACTACACATGGTTCCAGTCCTAGATGCAACCTGGATTTAATTGTGAGCTTATGATCTCACGCCGTTCTATCGCCACAAGCATTAAGCGCAATGGTTTAGTGCAATAAATACGGGCAATCAAGGCTTCTTAAATGGAACTGGCTCTTATCCCTTTCTTAAAAGAATATTACGGGCACAATCATGCGCTGATGGCATTCGATCGGCGTTTCCAATTCCAGAGAGAGATTTTCCCCTCTACTGTTGGGAGTTTTCCTCTCTTGTTTTATGGGAAGAGTGACGGCTCCACACTCCATTCATTCCACCAATTCGCTCCTACTAATCACTCCCTCCAATGGCCTCTCCAATCCTAAGAAAGCGACTGAAACCAAAAGAGCACCCAAAAATTCTCTCTGTTAATCTTTTTTTTTTTCTATCGAGTAGTAGTATATGCATGAAGTCTATATGAACATTCCATTGAGGCATTGACTCACAGAACGATGTTGCTAGCTAATGGTATTTTACGATTGTGAGCCAGGTGTAGGGGTAAAGCAAAGTACGCATGCATGCAGGGAGCTAGTCAGCTAGCTGCATATGTAATCTTGCCACCAATTTGCACATTTATTAATAAATTAAAACCATCTTAACTGTTTTTTTAAAACAAAGGCAGTGGCTCTGCCGTTTTCATTAAGATAGAGAAAGATAAACATTTACAGGCTTAGGAAAAGAAGCAGCCAAAAGACAGAAACAAGAAGAAGAAACCTAGAAGAAAAGAAAAGAAGAAAGAACAATGAAAAAACTAATTAGCCAAAGTCATCAAACCTGAATGCCAACATCCAATCTAGCAAGCCCTGTCTAATGCTCTGAAGGACCTGTCCAACATCACGGAGCTTTACTCGGAAAATCTGCTCATTACACTCCAACCAAACATTCCATGATACGAAGATGACGAGACCATCGAATTGCTTCCTCTGGTTCTTGGGAACTTTCATCCGCATGCAGATCCACAAGTCCCCGAATTCTTCCGCAATGCACAGCATTCGTAGGCCGAAGCCTTGCACCTCATGTAGGACATTTAGCCAAATAGTCTTGGTGAACGGGCAATGTGCAAGAAGGTGATTTGCCGTCTTCTCAGTTAAGCCACAAAGAGGTCAGAAAATGAAATTTGGCCATCCCCTGCTTTCCTACCAATCCGTAGCTAGAATCTTATTTTGCACCGCTGTCTAGATGAAGATCTTGCATTTGGGTGCTACCTTAGCCTTCCAGATGGCATGGAAGAATCTGTCAACGATTGCACCAAGAAATTGAGTGTCGTAAGCCGACTTTGCATTTTATACACCTTTAGTAGTCCATCTCCAAATCAATGCATCTTCGTCTTGACATAGATTGAGCTCGGAATCAGATGTTATGTCAGCAAGGTCCAAAATCCAGACATCATCATGCAATCCCTGACTTACAATCATTCTTTTGTTTTTAGTTTTTAGAAAGCATAGAGGTACAGTGCTATGTCTTGAGGCGCTTGTCCTTGCAACCAATGATAGCATTTTGATTTTCAGAGCAGTTAAGCAGCACTACTTTATGAACCCAACACTTTAGCATATACTCCTTCCGTCCCTAAAAGCTTGTCATCCTAGGATTCAAATTTTGTCCCTAAAAAAATGTCATTTTAGGGCAATAAATGCTATATTCCCCTCCCACCACTATAAAATACCTATAGATTCCTCTCCCACCACCAACATCCAATTATAGCTAATAAATAGAGGCATCCAAGGTCATTTCACCTCTTAGATAATTTGAATGTTAGAATGACATTCTTTTAGAGACGGAGTAGTACTAAGCAGACAGCGACAGTGTGTGGAATTAATCAAGCTAGCAGCTGTGCAGAATCTGTCTGATTTTGTCTGTCTACCAAAATTCTTGCAACTAATTAATCAATCAGTCTCTTCCCTCTACGGAAGAAAACCTTACTACATCCCTGCTACCCTGGCCGTCTTCGTACCAAACCACACCTATTTGCATAATGCTCCTCTCTACCTTTTTTTTCCAGCTGATTGAGTGGGCTCTGTCTCCCTTACAGAAATGGCTTTGTGCATGGACAGCACTAACCAGTAGGAGTAACAGTATCTTGGTATTGCTGAGTCATTTTCAGTACGTGCAAACCTAGAGATTAACGACGCGCGCCCGCTCCTATATCTAGCTAATACTTCCAAGAAATCATATTCTCCCTTGATTCGCTCCAAAAATAACTAGTGCTAATAATAACCGACAAGTTATTGAATGCTAATTGGTTAGAAGCCAAGTTTTGTTAAGGAGTTTTTTTTTTACGCAAAATAGAATATGTGTCGATTCATTTAAGAAGAAAAAATACAGAAAAAAGTACAACATGGTGCTGAGCATCAGCACCGAGACACACCACAACTCAAACCTGCCACCCGACTTAAAGCCACACTACACCGCAACACAACACCAACCACACATCGGCTCGCCGCAGCAAACCTGCAAGGACAATGCAACTTCCGCCCCCGAGCTCCGCCGAGCATACCATACAGTGGATCCGACCTCCTGTGCGTCGGATATGAGCGCCGCCACAAGATTGGTGCACGATGTGTCGGATCCGAACAACCGCCGCGAGTCTCGGGGCTGCACCAAGGGCAAACGAGGGGAAAGGGGGAAGGAGAGGAGAGAAAAGGGAAGGGAAGGGGAGCCCCGCCACCCCCACAGCGACAGCGGCAAGGAGGAAGGTGCGTGGGAAGGGCTACTGCATGGTAGCTGCAACCAAGTCGCCCCCCAAGTCACCTCGAGCGGGACTCAAGAGGTACCAAACCGGTTGCCCTAAATATAGAGTCGAGGCATAATCATGTATGATATATATGCATGTACACGTGTTTATTGTTTGCAATATTTTTTTCAAACAATTGTTTACTATTTGCAACATGGCACGCTTGTTTCCAGCACCTCGTTGCAAGAGTTATGGATTGATATGGCTTCATAGCTTCACCGAGAGATATATCGGCAAGACCAATATAGTAAAAAAAAAAAACAAATGTCAACAAAATATTCAAATCCAGACAAGATTTTTCAACACGGTTTGTTTTGCTGATACAAAAACTTACCATGGTTGGCCGCAAGATAAAGGCTAGCAACCACCAATAATCGACAATTATTGGATGATTATCAAATCCCTATCAAGTGGAAAACTCAACTTGCAATGTCTGCAAGTACTAAAAATAGGTGAGAGAAACCCTGATGAGGTTTACCATAAACTTTCCATGCCCAACATATATGCAGTATCCGGAGCAAGCGATGGCGTGACATTGGGTTCAATGAGAAAAATAAAAGACATCTCCCATGGAGATAAGTGCTTGAGCCAAACAACCTTACAACATGTTCAAAGTGGTCTAACGTTATTCGTTCAACCAGTTTATCCATTCAACTCCATACACAACTAACTTCAGCTCAATCTGTTCGTTCATTCAGTTCGGCCACTCCGAACACGCTCTTGAAAACATCGGCGTATATAACCTTTTTTTCGCGTGTTGTCCACATTTTTTATATGACATTCACCGATATATACACGCGCCTGCGCCTGTATGCGTGGATGCACGGATATATGAATAGCGAGAGGCCGTACGTACGTGCCGCCGTGGCGGGCAGCCGCAATGATTGATCCGGCCGTCGTCAGCAAATATTCCCCCGTCGACGGCGACCCCTAATCGCATCCCCGTCGTCGGTCGATCCATCTCGCTGCTGCTGCTGCGTGATTCCTGGGCGAAAAGGCGCATGCATTTGCTCATGAGGAGGAGGAGGAGGAGGAGGAGGAAGGGGTAGCTTGGCGAGGTGGGAAAACGGTTGTCTGCAAGTAAGCTGCAATAGCTTGGCGAGCTGGACACTGACCCGGCCGGGCAGGCAAGGCACAAACACATGTAGCACTACTGCGATGTGTGCGCGTGCCGATGTGTACGTGTGTTGGGCTCTTGCTTCCCCTCTCGGCTTCCTCGCTCCGCTCGTGAAAGCTAAGCCATCGCAGCCCCAATCATGCCACGGGTGTGATCGATGCATGCTCGATCCATCGCTGCTCGATCGCCCCGGGAACCCTACTAGCTCGGCGACAAAACCCGCCTCGATCCCAACAATTATCAATCGCCGCCGATTAACAATCCATAGCCGTTACGAAGATACGCTGTGCTTGTGCTTGTACAACCGTTTATAGGCCTTGTTTTTGTTTCAAAACTTGTGATCCCTCGAGAGACGTACGTCTTAGAAACTCTAGAAGATTACTAAAAAAAAAGTTAGTTTAGAAACTCTAAGAAAATGAACTATAAAATACTACTCCCTCTAGTTCCATAATACTTGTCATTTTGGACGTTGACATGGTTTTTGAAATGCAACTCTGTCCATCAATTACTAATAAAAATTATCTACAAAATCCTTGAAAATATGATGTGTGAAAGTATTTTTCAAGACGAATATATATTCGTATAACTTCGTATAACTGACTTAGGATAAAGCTAAAAAGACGAATATTATAAAACCGGAGGGAGTACACCGTTTGGTTTGTAAGAAATACTCCCTCCGTTCTAAAATGTAAGGCGTGCATGTATTTTAAAAAGTCAATGTTTAGTAATTATGTTAGGAACATATATTTCAATGTTATGCATATGACATATATAGTTAGATTCGTATTTGAAGTACTTTGATATGATGTTAATTTTATAGTTATTGATGATATAATATGAAATAAATTAATGGTCGAAGTTTACGTTTGTTGACTTCATAAAAAAATTATATGCCTTACATTTCATAACGGAGGGAGTATCTAATTTTAATTTAATTTAATTTAAGCTGAAAAAAGGGCCATATATATCCTCCGTAAAGTGTGGCTGATACGTCGGAATACGTGCTCCAATATTCGTGCAACGCATCTTCGACGTAGCATGATGCCTACCTAGCTCGCTCGCTCGTCGAGATGGATCTCTGGGCGCGTGGCCACCGTCCCCACATCCCCACATCCCTGCACCTATATATAGATGGGCAAATATTCAATGCACAAGACTTCTCAGTGCACAAGTGCAAAAAACGAATCTCAGCCCTTCATCTTAAATCCAACGAATCTCAGTGCACAAAACTTCTCCTACTTTGAATACTTTATACACCCAACCGCCTGCTTCGTTTTTTGCACCCAACTTTATACACCCAAGTCTTGTGCACTGAGATTCGTTGGATTTAAGATGAAGGGCTGAGATTCTTTTTTGCACTTGTGCACTGAGATGTCTTGTGCACTGAATATTTTCCCTATATAGATACTGTTCTTGAGTCATGGAATTATTAACTGCTAATAAAGCGAGGCATGCATATATCGATCTCCAGGGGTTTAAATGACGCGTAATGCGTACATGCATGGGCAGTGGTACGTACTAGCACTAGTGCCGTCAGATCGACATGGGAGGGCCGGATCGATCCAGGGCTTTCGATCGATATGATTCTGCGAGTTCCTGCTCTCCAGGCAGCAGCTTTTAATCCCGAATTGAATGCTAGTAATTTGCTTTCAAGGAACATCCAATTAAACTGACAGAGCCTCACCAGGCAGCAGAAGAAAAAGGCCGAGGGGTGAGACAGAGAGAGAGAACAAAGCAAAGGAAAGGAAGGGAAAGGAAAATGACACCAACTCGGATTAATTAGGAGGCTGACAGCGAGCGATCCGTTCCCGCCAATAAAACCGCGCGAGCGCGAGCGCGAGCGATCGGTATGTGTCCCGCGGAAAACGTGGGATTTGATGCTTCCAAGCTCCAAGATCCACTCGATCCGGCGCCTAATAATCAAGGCGGAAAGAGACAGGCACATATGTATGTAAATGGCGATCGATCCATATATGCATGCATGGCCAAAAGCTAGATACATTCATCTGCCCACCACCATCACACCATGCATTAGTTCATTGGTGCCAGTACCAGTATATAATTAATTAACCAAGTGGTGGCCATTTAATCTTTGATTGGCCATGTGTACTACAACTAATTACGATCGAGAGCTAGCCTGCAAGATCACACCATACGCCTATACCCGCTAGCTAGATGGATGGACAATTGGACACGTACACCTACAGTGCTGGTTCACGGGTTGAGGTCGAGCTCTCAGCTGATCAACAAGGCCACAGCTCAGATATGCCCAATTCGATGCCGTCTTTCAGTTTTGAAGCAGATATTGCCAATGCAGGGCAGGGATGGGAATGGATCGAGTCCCGGGCTAGCGAGCAATGCTGAACGAGGCCACAAGGGACACGAACCCTAGCTACTGTGGATCAGCCCTGAATGTGGCGATCGAGCAGCGGCGACTGAGCACTCGGTTTCAGAAGGGAGCTAGGGGCTGAGACAAACGAAGTACGTACAGCCACGCCGGTTTCGGCATCGCAGGAGCAACGGTAGGTGAGCTACCCTACAATAATTCTGACAGCAACTCGATCGCAGTCGGGCCGGGCACATCGATCAACAGCCAAGGAGGAGGAAAATGATGCGCCCCCTGTGGTCCAGGGACAGCTACGTGCTTCAGCCTTCAAATGCCCCGAAAACTTGCAGCCACATGCCGTCTTTCGTTTTGGCTGCTTAATTCAGTGTTTCAGTAACATGTATCCGATATAAGTAACTGTCAGTCCAAGGCTTACGCTTAGCCCCATCACAGGAATACGAGTTAATTCGGATGGTTTATTCGATCTCCAGGAGATCGGGTAGTGGAAGCAAAGATCTCAGAATTTTTACACATTGCAGTTACAGCTAAGGCATTCGGTTCAGAGGAAAGAAGCAAATTAAAAGTGTACGTACGTTGCCACGTTGGTGTACACCTGCATGCGGACTCCATCTCAAGGAAGTGCTCTGCTCTGCTGACTTCTGACCAGTGGAACGCAACAGTGGCAGCAGAAGCGGCAGCAGCAGCAGCAAAGTGCAAGTGCATGGGAAGTGGTCCATTTCTTCAGATTGGCAGATAGGGTAGCACGAGCGTGAGCATCCACTTCATGCAAGGATGATACTGTTCCAGGAGATGTGCTTGCTGGTACTGAATACCGTGGAGAGGATCCATAACCATAAGAGAGAGTGTTGGTGAGATCGCGGGAAGAAAGAGACTGGCACTGGCAGGAGGAATGTGTTTGAGACGACAAGAGCGAGCCCACGGTTTTCTGAAACTTCTGCAGCCTGAAGTGGATGCCACTTGAGCTGCCCACCACAAGAGGATCAAATGTGATGCTAATGCACCAGATTTGTATACATGCTTTCGAGCAAATGTGTAAGCATGGACAAAGAAAGATTCTGATCTAGCAGAGGAATGAGGAGCGAAGATTTGTACGTACGTTCACCTCGAGGGGCCAACCCCAGGATGCTGTGTGAGTGTATCGCCATTATTGGCAAAGAAGAAGATAGATCGATCGTGTGTCATACTCTCTCCCTTGGATGCAGAGATTCTGTCTTGATTGGCATCGATCGACGTGTAGGCAGAGCTGGACATGAAGAGGAATGCCATTGCCACCCAGGCAGCTGCAGAGTACGTGCAGACCTAGCATCATACACTACTGCAAGTCTCTTGGGCGAGGAGCTCACAGGTTCTCACTGCGAGAGATCTAGAACGAAGCCGGCAATCAGTATGAGAAATCCTGACATACGCAATGCTGGAATCAAATCAATGCACGGTAGGAGCATAGGACAAGACGGAATGAGGAAGAGCATATCTACTAATCTACAACCCCAAAGGTATTAACAGCTTTAGAATTAGATCACAACAGGCAGTTCAAGCTAAGAGACAACTATGCGAATGAGGGTTCAGGCAAATATGCCATACCCTATTAGAAAACAGAGGCAATGCCATTATGATGCCAGCAATGAAAACCAACATTTAAAAGACGTTACTAGACTCACGTAGCTATTATTCGAAGCTTATGAATTCCTTTACTGCGTTCAAGGCGTGACCATTTGATAGCTGTCCTTGTCCCCCTACTCAAGACGAAGAGTTACATGTGAGTCCCGACCGTGATATGGCAATCAAATCTTACCTTCTCTTTCCCAAGCTGACGTATAACCTCCGAACCGATAGGAAGATCAATAATATCCACATCCTACAACTTCATAGAGGTATCTGTATCACACCCAAGCAATGAACCGGGGAAATCATTTACGGAGTTTGAAAGCGAGGATGTTCTTGGATCGACTGCTATCTGAAGAAGTGGAGTTTGCAAATAGAACTTCAAATGAGGTTTTATCATTTTAGTTAGCATTGCTTTGTTTTGATTGTGATTTGTTTTATCATTAAACATATTTTAAGCATGACTTATATTTTTACATGTTTGCACTATTTTTTTGAATAAGACAAATGGTCAAAAAGCGTCTTCAAAAGTTAACAGTGAACTAGTACAATTTAGAACGAAGGGAGTAAATTACATCAAGGACAACTTTCACGAGGTCTGTCTTGAATTTCCGAGGGGAAAGATGGGGAAGGTTAAACTAGTATAGGATTACGAGAAGTTCTAGGCGTAGACCATAATCCCAGAGAAAATCGTTCTTAGGTCTTGTTTGTTTTAGATTATTTGTTATTTTTATATTGTAATATTTTTTTGGTTATTTTTATGGGGTTTTTAATAGTTTTTCATAGAGTTTGCAAAAATATTTTTCATAATTTTTTGAATTTTTTTAAACGTATTTTGAGTGGGTTATAACTTATAACTTTGCTACAGTAAAACACAACTCAACGTTAATTTAATCTAAAACAAACAGGGTCTTAACAGAAGGCGCAAGCAATAAGGGTAGTTAATCCGGCATTATCTGGATTGGACATCGGGGCTACCAAACCAAAAGTGCTTTTCTCACGCTGTCATGCATGCTGTTAAGTTTTTTCTTCTTTGTCCTGGAATATCTAACATCACAAGCACCAACTGACCTTTTTGCTTGGATTTCTAGACGGTGAGATTAAGAATTTAGGGATGGGAGGTGATGAGACAAGGTGAATATTTATACGTATGACATGACAATTACGAGTGTATCACCAATGCGATAACACTTGCTAATATTACAGATGTTGCACTTTCCTCGGCCCAGCTATACATGTTACATTTTTCTCGGCCCATCTAAAGCAATTAATCTGTCCCATGGAAAATACTGGTCCAAAAGAAATGAAATAAAAAAAAAAAAGAAAAAAAGGGTGAGAGAAGAGACGGCCCAACTTTATCTCTCTCGTGCTTCCTTTTCTTCTCTGGGCCAGCCCGTGTCACAGAATCCATAGCACATCGAAGCTCAAAAGAAAAAAAAAGAAAAAGAAAAAAGAAAACAAGTTTAAAATTCGGCAACTCTCTCCAAACTCCGATCTCCATATGGCAGCGCGCGGCGAAGCATTGCACCGCACTCATCAGAATTCAGAAGCACTTGCCGTCGTCGTCCGGCGCCGCGGCCGACCTCGCCGCCTGCGACTGCGAATCCGCCGCGGGGCCGCACCCTCCTCCTCCTCCTCCTCCGCCGCCGCCGCCGCCGCCCGAAGACGACTTCGAACGCCCCGACGAGGTGCTCCCCGACGCCTTCGGCTTCCTCCGCCGCTGCTTCGGCCCAGCCGCGGCGGCCTCACCCTCGCAACCCTCCGCCCCCTCCGCCTTCGCCGCCCGCCGCGACCCCTCGCCGCCGCCGTCGAGCCGCCTCGCCTCGCTGCCCCCCGATCCCTTCCCCCGCGCCCGCCGCGGCCGCTCCGCCTGCTCCTTCCTGTCCCGTTCCCCTCCCCCGGGCTGCGACGGCTCCGCCTCGCCGCCTTCGGGCGCGCCCGCCGGAGACTTGAATTCGTTCATCTGCAACACCCATCGATCGGAGCTGTTACGTGGAGATCAGACGCCCAAGGAGGGCGTGGAATGGCGCGGGCCGCGGGGGTGTTACCCAGCTGGGCGCGGTGACGGAGGCGCTGTCCCAGCCGATGTGCGCGACGTGCTTCACGTCCGTGGGGTTCCCGATCTGCATCTCCGTCTCCTGCTCCTTGGCGTCTGCAGGCACCACCCACACGCGCGCGCCGGCAAGCACGACAACAAAACAAGGTTCGCACATCTTACAACAGTATTCCATTCTCACTGCATTCTGTTTTTCATTGATTTGAACTTTGAAATGCGAAGCTTCTGGAAATTCTACGCATAGCTAAAACATGATGCGCTCAATCTGGTTGGCTACGACTAAAATTTCGAGGCATAATTATGAGTTATTTTGCTTAATTTGTATCCACACCGTGTAGATTTACAGAATGCATATGAATACTGCTGTGCTGATTGGGTAGCATGAGGGGGGGGTTAGATTTCTAGATCATTTTTAGGATAGTGTGATGGCTTAGTGTGGTACGTGGTGCGTACCGAAGATCTGGGAGATGTATCGGAGGCCCTTGAGAAGGCCCTTCATCTTAGCTGGTTCCACAGGCGGCTGCCCGCCCGCGGTGCTCTGAGAGGAATCCACCACTTGAATCTTTGTGTCCACCTCTTGTACTGATCTGGTTTTCAGAATGAGCTAGTGCGTTAAGAGAAGAACTATTATTTCAAATCCAATGAGGAATTAAAAGTTCTCCACATGTTTCGACCATGGATGAACAAGACTCAATGCCATTGTTCAGGAGTTTGTTGATTTGTAAGAACATGGAATTTAACACGAACTTTTGAATAACGCAAAACAACAGAAGCAGAAACAAATCAGGGAAATATCCGACTATTCATCTGAAAATTTTCTTTAAAGTGTGAAATGGTTGCAATTCATGGGGCTATATATCAGGGCTTAGCTACCAATTCTGAGTGAGATTATATCTATCCACACCATATAGGATTGAGTCAGATAATGAGTTGAGCATATAAAATAATTTAACCGAAGACAGCCGATGTAAACAGTCCATTCGTTCTTTTCAATATTTCTGTAACTCTATTTCTATTTCACACGCAAACAAACAAAGTTGGAGAAATAATTATTATCCAACTGAACAGGCTCACATACCTTAGGAAGCAATATTCAGGGAAAGCTTCCAATCGACAAGATTTCATCTTCGTGGTGGCGTCATATTGTCGTGCTTTCGGCAGCCTCTTGATCCTATTTCTGCATTATATATTACAAACAAGCAGAATTGCAATCCCTTCCAAAGCTCCAAGAGCAGGCATGAGATTTCCTCTTCCTAGTTGGAGAAGTGTTGGAAGGGCAGAAAGTTTGTTGCCTCAATCTATTTATAGTTCGCTATTTTTGGTCTAGGTTCCCTTTGGTTGCAGTTCATTTTGATATACACCAGTTTGTGAGGCCCTGGTTTTGTTTAGCTGGTCTGTAGCGCAAATGACGGGAATAAAGTAACTCAGAAAAGGAGGGATCATTTATGTAGAAAATTCGCAGTCTCTCAGTTTACAGCTTCTTGTTTTAACTATTATATGCATCGTACTCGTGTCTTTACTGATTTTAGAACCAGGTAACGTTAAAGTTTACGCTGAAATTTAGTTCAATTTAGCCGCATTATCGGTTGCTGCTGAAACAGGACGATGCCCTGGTTAATAAGCGCAAATGGAAAAGATAAACCAATGCTGTAAACATTTGGCATCCATGTAGGATATACGATGACAAGAAGTTTGACATTATTGGTTAGACCTGATTCAGTTTTCTACTTTAGCCCAATCGTTTTGACATTTCACTCGCCCATTGCTAGCTCATCCGTTCAAGCATACAAAAAGCAGGAATTATAAGGAAAAATCAAGCCGAGAAAAATGTAAATATAATTCACAAAATAAATCTTGATAGTCATTTCGGTTCATGCACCGCTGATTGGAATCTTAATTGATTGCCTTTTCTCCATCTCCATGGTTCAAAAAGGCAGACAAACCTGTTGCAGTATCATGACGGGTTTATTGCATTATAATAATTCTAGTGATATCAAACCATTTCATGCAGTACCTTTACAAGATCGACATTCGTTTCCTTTTGCGTAGATGCAATATTTTCAAGTGGGTCAAAGAATTACAGAATATATACACATATCAAGAATGAAAAATGTTCTGTGACACAGTTGCTTCTCCAATTCACAAAACGCTCAATCAAAAATTGTTGCTAGGGATGTATTGCCGTCAATCTGTACACGTTGCTATGATGCTTTTACCTGCTATGTAAGAGAACACAAGTTATTTTTAGTTCGAACTCTCCAGCACTGTTTGGTATCCACATAGGCTATAAGAAAAAAATAGTAATGTAGCATAGAACTCACTGTGTTGAGGTACTTCTCGTGAATCTTCAACGCCCCTCTGCATGCCTTTTTCGCATCCAGACTTCCAGTGATATCATTCAAAATCTAAGGGACAATCACATAAAACATTTGAATCATCATCATACAGCACACATCGGACATCGCAGAGAGAGAGAGAGAGAGAGAGAGACCTTGACAACATCATCTAGACCTTTTGCGTCATTCAGTAACCGCTTGTTTCTAGCCTCTAGGACACTAGCTACAAGAAAGACAGATAGGGGGATCTGCTCCTCTTTCTTAGCCGCCTGCAGGTTTTTCCGTTCAAATTTCCCACACAGTTTCAGGGTATTTTCATCTTTTCCGTTCGCATTAGATGTGCTAGTGTCACTCTCCAACATTGAAAATAGGCTTGGATTGTACTCCATAGACCACATAAGCTGCAAATTTCAAAGATCAAGAAAATAGTCACCCTGATGCCATGAACCCTTTTAAAAACCTATAACTATTCTAGTGTACTATTGCCAATTGGTACTAGGTTGATAAGTATGCCAGAGGTAGATTGCCATACTGCTGAGATTCAGATTTAATTGTCAAGAAAATTAATTTAATGGATAGGCACTCAACACGTCTACAAATTAATCATGAAAGCTTACCTCCCAAAGGTACATCGTGTCTACAAAAGAGAACTCCCTGCGGAAAAGAACCATCAGCATACGAAAGGCAAATAAATATTCCCCTCCATCAAGATTTTCTGCATAAATGAATTCTTCATCAGGCAATATAAAATTGCAAGCTATTGTTCAGTAATTGAGCAAGCAAAGGACTCTTTTTTTAAGCAGTTCAGCAAACAACATTTGGTTTGAAACAGCTCTACCTAAATGTTCATGTAGCTTTGGATCAACTGTTTTCATTATGGATGACAAGGTGGTCAATTGAGATCGAACTCCAATGGAAGTAGAAGTACTCATGAAATTTGCTCTCTGCATATTTAAAAGGTAAATTAGAAGCTTTCAGTACTATAAGAAATATTAGTGAAGATAGATATCACATGCAAAAAAGCTAATTTCACTTCAAAAGTACATAAGCAGGTTACAATTTTTCCCCTAGTCTTCTGTTCATATCAATATCAAATAGCTGCATTTTTTCCTATTCTTGGCCAAATTTCATGGCTAAAATGGTAAGACAAACTCTGTCACAAACCAAAATACACCATTATCTATGCACAGTAACATGGAACTGGCACTTAGGCATGATTGAGCATTAAACATTATGGTATGCTTTGAATGCCTTACATATTCATAGTTCATTAATTTTATCTATATACATGAGATGTTTACTTTTAGGTTCGCCAACTCGATGAATGATTGTGCTTAGTGAAATCTTTCATTTTAGAGCAAGATGCTACACGAAATCAGCTGATGAGGTAAGCTGAAAGTAACAAATAGATCCCCAAAACTCGAGTAGTCGAGTGGCTGAGTTCAGAGTTCAGACAGCCCTAATATCATGCAAGCACAGCATTAGCCTTAATTTGTTTGTTCACTGGAAGTTGAACTGCAGTTTTACACAGTATATTTTACAGTTTTAAAATTTATAATGATAAATGTAGAAGTTCAAATTGAATCTCATACTACCAATACCTTTACAATAAATGTTAGCATAGGATGCCTAAGCCCTAAGAAATCGATACTGTAGAGGATCCAGGTATTTCTTTGGTGAATAACAGGATTTTTAGGAGAGTGGAATGCAGCTTTTCTCTTCCAATGGGCCCAATGGGCTGTGTATACATGTACAAGGGAGAAGGGAAAAATGCAAAGAAACCCCTAGACAAGTATCTATTCTAACAAGGATAAGGATGCAAAAAAGCTTACCACCCTGCGCATCAATCGCTCAAAGCACCAAAAGGCATCCGCTTCATGTTCCAAAAGAATTGATATTGGCGAGCAAAGATCACTCATACCTGCTTACATAAAGAGGGTTTAACAAATTTACATGGCAACTTTGAGCAGATCGACATGATAAGTGTTTAATTACTTCAAGCAACAAATAGATTTGTAGAAAAAAAAATTCATTTGCTTCGACAACTCACCCTGACAATAACCAATGTCCATGTCAACCCATGAGTACACTGCAAGAATATCCCACAACCGTGCCAAATTCTCTTGCCTCTCGTAATAAACCAGTGCTCGGTCAGTACGATTAACATCAAGACCTGCAATGGAATCAGATAACGAGAAGTCCATAATAATATATGTGTACTGTTCTTTCACATGCATGACTTCTATTGGGTTTCATTTCTAGCCTACCCCAACTTGTGTTGGGACCTAAAGGCTTTGTTGCTGTAATGGAATGGAATCGGATAACAAGAAGTCCATAATAATATATGTATACTGTTCCTTCACATGCATGACTTCTATTGGGTTTCATTTCTAGCCTACCCCAACTTGTGTCGGGACCTAAAGGCTTTGTTGTTGTTGTTGTTGTTTCACATACATACAAGGGATGTTGAAATCAGAGGCAACAGTGCCTACCAATTTGGTGCAGAGTAAGTTTCCATTGAATAACTTCTTTTGGTAGTGCCACATCATTAGTTTGCTGTTCTGCACCAACTGAAGAAAGTCTTGCCCCTCCATTTGAATTAGGATCCTGGATAGGAATAGGATGACCATCTTCTGTTATGACAGGCATAGTGAGCACCCTTCCGCTACCAACTGTTGTGTCCATTTCTCGGCACTTTGTTTTCAGTTTCTCATATTCTAACCTATCAAAATATGCAGATCAGTATATTCCTCATTCCATTTATGTGCTCTACATAACTCATAAGCAAGGCCGAAATTTCTGAAGAACAAAGCAGTGTCGTTACAATGAAGAATAATATCATGTGTCAAAAGTTCAAATTTCGCAACCCATCTTTCAACTAGCTGAGCTTGAAACTATCAGTGTGTATCCTGTTTGTATACACTAATTTCACTAAACCAGAAAAGCTGTGTCTAGACCATTCAAGGATGATAGCATATGTGTAAACCACTTAGGCATTGCTTGAGCTGCCATCACAGCAAACTTGCAGGGGAGAAGGGCCAACTAAACAAGGGTAATTCCCTTTCTAGGTGATACAAATTATGTATCGCAATGAAAATTGACATTTTCAACAAAACATTAAAATGAATATACACAGCCAGACAAAAGAAAGATGTGAATAAAAGAACCTTCGCTGCTGTCGCAATTGGTTCCTTTGTTCAGTAGTGCTTTTAGGATCATAACAACCCAGCAAAAACTCCCACACTTCTCCTTTTATGGTTGGATGGACACCCTGTTTAGTGTTCACACAACCAAAATAAAGATATCTTAATCTGAGCCACAGCTTTTCCAAACAAATCTGAGTCACAGTACATAGCAGCAATAAAGGCTACAGAATACCAACAGATGCCAAAAGAAATCGTTGTTGTTGAGAAAAAACTGGAGATAATGAAAAAGGGAAGGTAAGCATGATGAGAAGGTATGTGATTCAGATTTTGCCCATCTGAATTGCAAAACAATGAAACGTGAACTGCACAAACCACATTTTGACTGAATTATTCTAGAACGCATGTAGTTATGACAGTTTTAGCATGCAACATTTATAATGGAATCTTAGATACACAAAATATGTTGTACTAAGCTGTTTGTTATGAGTGTAGAGAAAAAGTATAGCTTACCCCACGCTGTACTCTTTTGAGCATTCCAGCTGTGTCCAGACAACCATCCTCATTGAGGAGCAACTTCCATCTCTTTGGACTTAACGTGCGGCCAGGCTGCCAAAATGGACAGACAACTTAAAAAACAATAATTATCAAGTCAATGCATTTGCTGACCAATATAAATGACAGTCGCTAATCCTTCTATCTCACCTCCGCTAGCAATTTGATCTGAGTTGAAGTGAAAGAGTTCTTTTAAATGAAAAATGACAACTTTTGAGCCCAGAACCCATAGATTAAAGCTTAAAACTTTTGTTCTACTTATTAATCACACAATAACTTCTGCTTCCAATCTCACCATACCGGTTCGTCGTTAAAATCTAAATGACTATTTCGTCGCTTCAGTTCTTTAAGTAACAGTAGCAGGCAACAATTAGATCCCACCTCTAAAGTCTAAAGCATAGCACAGCAGCGCAAGATCAGCACTATTGGAATGGGAATTGGAGAGCAGCGGAACGCGACATTAGACGAAGAATTCGAGGAGTCGCACCTGGGGCTTGAAGCGCGTCTTGGGGGCGTCGTCGCGGCACTCGGGGCGGATAGGGTAGACAGTGTCCGGATCGACGAGCATCTCGGGGTCGCTGTAGCAGCACGCTATGAACCTCATCTTGTTCATCTCGATTGCCCTAATCGAACCCGCCCCAAGAAGAAGCAAGAAATCAAGAAACACCAGCTATGTGCACAGTTCCTGTGGGATCGCTTCGCAGCCAAGAACGAGCCAGGAGATGATCTTCCTATCCTTTCTTTCCTTTTCGATTGCTGATTTGTGTCCTCTGGGAGCGCCTGGTGGAATCGAGATTAGAAGGGGAGAGAGACAGGATCGTGGTGGTGTAACGGCTAAATTTGGTCGGGGCTGGTGGAGAGAAGAGAGAGACGGGGGAGGAGAGGGGAAGGGAGGAGAGAGACGGGAGAAGCACAGCTGCTGAGGACGACGGGTGTGTCGTGAGCTTTGCACGGGTATATTGCCCGACGCGGAGGCAGAGCTGGCCCTCCTCTGTCCCTGATGGAATTGGGAGCTGTTCTTGATTGTCCTTTTTTTGCTTTTATATCGGCAAAAATCGTCGAGATGTTCTGGGATGGGATGGTTTGGTTGTTTGCTTGCTTGGTAGTCTGTTTGGGGAGGTTGGAGTTTACTGTTAAGCCTGCACTATTTAAAGATTTTGGTGGCTATTTATTTGCAAATCGTTGGAGAGATAATTGCACGGGAAATCATTAGTAGTTAGTACTACTATATCCCATCTTTTTCGGCGTTAAGGTAGGGACGAGTTCTTTCTTAAAAAAGATAAGCATGAGTAAACAGCAATCTCTGGATTTTGGCATATTTGTTCCCACTTTTTTCCCGACTTGGTTGGTACAGAGATGTGCATGCGTGCTTGATTCCGCTGAAAATTCTGACCACTTCTCCAATAGCAGCATATGCCCATTAAGCACAACAAACACTTGCACTTAAATGCCAGCTAGAACTCAGTAGACTAATTGCCAATACATTCTTCAGTGGGGGCTAATCAAGGCCGGTATATAGTATACCATCGTATCGTATAATAAATAAAAATAATAAAACCCAAAACTATCGCTGCTAATCTATCTGTAGTCTATCCGCAACCGCAAACGCTAGTTTCTGTAGCATATACCTGTCTCCAATCTTTCAAGGAAACCACATTCCAGCAAGCATCACATGAAGCAAGGCAGATCCATGCGGCCGCGTTCTTGACTTAGACTTTGGAAGCTAATAGCTCGCATGTTATTATGTCGTTCGTTGACACAGAGCAACCAGATCCAGAAACCGGGACGATGTTGAAAATAGGGACTCCAGTTCTGCAGGAACTATTGTCTTCTCCAAGCTTGGTGAATGCCTCAGAAAATACATGGGACATCACATCCGCCGCCACCAAGTGCTCTACGGAATAGTATATCCTCAGCATCTGCAGATTTTAATCCAGAAATGTTGGTTAATAGACAAGACCAAAACCAATGCAACTGCGAAGCAATTTCAGGACATAACCGCACCGTTATGTTGCCCCAGCAGAAGTCGTTATCTATCAGGATTTTTGCGAGCTGCATAGCACAAAATCTAGCTATAGCTTTCAAGTGCTCCTCTGAGTGGTACACTTGTTCAGTTGTAGAACAGATCTTCGAGGCAATATCATTTGTGATCGAAACTACAGCAGAACAAATTCTCCTGCCAATCATGTGGACCTGGCAGCATAAGTCATGCAAGTCAGAGCACTGTGCACTCCAATCGCTAAGAACATTTCCTGATTCTGGCTGCAACCTTCCAGTCTCCAGTTCTCTGGTTGAGACTCCATCATTAGCGCTGGGGACATACAATACTGGCTTTATCTCTACATATGCTCTGAGACATGGAATAAGTATTTCTTGTAAGTTGACATTTCAGATTGAAGCATTTCTTGCTGATAAATACAAGGAAAGGTATGCGTACCCTTTTGGAAGATCGGATGCAAATACATACAGAATAGTGGGATATGATCCAGATTTTGAGCAATCCAAATGATCAATGTAAGAACTATGGAGTTTCTGTTCAACTTCTTCCTTCTCATTGGATGTCAAGTGTGCGGAGCAGTACACCAGCAAGTGTATTGCTGAAGAAAAGATAGAGCAACTGAAGGCATTAGCCACAGCTTCACTATTCTGTAACGCTAGTTCTAGCTCAGCTGTTGGACCACCAGAACAGAGCTTCATCGTAGGGGGGTCAAGCCCCAGCTGACCAGCCATATAAAGAATATCTCCATAAAGTGTTGCCTGACAGAAATTAGAACAATAACTTTATGTCGCAGAGTGCATATCTGTAATCTATTTGAATTGACCAGCAACTAATTGTAAAATCGTAGAGAAGCATACAACTTTCAGCATGCATTTATGATATGAACATGGAGTGTTTCTTTTACCTGGCTATAAGGTCCGATGCAACTAGGAGCCCAGCATGAAATGCTTTGTACATGTAGAACTCTCTTGGCCAACTCATTTGCAACAAGAACTTCCACATATGCATTGCCCAAACCAAACGGAATTAGTGGCAGCTCAATTGTACTGCGTGATGGAACACCCAGGTAGCATTTCTTCTCTGTGATAAAGCTGACATAAACTTCATTCGCCAATACAAATTCCTTCATGCTCGAAATGTAGAGGTGAACATATAGAACATTCACCCAACCTAACCCTTGTTCCTTAAGCTGATTCTCGATTCTGCTCAAAACTGCTACTAGATCTGCCTTCAGGCCTATCGACACAATGGGAAATCAAATGGATGTTTCACAAAAAAAAAATTGGAACAGTTGACTGTTGCATGGAATACTGTGCCAGAGTATGCACCTTCTGAGGTACCAGAGGGATCCTGAATCCAGCAACCAATAGAAAATAATTTTTTCCCTGTTTTTGAGACACATAGGTCTATATTTGTGCAAGCATCAGAAGTTGTTATTGGATTCAAGGCCTGTTTGTCTTCCATGTCAGTGTGCACAGTATCTCCATTTACTTCATGCAAACCACTACAACCCTCTTCAGAAACAGTGCTGTTGCCAATGCTGCCAGATGAATCTGGCTTGTGCTCGAGATGAAATGCTAACGGACGAAGAATTCCAACTGGAGCGATGGAATCCGGTGAGTGGAGTATCACTTTGAAATCATCAAGAACAATTCTTGCATTCTAAAAAATAGGCATGTTATGGTACAGTAAACTCATTAGTTGGCACTTGCACTTGATAACACACGGTAACTGTTGCATATACTAAATAAGTTCATCACATGCCTAAGGAATGTGATGAAAAATATTCAGAATATGGCCAATAAATAAACAATGAAAAATGATTTCATGGTTACAGTATTAGGGGCTACTCAGCATTTTAAAACAAGCCGCAACAGTTTATTCACAGTCAGATCTCATCTCCTTAAACTTACACGGAATAGGGGGCAGTCAAGAGTTAGTGTTTCATATTCTCCACCTTCACCACAGACATTGATTCCATAACTCCTAATATGACATAAAAAAACAAAGGAATAAAGAAACATGAGAATCTTACACGCAGTGGAACAAATTGTGATCTACTGTTTGGAAAGTAGTTCCTCATTGATCACTACTAGACGCTATGATCTTTGCTTTTTCAAGCCCTAGAAATAACATGTGGAAAGAAACCACTATCATAAAATCTCCCGATGGCAAAAGCCCTAAAGGTATGTGTATAGTTTGGCAACAGGGAGCATACTCATTCATTTGGTGCAGATGAAACTTGAGATCAGCCAGTTCTTTCCCTAAGTGAGCAGAAGGTTTCAGCCCCATTGCAGCAACCTATAAAGAAGAAAGGATCAGACAAAGTGCTATTTCAAATAGATAGGCACATAATTGCAAGGAAGTTGACTTCTTTATACATGAACAAAAACATAAACATAAGTACACTGTATACCTTAACAGTTATAGCCACAATGCCCCTTCTTATCTGCAAACATCAAAGACCAGAAAAAAATTGAAAATGAGTGAACAGTTTCTGATAGGCCAAAAAATCTGACCCCCAAAAAAACTGAACTTTTGGTTACCATTTCTTCAAGGAGCAAAGTTTGGTCTTGCTTCCACAAGTAGGCCAGCGAGACCAGGCCCAACCTTGAGCAGATACTCTCCACCCGAAGCCTCTGGTAATCAGAAGCAATGGCACCTGAAGACACTGCGCTTAAAGATGGAATTTGCCGTTTAACCTCGCTCAGGAGAGCAAACATATCCTCTACTTCATCTCCGGGGGTAGCTTTATATTTAAGGCCCTGATCCCTACAAGCAATAGCTGAATCAACTAAATTGCACCAAATTCATTTGTAGAAGAACTAGCCTAACTCATAACAATCACAGAGCACACTCTCAGAATAGATGGCTTGCCTTGCGCATCCACGAATGCGCCTCCGGAACAGAGGCAATCCCATGCATTTGGCATAGCTGACCACAACTTGGTGCCCAACCTAAATCCTCCCTCGACACAGCAAGACACGCAGCAATCAGCAAGTAGCCAGATAAACATCAGGTACAACAAATTACCAAATTGCATAGCGCAAGAGACAGCTGCGGCTACTGCTGGAGTGGAGAGAGCATCTATACAGTTTGGTACATGTAGCTGTCGAGCTCGTCGATATCGTCGTCGAGGGGGATAAGATTGGCCAGAGCAACAACCTGCAGGCAGCGACGATTAGCAGAACACGGATTGATTGGGAGGAGGATTAGTGGATGGATGCTGGTTGGGTTGAGATGCGTTGCCTTGTGGCCATAGTCGATGCATCGCATCATGGCGAAGCAGCTGTCTTTGCCACCACTCACCAGCGCCACCACCTCCATCTCCGCCTCCGCCTCCGCCACGCACCTCTCCTAGACCTAGGGTTAAGAGTTAGAATGCTTTGAGGCGCCGGCGAGGCGTAGTTTTACTTCTATCTTGGGGATGACAAGTGGGTCCCACTAGTCAGTGGGGAACAAGAGCAAATCAGTTTGACCAAGGTAGGTGAGCTGAAGCAGTGAAGCCTGAATGGTGAGAGCGCTCACGCTCTGGCTCGTGAAACATCCGAGCTAACATCCGAGCTCGAGGAGAGGCTCGACGGCAACGGGGAGGCTGTACCTGTAGGTGGCGGAGGTGACGCGGGGAGGCCGATGGTGGCGGGAGCGACGCGGGCGGGGGCGATGACGGTAGGGGATGGCGCGGGGAGGGGGACGACGGCGCGGGGAGGGGGCGGGCGGGGAGGCCGATGGCGGCGAGGGCGACGCGGGGAGGGTGACGGCAGCGGGCAACCGATGGCGGCGAGGGGGCGGGCGGGGAGGCCGATGGCGGCGGGGGATGGCGCGGGGAGGGGGACGGCGTCAGTGGTGGCCGACGGCGGCGGGAGGCTGGAGGCGGCGCGGCTTGGGGGTCAGTGGATGGTGGGCTAGGGTGTTAAATGGGCTGACAGGTGACCTGTGGGCTTTAGGCCTTGTTTGTTTCAGATTAATATTGAGTTACATTTTACAGTAGCAAATTTGTGACCCACTCGAAATACGTTTTAAAAAATTCAAAAAATTATGAAAAATATTTTGCGAACCCTAAGAAGAACTATTTAAAACCCCACAAAAAAACCATTAAAAATTAGCTTTCCAAGATTAAAAGAGAACAAGATTTAAAAAATGCTATAGAACATGGAAGATATTTTAATAATGGAATTTTATTCTGATCTCTATAACATATGATATACAGAGTCTAGTGCACAATAAAAGATGTCCGTGAAAAAACTAGCATCTCACAAAGAAAGGAGGTTAAAATAGTAATGACATCTTATTAGCCACAAAATTTATAGATACACCTCCAACCATTTTGATATAAGAATGCCATTGCGACCATCTCTAAATTTTGACATGTTTAGATTATGTCCTCTAGTACATCCTCATTTTTAGCAAAACCTAGCAACGAAACAAATATGTCCTAAAAATGTCATGTAAGAAAGAAACATGTTTTCTCTTGTCAAAAATGTATTCATATATTGAGCAAATAGGCTTTATAACTAGACTAGATACGCTGCCTTTAAAAATTGCATAATAACGTACATGAGCAAAAGCCCCGCGAACGTACCCAAAGCCGTACCAAAGAGGATGGTATTTAGACGTGGTTACAAATCATGCTTTAGTATACCATCTCACCCTGTCACTCATGCAATCATGGTACTCCTGTAGGAATTTACATGATTTTTTCTTTTTTCGGAGCTGTCTGACCCATCACAATATCGCTATGTAAACATGGGCTGGAATTTAATTCATACAGAAAGTTCCTTTTATCGACTTCTGTTGAAGAAGCAAATAAAGAGTTCAACAAGAATTACACGAGTACTTCTGTCTTGGAAAAGTTGCTAAGTCCCAGGGGTATGGTGAAGAAACATAAATATGTTGAATCTTGACCACCTCTAAATTAATCATCACAAAGCTAGGACTTGGCCCTAACGCACCAGCGATGCACACAACAGCAACAACAAATTATTGCTATCTATGAAGCAATGATACAACAGGCCGGAGCACCATGAAATTATGGGATGCTCAGGGGAACTGTTCACAAATAGGTGATGTCCCGTCATTTACAGAGTCGGAAACGGCATTCATCCTTTTTCATCATCGGACTCCTCTCCTATCTTCCCATTATTTCCTCTTACCACCACCAAGAGACAGGAGTTCCAAACTGCGGTGGAGAGGCTCATCGCGAGACCCTCTTGCAACCGCTGCTCGTGAAAGGGATGTAGCCCTTGACTCGCCTACCGATGGATTAACTCTCTGAGCGCTGGATGGACGGCTGCCGTTGTTGTTGCTAGAGAACAACCTGCTTGTCCGGCTGTATTGCTGCTCACTTGGCTCAATAGATGAGCCTGGCCTGCTGCTTGATGCAACAGCTCTCCTAGATGCGCTGCCTGTACGAGAGGATGTCCGAGGTCTCTCCACAGTCCTTTCCCCAGATCGGTCCGTGCTGTGCATCTGACAAAATGAACCATACACACCATTGTCAAGCTCATGATACATATGAAGTGCTACATAGGGGGCGAAACAAAGGCACCGCAGGCATTGAGCTCCTCCATTTAGTTTATATAGTTCATACTGGGTTGGAGATTAAACTTACGATTTCCTTTAAAGACATTGACACAGTTTCTTGTGGTCGTTGTGCATAGCTGTCACTCTGATTCACAGAACCAGTGGGATTTCTTCTACCAGATGCTTCACCTATTTAGAATAAGATAATTGGTTGTAAGAGTGCAGGTTTGTATTACAGTTTTGTTACGTCAATTTTCGCGAGTTGAAGCACAAACCTGGTGTCTTCTCTATCTTCTCGATAGAAGGTCCAGCTGCTCCACTTGTTCTTTCACTTGGCTGGATCAAAGAATGAAAAAACAGAACAATGTTAAAGCAAACTACATCCAGAGGAAATCATTGTACAGTTGTAGCAACAACAAAGAACATACCCTCAGCCGAGGATTGGAACCTATCTGGGGATATTTCAAAATGGTCCAGTCAAATACATAATCAAATTGGTATCCTGCATTATTTATAACATTAGAAATGAGGGACGTTTGCAAGCAGCATGTCCTTTGCCAAATACAACACCATGATCAAAGGTGAATAGATGAATGAGCAACGGGGAAAAAATGTTGTGAAAAAATACCTTCCCGGATAAAGAGGTCACGAAATAGTCTCTTCAGGTAAGAATAATCTGGCTTGTCTTCAAACCGCAAGGAACGGCAATAGTGGAAGTAAGAAATGAATTCTGATGGATACGACTTGCAAAGCACCTAACTCAGGATGAATAATTTACAAATCTTAGTTTACTGCAGTTCTTCCCCCCCCCCCCCCCCCCCCCCAAAAAAAAAAAAGAGCAATTAAGTACAAGTCCATGAATTACCTCAACAGGAGTGAGCATCTTTTTCTCACTTATTTTGTCATATTTTTGCTTCTTAGTGCCTGCTTTCAGCCCCTGCCATGGTAGGCTATTGGAAGTAAACAAGATCAACGAAGAGTTTACATTAAGCACAAAAATATGCTATTGCAAAACATTACAGCAAAACCAAATGTATACAATGATGGATAACACAAACTAACCTGCCTCTAAGGAAGTACATAAGAACATAGCCAAGAGATTCTAAATCATCTCTCCTACTTTGCTCTGCATCGAAGTAAAAAAAAAAAGTTCGGCAAAAGTTATTACTCATTATTCATTCAAAACCATATGGTACAGCAAACTCACCAACACCAAGATGGGTGTTGACACTTGCATATCGTGCAGTTCCAGTGAGGTTCTTGTTCTCCCTGCAGATTGAGGTAAACATGATATCATTAAAAAAATGGAAAACACAAAAAAATGATTGAGTCATTGCCGTTGCTCCTATATTAAACTTTTTTGCCAGAAATAAAAGAGAAACATATTGTATATGCAGCGGTACAGGTAATTTTTACCAACCTGTAGGGAATGTGCTTGTGAGTCTGAAGATCCCTATATTTCTTTGCAAGTCCATAATCTATTATATATACCTGCCATGATGGCAAAAAATATAATATATTAATTGGATCCAGAGCTCTATTAAAAAATCATTTTTTTCTTAATCACAACTTCTTGCTAGCTATATAAATAAGGACCCAAACCAATGAACCAACTTGTTTATAATCAACTTTTGGCTTAATCATTACGCAGCATTTGGTTCAGGGTAGATTATCAGGTTGGCTAGCATTAACCCAGCTAGGTTAGGTTAACTAAAATCTTGTGTTTGGCAACCAATCATGTTAGTTTAAAACGCCTAAATTAGGTAGGTTAGCAGTAGAAAAACAAAACTCGAGACAGTTAGTTGTGCTAAGTTTTCTTATCCCACCAATTTGGTGAGTTAACTTAATCCTAGGTTAAGATGGTTAAAATGCCTTCACCAGGTTACTCCTCTCTAACTCAAAAGGTATTTGGTGGGCTAAAATCTAAACGAATCCTTGCTGCTGCAGAAATTGGAAACGCCAATGTAATCTGCAGGCCTGTTAGTGACATCATGACAATATGTAACCAAATTCATTGAACGCTGAGCATTAGTTTAACTGCACAAACATGCTTCTCTGTGGCTGCATCTTTTTTGGGCCCTTTTCTTTACAAGAAAGAGGTATCAATGATTCAATGTATCATAGTATGAAGAACTATAAGCCACTAGTGCAACTGTCATGGATCTGTAGTTCATGGTAGAAGAAATAGAAGGCTAATGGATTGTTGATCGTCCATATATATAGTGGCCAACCCCTAAGAGATAGACTCCAATCCTAATAATCTAACTTAATCTTAACTTTCTAATATAGTCGGGCCCGTGTGCTACAGTATGCACGAGCTACAGTACCGTGCTGCAGTACCACAGGGGCTGCTGGCAGCCTGCCCCCTTGGTTGGCTAGGTCCATGCCTCCATGGACCTTCGCCCATGAGAGCAACATGATCAGAAGATCACAAAACTACACTGCACAAGATGTGTTATTGTGTTTTACTGGCAAAATACACATTAAAAATTGTTCTTTACAACTACGAGTTGCAACTGTAAAAGGAAAGATAGCATATCTCAATGCAAACCTGATTGGCTTTCCTCCCAAGCCCCATGAGGAAATTATCTGGCTTTATATCACGGTGAAGAAATCCCTTTGAATGCATATATTCGACTCGATTAATCTGAAATATTTGGAAGAAATAATTTTTTAGTTCTATGCCAGAAACCTATGTAGAATGTGGTTGTGCAGAAATCCATATTGAGTAAGATATAAAGAACAAATAAACTACGTAACAATAAGGAACGAGAAACAATGAGAAATACAAATTGTGGCAGTTTGAAAAAAGTGATTGTGCTCTCACCATCTGATCAGCGAGCATGAGTACAGTCTTCAATGAGAACTTTCTACTGCAATAGTTGAACAAATCCTCAAGGCTAGGCCCGAGAAGATCAATCACCATCACATTATACTCTCCCTCCACGCCAAACCACTTCAAGTGTGGAATGCCAGCTTTAACAAAGAAATGATAGTCAACTCAATTCATCGTCGTCGTCATCGTCATCGAAGAAACTTATCAAAAGTACCATTCCAGCTGCACCGATAGGACATTAAACTTACTTCCTCCTTGGAGAAGCATATACAGCTTTGACTCGTAATGAAGTTGCGGGTGCTTCGTCTTCACATTTTCCTGCCAATACAAAGCAGCAGCAACAATGGCTAAAAGTTTCCACTAACCCAGACAACTAAATAAACTGACACAAACCCATACAACTAATTAAACCGACAATAGTACCAACCGTACACTATTCGACACAAACATTTCCTACCTCGTGAATCTAACAATCCTACCACAAAGAGTAAATTTTTAATCAAATTATAAAACATAAAACTTAAAAATGCGCATGACAAATGGGGGCAGAATCCAATACCAATTTGACGGCGACTTCCTCCCCAGTTTGCACATTAACAGCTACAAACAAGAACAACAACGAAGTTAGCATCTTTCACTCCACACACAACAAAAAGCTCTTCTTTTAAGTAGATTGTAAGCCGGGAGGATGGAAAACTCACCGAGAAAGAGCTCCCCGAACGATCCACTGCCGATCTTCTTGCCGAGCTTGAACTTGCCCCCGACTACATGATCCATCTCCTCCGTGCTCCAAAATTATTACCCCACAACGAATCAACCAGACCCCTACCCTAATCCCACGAGATCCGAACCCACCGACCCAAGCGGCGACGAGCCGAACAGAATCGAATCGGTATTCGGGACGTAGAGGCCCCTGCGAGGCCAGATCCAGAGAGAGCACCAAGCAATCCGGGCGGCGAGCTCCAATCGAATCGAACGAATAAACAGTGAAAAAAACAAGGAACGAATGCAAACAAATCAAAGCAAACAGGTGGATTAACAGGGCGGGCGCGCGTGGATCCGGAGAAACAGGTACAAAAAGGATTTCTCCAGATGAATTCTCTGTGTCTCTCGGCGAATTCGCCGCGGGAGAGAGGGGGGAGATGAAAGACAGAGACAGAGACAGAGAGAGGAAGCAGCGGACAAGGGGGAGAGAGAGAACGAGACGGAGACGGAGACCAGCAAGACAAAGAAGAGAAAAGGCAAGGAGATAGGATGATTAGTAAATAGACACCACCGGTTAAAGAAACGGATTAACGGGGATCAGGTCATTTTTACAAGTAATTGACAGGCGCGGCCACTCCGTGCTGTTACTCTTTTCCTTTTCCAGCTCTGCATGGTTTCTTGTCTGTGCTCGTACTCATGCAGAATTTTTGTTTCAGTTTAGCTGTTTAGGCCGTTTTCTAGCCCAACCACGGCTTAAAACACACACGGAGACGCATCGGAAACAGTTGATTACACGGATATCTTTCGATGTGGCATTACTTTTACTTGAATGCAAGTGTATACTAGCCATCTTGTTAATGTTTTCGTATGAACTTACTAATGATCAGAAAACGGATGGCTCTCTCCAAACATTTTTTTACCTACAAAGTTTCATCGATGAAAAATAATGCTGTGTTTTTAGCTTGAAAAAGCAATTGAGAAAACCTCTTTCAAGAATTGGATGGCAATGTTCTCCTCCTCTCCCGTCAGGAACTTGCTCTAAAAAAAACTTTTTAGGTAAATGTTGTCTAATTAAAGGATGGGGTTTTCCACTCATACCACTAAAAAATTACACTTTGACAAAATATTATTATTGTCTCAATGACAAATAGAATTAGACCCTACCTGTAATTGAGATAACATAATGATATTCCAGGGTTAGCACTTGGATTTAGGAGAATGTCACTTTTATGCATACGATGATCTCTCACATACATATTTTATGTAAAAGATTACTCTAAAATCCTTTAGACACTCGCTAAAAATGTTTGAAGACCTCCCTACGATGATTGGAATTTCAACGATATTATCGTATTTTGCAATTCCTGTTCTCTTTCTTTTCAAGACTTTTTGTCACATCGACCATGGTTACTATGACCACCAGGAGGCAAGAACCACATGTCATTAGTTTTTTCTACTAAAAGTCTTATATGCAATTACTACAAAAAAAATTGTGGTTACTGTAAAAATCTCACGGGCTATTAAAAAAGTATAAATATAGGAGTGGACGACGGTTGTTGGATTAATATGATTGACATTGTATAAAGCATTACCAATGACAAGGAATCCAAGGCTAGAACGAAAACGTATCCTCTAACATAAAGGTATAGGGGCAATTTGGTGCATGTAATATGTAAGAATGAGAGGAGAGAGAAGAGATGAGAGAGAATTTGTAGTGCCTTGGATTGAAAATGGAAGGTGTGATGGAGGATTAGACCTCTAGTAGAGGATACACATCCCTAGAGTGCCTTGATAATGCTGGGAATTGGGTTGACACGACACATCATTGGCAAGGTTAGGCATGACCCGAGGGCACGACATACCAACACAAGCCAAACGCATATGTCAATATGTGAGAAAGTGAGCATGTACAAGATGTTGAGTGATCTTGTGAGTTGGAACTTGGCCCTGAAGAATCTTCTATGCTAGTGTGTACATAGTGTAGAGAAAAAAAAAGTCTTTTGACTGTCTGTAAAATGTCACGGTTTGTTTTATGAAAAATAGGATCCTTTAGGTTTTTTTCAAGCCAGAACGACCCAAGCACAATCAAAACAATCAAGTCAGACTAAGCGGTCCATTATGCTTGCTTCTTGGACCCTTTCTAGCACACCATTCAGATCGTTCTACCCTGGCTTATTTCCTTTCCTAATAGGCTATGCTCTGGGCCATCGAGATCAAGTTGTGATCGAACCATCCCACAAAACCATGGTTCATCTCTCAGCTCTACCCCTCAACCTTCACAATATATTAGCTTTACATTTGTGTGCCAATGCGAAAATCCACTTGGTTGAATATACTCTTTATCAAATTCATAATCATAACTATGTGAAAACCAACTATTATTAAAAATTTGTTTATATCAAGACAATCCAAAATGCCATCTCTTGTACCTTTTGTGTTTCCTTCCCACCACCCTGACACCGGGAGTAAAGCCTAACATAAACCTACGCCTTTGAATATGTTGTCGGATTAGCAATGGAGGTTTGTGCGTTGTTTTTTTGTAAAAAAAAAAGGTTGAAATAATGCATGCCAGTTAATATGTACATGTAATGTGGTATTTAGAATATGCACCGCCACCTTATGTCTCGATGTGACGTCTATGTCTCGCTGCCTCGGCTCATCGTCACATAGGTTAAACCAGACTAACCGAGTTACTCCCTCCATCCAGAATTGATCATCATCTAAGCACTTGTCACCAAGACCAAGAAGCACTTAACTCCCCCATATTTCATTTACTCTCCGTATTAATTCCCCTAGTAATCCGTCTACATGCAAATTAATCAACATGCAAAGCATTTACTCGCCTACTTTGATTGGTGGATGCAGTAAAAAAGAGAGATTGGAGCGCGTCCATACATGCAGAGCATTTACTCCCACAGCTTATACACTTATCAATTCTGGATTTTCATTTTTTGCTTATATGATGATCAATTCTGGACGGAGGGAGTATATATTTTCTTTGCTTTGTGGTTTGGGTTTGTTAGATTTGAATTATCACATGTAAACAGCAGCAGACCATTACTTGTAAGGTGCGCATCTAGCTAGGGTATAGATGTTCTCTGTTTAATGAAGTGAATTTCTGTTTGTCCGAAGAAAAAAAGACTGCACACACACAGGCTGAAACGACGTGGTCAATAATTAAAGCTGCACTGATCCAAAAAAACAATAATAATTGGAGATGCGCTTTACACAAACCCAGAGCGACGAGAAAGAGAAAAAGGAAAAGAATGCCCCTGGTGCAAGTAGCAGCAGACAGCAGCATCCATTTTTCCAGCCATTTTAAATACCCGAAAAAAAAACCCGCAGGGCTCGTGGTGGGCCCACCAGGGTAGGTAGCGGCCGGCACGTTTTGGGCCCCCGCATTCCATGGGAGGGGCATCTACGTACGCGGGCCGTCGATCCGGCAGATCCTACGGCGGATACCGGCCCAGCGCACGGGCCGGGGGATCTGGGCCCGGGACGGAGGGGGCCGTTGACCGTTGACCCGATGGAAGCTGCCTCTGCCTCTGCGTGGGAGGCGCCGAGTAGAGGAGTCGGAGTACGGCCGTCGCACGGCAGCTTCCATCTCCAATCCCACGGAAGAAAATTTTATGGCACCCGGTGCCACACAGCTTCCATGGCACCCCTCTCTTGATCGTGACACCTGGAAAAACGAATCTCAAAGCCGATGAAACCAGCTCTTCAGCTTGGCTGCCACCTGGGACCGTGCGCACCTGCTCCTCGCCTCCCGTGAGCACCCGACGGCGTGGCTCGGCGGCGACGGCGATGGAGTTCCGTGGCGGCGGCGCGGCGCAAGGAGCAGCGGCGAAGCAACGCCCTGGAGCCCCGCGGCGGCGCGAGCGTGGCGGCCTTGAGTTCCGGCCGCTGCTGTTTCTCCTCATCCTCTTCCTCTCAGATTTTGAGATTTTTCTCCTACTCGTCCACCACCTCCGACGAAGCAGAGTGGCGGCATCCCTCAAAGTCAGCCAAGGGTCATTCTCGGCGCAAGAAGGCGGCGGCGGCCGTCGGCGACCACCTCTCTGTGTTATATTGGTATGGAAATATAGAATAAAAGTGTTGTGTTTTGAATTTTTTATGTATGAAGTGAAACAATGTTGAAGTGAAACAACGTACTGATTCACTCATGGCTATCTTGTTGAAATGTTCATTAATTTTCAGTATACAGATGTCGGTTTGTTAGAACATATGTGGTTGTTAAAAGTGATGATAATAAAGAGAGAGGTTGTTAATTATCAAGATGTTGATTCATTGTCTTTTGTCTCTCCTTGTTTGGGCTTGTTGCATCCTTCAAGATTATAGAGGTAGATGGCTGAAGAGATCTGCCAAGTTCATTATAAAGTTAGATACATTGGGAAAAATGAACCTGTGCTCATCTGAGCAAATAAGTCTCAATCCTGAAAGCAAGAAAACGTTCCCTGGACAATAACGGATGGGTTGCAATTAGAAGTGGATCAAGGTTTCAAAACACAAGCACTCATTCACCCATTGCTGCTGCTGCATCAATTCTGAATAGATAGTATTCACCCAGTGATGTTGCTGCATCAGTTAATGCCCGAAAAAAAAAACCCGAAGGGCTCGTGGTGGGCCCACCAGGTTAGGTAGCGGCCGGCACGTTTTGGGCCCCCGCATTCCATCCTGGGCATCTACGTACGCGGGCCGTCGATCCGGCGGATCCTACGGCGGATACAGGCCCAGCGCACGGGCCGGGGGATCTGGGCCCGGGACGGAGGGGGCCGTTGACCGTTGACCCGAGGGAGCGTGGCCGCCTCTGCGTGCTGCGGCAACTCCGATGCGCCGAGTAGGAGTCGGAGTACGGCCATTGCATGGCAGCTTCCATCTCCAATCCCACGCCCAACTCGTTCTTCTCGTGCCTTTTTGCTTCTCCGTACCGGATCAACTCCCAGCCTCCGCGAATCTCCGGCATATTTTCCTCGTGAGAGTTTGACAGAGACAAGGCTTACCACAGTGCCTACTCCATGCAAAGCAAATACGGAGTAGTATATTACAGTTGCAGGTGCAGCTGAAGGAACGATCTTGCATGCCATGCACTAGCTATGAAGTGAGGAACAGGCACACAAATATATATGTATGGTGCACACATATATATTCACTGTGCAGTTGGTGCCGAGAGATTTCAGAAGCAGCTTCAAGATTGTTACGAAATGGTTTTAAAATGGCAAAGTGTTTGGCCTATAAAACAATTACATATTAAGCGTTATGAATTACAATATAATTTATGTTCGAATTCGACGAGAATATGAGATGGTATGAGAAACATGAAATGTATATATGACGTACGCGGTGCACTCGGCGGAAATGAAAAATGCACAGGTCTAGGCATAGTGTAGGTTGAGAAAGAATGATTTTCTAGCGTGGCGTCAGCTCAAACCATACACATTTTAGCGATAAAACCAATTGGTCAATGGTACGTACGTAGCATGGTACTAAGAGCATGCTCGATGCAAAGCTGATGTATAGTGCTAGATTCATGGTTTTACTTCAACGTACAACGATTTGTTAGCTAGACGGGGATCAGACATGGATGGCAGTTTACCAGTGTAATGACGGCGACAAAGACAATGCCTGCATCTATTTGACTCATTTCCATACGGACTTATGGAGCACACGTTATTGTATAATAATTAGATCACAAGGATATGCACACCTGGCAACTGGCGATGTAGCTACCGAGCGGTGGAGCCACAGCCAGATAATGCATCCTTCAATCCTCCGCAAGTGGCGCCTACAATTCCACGCGTTGCATCACGCGGAATCCTTGCAGGGGATCACATGTAATACTGGCAACGAAAAGCATCAAAGCTAGGATTAGCTGTTAGGCAAAGTTGACCACCATAACACTGGCGAAATCACCCTTATCGATCACCAGCAGATTCATTTTATATTCATCGCAGTGATTGCAGTTTTTTAAAATGTACCAACAGTGAAGTGGTTACATGAGGAGGAGACAGGTACACTATACTTTCTCGTTATAAATGGGGAAAATATCTTAGTTAATATACACCATCAATCCTGACTTAAAGAAAGACAGTAGCAGAATTCATGTATCACGGTTTTGGACTATCAGAAAGTAGTAGTACAGTAAGGAAGGTGATGTGCAATTATTGCCTATCAGCATAGGGTTAAGCGCTCTTTATTTATTACTTTCGCCGTATACAGGGATGACAAATTTCATAGCTATATGATTGGTGTAGAGGCGCAAATAATCATCAACGGTAGTAGGCCATATGGCGCGAAGATCTGAAGGGGGAAGCATCAAATGGCGAGGAGCGTCTAGGCTGGATCTCAGAACCCGCAGGTTCTTTCTTTGGGAGTTTGGTCTCAGAACGCAGCCATGACTCAACAACTGACAGCAAGTTTTTTGCACTCTTGAGCTCTTCGACTTCTGAGTATTTTGCGGATTTTCTCAACTCGCCTTCTTGGATGTATGCGATGTCAGTAGCCCAAGTCTCCAATCCATCAAATATATGAGTGGCGTAGACAATAGTAGCTTCTCTCTGCTATGAACTTCCACGTTATGCACTGAGAAAAGGATAGACAGAGCGATAGAATGGACAAAACCGTACCTGTTCACATTCTTCTTTAAAGAAGTCAAGGAGATCCATTCTGGTCACAACATCAAGATCAACGGTGATTTCATCAAGTAAGAGTACCTGCATTGAATCAAATGCCCTAATTCAATGACAAACTTTGGCACTGTAGTTAAACTACCCCAAATATAACTGAGAATACTGCTTGGTAAAACAAATAAATTAAATCACTAGCCACAATATTTTTTTTCTTCTTCCAAACAAAAGAATGCATTGTAAGAAATCTCACAATAGGCAACATAACATAGCTATGGTTTTTTGAGAATTACAATGCTATTAGATTTAATCTTGACTCAAGAGTTGCCGACCTAGAGCTGCAGTGAAGTTTTGAGAAGTCGCCAGAATGATCAAGTCAGCAGCAAGCAGAGGTAAAAATCAATTTGCATGCTAGCTAGTAAAGACTTCAGGTTAGCACTGGAATTAACAATACATTGCTCGTGACTAGTAGGATATTAGCTACTGGAATTAATTTATCGTTTTTGTAATGTCGGTAGTATAGCTAGTCGGCTGTTCGTGATCTATAAATAGCCAGACTTGTACCTCCTTGTGTAAGACTTAAGATAATATATGAGACCAATGATACAAGATGTAGCCCATGCATGTGTTATCACGTTTGCATGCATGCACATGCGTGTAAGCTTGTGTTCCAGTTTTTTTGATGTGAGATTTGAGTGTGTGTGTGAGAGAGAAAGACACCATGTGATCCTGGGCCGGTTCCAACAAATACAAACATCTAATAAATGAGCACTCAACTTATTACTGATATTCAAAAGCGAAACAATATGGTGAGTACTCTTGACCACAAATTAGAAAAAATCCTCTCAAAAGTCGGAACATAACATCACCTTGTATGGATGAAGAAGACCCATGCAAATTTGTACCCTGCGGCGCTGTCCATCTGAAACTTTATGCATGCGCCACTGCAGATCAATATCTAGCAGATCAACCAGCTTCTCTCGCCTAACAGGATCAACCCCATCAACTGCTCATATTTCAGGGTGGAGAAAGAAAGGCATGCTTACATGTACTGTCACCAGCATGATTTTAAAGCCTATGTTTTAGCTAAAGTCATTAGATTAAACTTGATAGAGCTAAACCATAAATATGGAAGGCATTCTTGAAGCATCCACGAGTTCAAGACAAAAGAATATGTGGACAAATTATTGCTCTCATCCAGTAAGAATCCAAGAATAGGATATGATGAGCGTTATTGTGTATACAATACCTCCAAAAATCATATGCTCAGCCGAGAAGTCACCTTGCAGTGGAACATCGCCCTGAGAAGTTACTTGCATGTAAGATGCAGAGAAATTGCTCCAAGAAACCTAGCACAGCGCCGAAAACAAAAACTTCCAATGTGCAACCAAACTTAAAAGGAACATATCTTGTGCAATCAAACTTACGGTGCAACCACCGTGCAACCGAACTACCAACTAAAAATTATAGATGTACTTCATTATAGATGTACTTCATTCTTTACTCTACCTATGTATTTTTTTTTTGAACGAACGGGCAGGAGCACTGCCATTTCATTAAAAAGATAAGACTGTATGCTGTACAAAGGGAGAAGGAAGGGAGAGGGAAGGGAGGGGGGAATTCAACAAAGATAGACTACTCGATAGAGACTAGAGAAACAGCACTCTCCCAAAGGGCGATATCAGAAGCAATCATCTCCACCACTCGCGAAACTGAGAGACTCTGATGCTGGAAGAGTCGTCGGTTGCGTTATTTCCAAATACTCCAAATCGTATAAATTATGCGGCCGCCGATTACCCTTTTTAAGCGCTTTGGCTGACCGACAGTCACCTGAATCCACCAACTTTGAAAGCTCAAGGTGATTGGACAGACTGTAATAGAAGATTGTGACGAACGCAGGGACTCCTCCCAAACCGTCAGCGAAAAGGGGCAGTGGACACCAAGGTGGTCGATCGTCTCGTGACCAGTGGAGCAGAGGACACAGTTGGGCTAATGAGGCCACCCTTTCTTTGCAAGGACGTCTGCTGTATGGATCTTGCCATGCCCCAACGTCCAGGCGAAGAATTTGCATTTATTTTCCGTTTGAGCTTTCCAGATAAGGGGCGCCAAACGATTAGGGATGCTGCCAAAAAATTGAGCGTGGTAAGCTGACGAGGAAGAGTAGGCTCCCGATGCCGAGAGTGTCCACGTGATGTCATCCTCCGAGTTGGGATCTAAGACAATCGGGTGGAGAAGGATCCAAAGCCCGATATATTCTCGCAGTTGAGTGGCGTTGTTGAGGTGCTTCACGGAGTCAATCCACTTGTTGTCCTGAAGAAGCTCAGCAACGGTACGGCTTCTCCCTTTGGCAATGCGGAAAAGACTAGGAGCAAGGTGACACGGAGCTGAGCCCTGAAGCCACCGGTCTTTCCAGAAGTCAGTTTTGGAGCCGCTGCCAACGGTGACTCTAGTGGCTGCCCGAAAAAGTGACATGTCGCTTTCATCGCAAGGCACTCTACCTATGTATAAAGTTTTTTAAAAAAATATATTTTATATTAAGAATTATAAAAAAGAAAAAACTGACAACTTTGATGATTTTAAAATTGATAGAATTTTTTTTGTAACTTTCAATATAGGATAAATTTGAACTTGAAATTTTATAAAGAGATAGTGTAGGTTGAAGAGCACATATACAATTTTTTCGGAATATTTTTATAACTTTTAATAGTTTGGTTGCACGGTAGTTGTAGTACAAACTTGGTTGTATAGGATATTGTCGACAATTGGGATATTGACCCAAGTCAACCAAGGTTCTTCAAAGATGAGATAGGAGACACGCCGAACAACAACAAACAACAGCGAACAGGAGACAGGGGTTTTTATACGAGGCCCGTCCTTCATATTTTCATCATCTATGCTTTGATTATTTTGAAACATCATAACAGTAGCATTTCTAAGAGTCAGCAACCGAGTAAGGTTGGCTCCTAGAGTAATCACTCAGTTTTTGTTCAGAATGAACTGGCTAATATCTACATAAATTAGCGATTGGCCAGTAATCATATAGCTTCTCGGTTTTATTCTTTGCCTTCCCGTAACTTGTACATAAATATATACATTATGGAAAACATACATAAGTAAACAGTATAATATTATCACAGTAGGAGCCGCTTCTACTGCTATTTTCTCTCCCAAAAAGGAAGAAACGTGCACTTATATGGTCAGTGATCATGAAAAATCGTAGCTAAGGGTGAACTGGACATTTAATTTTTGTAAACAGAGGGTGCTTACAGCTGAACCAATAGTCCGACTCCAAGAACCACCCAAGTAGGAAAGGTCACCATTGCACACAAGCTGTGTGTCATGAAAAGCTGAACCATTGAGAACACGGACAACTTCCCTTCCTCCAACCATATGTTTTCCTGCGAGAATCTTCAAGAGTGTGGTCTTGCCTGCAGTTTGGCATAAGTTTGTACATAAACTTGTGTGGAAAATGTTTTTTATGAGAACAGAACATATCTCAATCATGATGCAATGTACAAGTGTCTGCACAGATTAATCTAAAATGGGTTTAAGAATTTCTGCTCTTAGGCAGCATCCTGTTTGGTGCAGTAATAAAAAATGTACTGATGCCACACAAACATGAGGTTATTGTGACAAACCCCATAGATGGTAATGAATCTCAAATTACAATTTAAATTGTGCTACACGCATGACATGGATGCCAAAACTGATGTGGACAAAAGACTTTCTTTGGACAAAATCCGCAACTTTAACCATTGAACCTCTATCTGAAAGAAAAGCACAAGATATATAAAACTTGATATAATGCACACGATTAATATCACCAAAAAAATGATTGACAAGCAGAGTCAAAATTGCTTATCTAAAACCTATTCGCTCTTTTGTACTCCGATTTTCTTATTTTCAATCATGTCTAGTTTAGTTAGCTAAATTGTGCATACCATTTCAGTCAGATTTTGCTTGAACTCCAACTCAAGCAAAGTTGTATTGAAGCCTTGCCTTGATGTCTTTAATAACACTAGAATGTACAATTCCCAAATTTTAGGGATATCAGCATAACACCACGATAAACATCATTTCCCTGAAGGGACAAATCCCCACAGTAAAAAGCAACCAAATTATGCGCTAGCAAATTCAAAGTACTACGAGACAAATGGGGCAATAGCAATCCTCTACATCATAACCCGAATCATCTGTGTATTAACGACATAAGTAGTAAACGGCGCCTACTAATCACACCCCATTCTAATCGCAATCACGTAGGGATCTCGGATTGATTGGGAGGAGTTATGGCTAGGTAATTAGGTATACCGGATCCATTGGCGCCGACGAGGAGGCAGCGTGAACCGGGGGCGATGCGGAGGTCGAAGCACGCGAAGAGGGGCGGCTGTCCGTCGTAGCCGAACTGCAGCGCGCTTACCTCGATGCCGCTCCTCCGCCACCCTTCGTCGCCGGCACCATCCATCTCCGCCCTCCTCGTCGCCGGAGGTGATCCAATTCCGAGTAACCCCTCCCAGCCAGGCTCCCCTCCGTCCAGGGCTTCAGGCTTGAGCCTATTCTATTTGACCATTGTCTTGGCTTCAGGCAGTATTTTTTTTTTGTGATTTGTTTTATCATTAAACATACTTTAAACATGACTTATATTTTTATAAATTTGTATTAACTTTTTCAATAAGACGAATGGTCAAATAGAGTGTTCAAAAGTCAACAGTGAACTACAATTTGGAACGGAGGGAGTACATCTTATTCCACTTATTCGACTTGCTGCTTATTTGTTTATCTTTATTTAAATTATAAATCATAAACAATATCTCACGTATTTAGACGACTAGATTTATGTCTATATTTAATCTAACCTGGATATTATTTTAAGAGAAAACTGCACTATTGCCCCCCTGAACTTGCACCGATTCTCACGTAGCCCTCTAAACTTGAGTTTTACTTTGTCGCCCACCCAAACTTGTCTATGTTTACACGGCTGCCCCAAAGCTGTTAGGGCAACCTTTAAGTGATGATGTGGAGTTTACGTGGCCATTAATAATTGATATGGCTACAACATGGCGCTTACATGTCAGTTGATGTGACTAGTTATTGATAAAAAATTATAAAAAAATTTTAAAAAGGGAAAAAAATATAACATAGACTCTTATTTATATTATTTTTGTTCCAAATTTCTTTTTTTATTATTTTTAAATTGTATTAGGTACGGACTCTTTTTTATATAAGCCGTTATAATCCGATCCGCTATAATTAATGGTGTAGATTTCCTTTTATTTTAATCTAAGTCGTTATAATCCGATCCACTATAATTTACGATATAAATCTTTTTTCCTTTTTCCTACGATTAAAGTGATAATTTCTAGTATTTTTTATTGACTTGGGAATTAATAGCATTTTTAGAATTAGCATGATGGCTATATTTTATTCCATTTTACATATATAGTGGATAGATAGATAGATTTTTTTTTCAATCCATATTTTTTTCCTATTTTGAATGTATGTCTAAAAGCTCTAAAATGTAAGTCAAGTAAAGAGGGAGCGACTCTCTATTTTGGGACTGACAAAATTAAAATATTAGTTAAATAAGTAGATAAATTAAATAAGGTAGGTTAGGGAGAACAAGGTGATCAATGTTGGTGGGAACATTTGGGTTTTGTTTGTTTCAACTTAAATTAAATTAAATATAAAATGTTATTTTTGTATAAGCCAAATGATGTAATAATTTATAGTCATTTTTGTGAGGTTTTAAATAGTTCTTTTTAAAGTTTGTAAAGTTTTTTTTGAATTTTTTTAGACTTCTTTCGAGGAGTTATTTTTTTAGATTAAAATTTTAGCAACTTTTAGCTCGAACAACCCAGACCTATGGCTCGGTTGTCCGCCGCTTAAGTTTCCGTTATTTTGCACGTGGATCTGGACACGATGCAGGCCCAGTAATTTTAGTTTACAAGCCCAGTATTGTCCCTGTTAGAAATGAGTATGGCTGCATGGTTATGACAATTTTTGTGCACATCCAGCTGATATTATATTCACATTGATCGTAGTGTGAGAGTTAAACTTGTGGCTTTATCAAAATCTAGACACAAAATCAGGCTAAAATTTGGCCACCAACCAACACGTGCTGAGATTGGATTTGCCGTTTGCAAAAGAATTTAGAAGATATGATGTAAACGAATCGATCTGGTCATAAATGGTGAATCGAGTCCATCTCGCTGGCCACAGCCCACAGATACATGGCCGCCCACAGGCCCACTCCAACCACTCGTGTAACATGGTTACACTTGCATCAGTCCCAGTGGCAGAAGATGACCTCGTAAATATACAGAAACAGAGGAGCACATATAGATTACAGGATAAATCGTCGTCAGCACGAGATGGCTCTGACTGACAACAGCCAGCAAAAGAATGCCTAGGAGAGCTCAAGCTCTGAGCTCCCGGATGTAGCTCGGGCTCATCTGGTTGACCTTCGGCGAGAGGGCGCCGGCACGGTGCACGTCGTTCAGAACGGAATTGAGCTTGCTCTCCAACGGGCTGAACGGTATCTGGTGGAGCTGATCCGCCGCCGGCTTCTTCACGGCGCGCAGGCAGGCGAGGTAGCTGTGCGGCTGGTTGTTCCAGTTGGGCAGCCTGCTTATTTGCACCGTGGCTTCCTTCTCCCTCGGCACCGGAGCACCAGAAGGATCCTACAACAATCAAGAGACCCCCCGTTTTTTTGTGCTACAGTCAGTGCATTTACATGCTTATTTTCATCGCGGGCAAGCAATTTTATATATCAAGACGAGTTGTTTGCTGTTTTCCAGGATAGGATGTGGTGATTGATGAATGACATTGCGAGAAGTAGTAGGTAGCAGAGAACACTTGGATGAAACATTGACACGGATAGAGCTAAGTGACGTACCCCGAGGAGAAGGAAGGTGAACTGATGCTGCTGCTTGTTGCCTGCTTCTTGGAAATGAGCCTCCAGGAGCTTCCTCAGGTCAGAAAGGAACGAATTCCGCAGTAATTTCAGCCCTTTGATCAGATTGCCGGACTCCCATTTGATGTACACTTCCAGCAGGCCCTCTTGCTCCTGTCCAGAGACAATATTCTCCTTGTTCTGACCAATTTCTTCCAGTGTAGTGCATGATTTCAGCTGCTCCGACACAATTGCCTTGGGTTCATCCACAAGTTGGCAAACAATTGGTGAAAGCTGCGAGGATACTGGGCTGTCAGTCAATTTGACGTCGCACATGGGGTTATCTATTACTCCCCATACTGATGGTTCCTTGTTCTCATCTGCGAACACTTGCTTTGCAAGCTCTTCATTGTTCTCATCTCCAAACACTTGCTTTTCTGGTGCCTGGACCTTTGCTTGCTTGGCTACTTCCCGGTAGTTCCCGCAGAGCCTGAAGATGTTCTGAATTCGGTTGTTCCTCGTGGCAGGGTCATCTTGTTCTGCAAGCGGTTGCTGCATTACATCTACCTTATAGCTTTCTTCAACAACCTCTTTGCACACTTCCTCTTCAGCGCCACTACCCTTCTCTTCATCTTCTTCATCTCCCTCCTCAAAGACAGTGCTCAGGGCCACCTTTTCTGGATACCCGGACAGTCTGACATCATCTTCTTGATCCAGGTTACTGGTCGTGTGATTCCATATCTGGCCTTGCTGGCTAGTATCCTCCTTTATTACCTTTACTTCTTGCACGGCCGGCTGATCTCCCATATCCAACTCCATGGACATCACCATTGACATGGATTGATCTGCCCCTGCAGACATCTCTGATAAACGTGCCAACAATCTTCCTCCAATGACATCCTGCATGGACTGACGAGCGCTCACCTTTTCACGCTCAACCTCCTGCAGTCGCTGTTGCAAAGCAAGCAGTTCTTGTTGCTGCCTAAGCGTCTTCTCTTCCATCTTCATGAGCTCACTCCTCAAGATCTGGGTCTTCTCCATGACCTTTGAGTCAATTTCTTCCTCCTTTGCAGCTGCTGCCTGACCTTCTATCAGATTGAGTTTCGCCCTCAGTTGAGCTAGCTCCTCTTCCTTTCGCTTTAGCATACCCTTGGCCTCATTCCGCTCTTTCTCCCTTAGCTTGTTCTCCTTCTGGAGATTGTAAATGAACTGGTTCATCGCGACAATTCTTGAATTGAGCGTTGTCGATGACTCTTCAGAGCCCATTTTGTCCCTCGGTGTTGCAGCATGGGCAGCACGGATAATGCACTTTGCTTTAGCACCGTACTCCAGGGTAGAGACTGTTTTGTGCAATTCCTTTGGGTCAGGACTCGCACAAAGAATCATCAAGATTTTGGATTTGTCGTCCTCGAAAGAATCCTAAATTTCAATGAAGGGAAGCAAGCTTTGAATTATCAGGTGTACAAACATAGGGTAAAGGTTTCATGAATTGTGAATTTTCATAGTTTTGTACCTGTAATAGCATTGTGAGCTTGCTGTCTCGAAATGGAACATGGGAATCACCGTTAGCAATGGACTCCACAACTCGTTTCAAAGCTGTGTTCCCCTGATTAATCTTTGCTGTCTGTGGAACAGTAAGCAATTATAGACATGTTTAAACAAAAAGATAATGGTGCATACTTCTTCTTTACAAATCTCACTATAAGTTGCAAAAAGGAGGGGGTGGCTAAAATAGTTGATATGTGGTTAGATGGGTGCACCAGTGACGCAATCATGCAATCAATCACATGGCAATATCAGAGTAAAAACATGAGTTTATCATGAGATAACTGGTGCATTGCAAGATGCAGTTGTGATTAGTCTTGCATGTCAGCATATAAATTGTATTGATTCAACTACAGGATGCAAATGGTTCAAAGAGCAACGGAAAACATAAATGCTACTGAAAGTACCATGATAGTAATTCATCACACCTGCATTTTGGCTTCAAACCCAGTTTGGCCTGCTGCTTCTATGTTCTCTGAGCCAGCCATATCCACAAGCATGAGCCTTCCACCCACCGACGGGACATCCAAGATTATCTAGGAAAGTAAAGATAAGAAAAATTAACAATCTTCAACAAAAGAAAATGTCACAAGTGCTAGCTGCTGCTCAATGCAACTAACCATGCAGTGACTTCTCGAACTCCTCTCATTACAAAGGGTGCTCTTGACGATTCGTCGCTTCTCCACTTTAGAAACTTCTCTCGATATCTTTGCGGCTTCGTTTCCAGATATGTAAGTAGCATTTTTTGCTTTCTTCCCCATTACTTCCAGCCTCACCTGTACATAGGTAGAGTATTGAGGAAGTTCAACGAAATGGATGAATGACATCACCTCACGGAACATGAACACCCGAGCACACGCAGTAAAGAAAATTTATGCCCAAAACATGCTAACATCCAATGGTAATAGCTCACACTTACAACTACATAAGCAGTAACAATTAGTTATACCATGGCAAGAAAATTAGAAAAATGCTAATTCACGCACACCTTATGTTTGCAACTACAGAAGCAGTAAAACATGCCACAACGCAGATATTAAAGAAAATCTATACCAAAACCATGCTAACGCATACACCAACATAATAACTCACATTTGCAACTACATTAGAAGTAACAATTAATCATGCCATAGCGCAGATATTAAAGAAAATATATACCCAAACCATGCTAATGAATACACACCTCGGACCCAACATCACATAACACACATTTGCAACTACATAAGCAGTAACAAGTAATCGAGTCATAGAATGTAAAGCACATATGTGAAAAGTAGTATCAAGGAATCACCTTGGGGGCATTTCCTTTAGCATTGCTTGCGCTCCCCACCAGCAAATCATAGATCTCCTCGTTGTAAATTTCGAGAACAGCGACTTGGACGAACAAGCCAACCCCAAATCCGGCATCATCCTCGCCGCGGCCGTCGCCTGCACCCCCAGCGCCACCTACTCCTCCCCCCTCCAGTATATCCCTGAGCGCCCGGTACACGATCCCGGGCTGCTTGGCGCATCCGAACATGGTGTGGCTCTTCCCGGATCCCGTGGGGCCATAGACCATGACGGTGCACTTGGCGCCCACCCGCACCCCTTCGATCCGCGACCGCACGAAGCGGCGGTAGAACTCCTCGAGGTCCTCCTCCTCCGAGACCGACACGCCGTCGAGGGTGAAGTCGCGGCAGGCGCCCGCGTCGCCGCGCACGCGCACGGCCGTCCCTCCGCCGGCGATCTCGAGCGCCGACGGGGCGGCGGCGCCCGCGGCGAGGTTCCGGATCCGGCCGATGACCTCGACGGGGTGCTCCGTGGCGGCGCCGGCGCAGTGGTTGCTCTTCGGGGTGGCGGCCGGGAAGTGGAGGCGGTGCTTGGAGGAGGGCGTCTTGAGCGGGGTCATCATCGCCCCCTGCGGCGCGGGCGGCGGCGGCACCCGGGGCGAGGGCGTGGGCGGCGGCGCCATCGACGGGAGCTAGCTTAGGGTTTCGATCGGTGGATCGGGAGGCGGATGCGTGCGGAAATGTGATTGCGATAGAGGAGAGGAGAGGAGAGGAGAGGAGAGGGAGAGTTGTGAGGTGGAGAGGGCGAGGGGGAGAGGGAGATTTGAAATGGAGGTAGCCGTTGGGGACTGGATTGGGGTCGTAACGGTAGAGTGTTCGTTTTGAAGGAAGAGGGGAGGGAGCGCGGCGAGGCGAGGCGGTGACGGTGACCTCGCTCGGCGTAGCGCCGGAGAGATCACGTGCTTTCGGCGGATCCAACGTTGTGAGGAAGCATAGCAACACGGGCATGTCCAATGCTTCCGAAACCTGGCGCCAGTCTTTTTTTTCTTAGGGAGCGGCTTCAGCCCAGTCGTCTGGGTTGCGCGCACATCTCGTTTGGACCTAGCCGTTGGTGAGCACGCGGCGCAACCCAGGTGGCTGGGTTTGAGCAAAACCGTTGCAACGATAAATTAAGGGAGCAATTGGTTCACAAACACACATTAAAAAAAGTACAGTATTTGTGTAGTTTTTTTTTTGTGTTGATTAAAATCCAACCGTCCGGTTCACTTCATCCCCACCGCTTACGGAAACCATTCGCAGACGGCGGCGCCATCCCGGCCTCTCCGCTCCTCCTCCCTTTCTCCTGTTGTCGGCTGGCTCCGCCCACCCTAAATCCTATCATTCGCATTGATCCCTCCTCGACGCTACCCGGCCATCTTCAGCCACTAGAACGACTATATTAGAAAAAGAAAAGGAACTACAGTCAGAAGGAAAACCGAAGAGCTTTATCCACCACACAAATACAAGCACAACTCAGAGGAAAAAATTACAAAAGACTCAATCTAGAATTTCACTATTCAAAGCCAAAAATTTAAGATTTGATCAACATTTGGGGCTACGAGTAAACACGCCTATATGAAAATTTCCTTGCATCTACTAGGTTGTTTCTCACTGCACTAACTTAGCAGCCGTTCCTTGTTAGATTATAATCTGAAAAAAAAACTATGGGTCCTCGATAGAGGGACCATGGTAAATCCACTAATCTACTTTTTTTTTAAAAAAAAAAAAGCATTCGTTAACTATTGCCATCTATTGGTGTCTCATATGATGATTTTAATATAGCCGGTCCTGAGTTGAGAGACTTTATTATTTGCTACCCTCAGCAAGTGACTTCGCTAAAATACCATTCTTCTACGAGTGACAAATAACTAAATTTCACTCCTAAGGAGGCTGGTAAAAACTGCTTAGACCGTTGGAACATCCAGGTGCTTTCGGCGTCTCCATTCTCGATCTGCCCACCCATCTTACTGATGATTGTGCGGTTTAACATCAAAACAAGTGAAAAAAAGGAAATGACGATACGGGATGGTTGGGAGAACGCGGCATGTTATGGTGGATGGTCCATTGCATGCGCAAATAAAAGTGGATGGCCCATAGCTATGAGCTTGCCTGATCCACGCCGTACGTATGCTCACATAATGGGCTGGCCCAATCCATTCGTATCCATGCCCTTGGATCCGAAAATTTATTTTTTATATTTATTTTTATTCGTTTATGCAAAATTATATGTCGGATTGAAATTTAGACACAAATAGGCGCCGGTCGCACTTTGAATTAACGACAGGGTACCTGTCACACTTTGGGCGCACAACCATCCTGCCTAGGGATGGCAAAAATACCCATGGGTCCGGGTCCCATCTGAGACCCATGGGTATTAGATTTCGGGTCCGGATCCGGGTCCGAGTCTAGTTTTGGACCCATGGGTACCCAGACCCGGACCCGAATTAGGCTGACAAGTGGGGCCACAATATTATGCACAGTCTCTCACTCCCCAATCCACATCTCACCGCCCAGGCCGGCCCCTCTTCCCCCAGTCCCACGCTGCCCGTCTTCCCCCAATCCCCATCTCACCGCCCCTCTTCCCCCAATCCCACGCCGCCCCTCTTCCCCCAATCTCCATCTCACCGCCCCTCTTCCCCCAATCCCACGCCGCCCCTCTTCCCCCAATCCCCATCTCACCGCCCCTCTTCCCCCAATCCCACGCCGCCCCTCTTCCCCCAATCCCCATCTCACCGCCCCTCTTCCCCCAATCCCACGCCGCCCCTCTTCCCCCAATCCCCATCTCACCGCCCCTCTTCCCCCAATCCCACGCCGCCCCTCTTCCCCCAATCGCTATACGAAGTTATTACGATAGGTTTGTTCCGGCTTACTGCATCAACATATATGGGGGCGACTACACGGCGGTATCCCGTCGGGAGCCCACCTCGATGGGATCGTCTTCCTCACTCGCGCCCCCTCCCCCTCGCTCCGCCTCTTGCTCTGCACACCCCCGCAGCCCCCACCGCCTCCTTCCTTCGCCTCGGCCGTCGGGGCCCTCGCCGGCGGCGGCTCCGCCGCCCCAGCCTCCCGCCGCCGCGCCGTTGCCGCCCACCCTAACCCGAGGGGGTAAGGGGTGGTCTCCCTCCACCGCCGGCCGACCGCCTTCACCCCCTCCCCCGGCTCTGGCGGCGCCACTGCCGCCTCCGCCGCCGCCCCCGACGAGCCCCACCT
>SPJY01014171.1:2352877-2432642 GCA_005191435.1 Raddia distichophylla
ATGAGATTAAAGTCACCCATGATTAACCAAGGTTCCTGGACAGTGACGGCGATGGTTTGGAGCTCGAGATAGGATCTCCTTGTCTAACTCCTCTTGCGTGGTAAATAGGGGGACCCGGAATGCCATTGAGAAGGACGGAGGAGGAGGCTGAACCCAGAAGGGAGGATATCCAATTACGCCATTGTTGACCAAATCCCAGGCACTGCAAAACCTCTAGAAGATAGCCCCAATGGACTGAGTCGAAGGCCTTGGAGAAGTCAATTTTGAGAAAGATAGCCGAGGTCTTTCTGCGTTGGTGGTCTTGAATGGCATTCTTCACATGTAGGAAGTTGTCTTGAATGGCACGACCTTTGATGAATGCACTTTGGCTTCGTGAGACTAGGCTATCCAAATGAGGTGCCAGTCTATTGGCCAGGAGTTTGGACAATAATTTGCTGAAGCTGTGGATTAGACTAATCGGGCGAAAGTCTATCAGCTGCAGACCGGGTTCCTTCTTTTGCAAGAGGACAATGTTGGCTGTGTTGAGCAGATTTAACGAGGCCGAGTTTTGGTTATAAAGGTGGTGGAAGGCATTGATGATGTCCGCTTTAATCACGTCCCAACAAACACGAAAGAAAAGGCATGTAAAGCCATCTGGACCAGGCGCCTTATCTATTGGACTAGAAAGAACGACTTGCTTTATCTCTTCTTCCTCGAAAGGTAGCTCTAGGTCATCCAAGTCATGAGATAAGTAGCCCAGGTGTTCCCAATCCAAGGAGAGCTCACGATTGAAGGGGGTGCCTAGATGCTCCAGAAAGTAGCGGTGACATTCCTTTTCCTTATCAGATTGGGAGCTGACTGGCCCATCGGGCGTGGCCAAAGAATGAATGTAGTTTTTTCTTCTTTGGGAATTGGCACGAATGTGAAAAAATCTCGTGTTTGCATCACCCAACTTGACCCATTGGGCTCGTGCCCGTTGACGTATCCGTGCTTTCTCGATCACGGCGAGACCCAAGCTACGGTCTTTAAGTCGCCTGTGAAGGTCCCTTTCAATAGGCGAAAGAGTATGCAACCAGTGAAGGTCACAACCAGAACTAGTTTTCTGAACAAACAGCATGTAATGTATCAGAATTATTAACCAAATAATCCAAGCACCTCGCAATAGACAACATACATATATACACGAACAGGTAGTCTAAGAGCAGTACTATCCTGGTCTAGCAAGTTCTTGTCAACAGATTAATATGCCTCATAAATTGCAATCATCATCGAACAAATAAAAGAGCCACAACACAGTGCATCCAGATTTGGTCTAACGGCCTCTAGCTCGAAGGCTAGTCTCCCAGAAATAACCAAATCGGTCCACTGGACAAGAAGGGAAGGAGAGTTCTTTACAGTGCGTTGGATCCAAGCCAACGATGCCGAGGCAAAGCGTGCAAGGCACTGTCCCAGAAATCAAATCGCCCGTGCTAAGCACCACAAGCGAAAGGATCCGGAGATATGATGCCGAAATCCCTCACCGCAGCCGAAGGCCACAGGAGGAACCCGAGGAGCAGAGGAAGAAGCTGTAAGGGCACGGCGTCCACCTCGTGGCCACCGAGTACCAGATCGACGAAGAGCGGCGCGGGTACACCTCCATCAACCAGCATCGACCAGCAAGCCGGTCGGAGCTCCGGCGAAACCACCGAACAGCGAGGTCGCGAGAGGAGTGAGAGGAGAGGAAAAAAAAACAGAGAAAAACTCAAAACCGAGAGAGAGAGAGGAAGCTGCAGCCTCTAAAAAGAGGTAGAGCCACTTACCGGCCCTCTGAGATGCCCGGCCACAACGGCTACGATGCCCCACGGAGCCCGCACGCCGAGAAAGGCGGCGTCGCCGCCCGCGCCGCTCCAACCCTAGGGCTGGGGCACGAACGGGGCGAGCACACCTCCCCCTGCCTGCTCCTCTCTCTTTCCCTCTCTAATTCTCCTGTGTGGGCCGGCCCAAAAGGGGCAAAAGCCCAACAGAGTCGCCCGCTTGGCTCCATTCGCTCGCTTGACTGTAGTTGAAATATCAAATGTGAATCTTGAGACCACCCCTTCATAGTAGCCTAATCTAAAGGAAACTTTAAAATTCTCTTTAAAGAATCAAGTGGCCAGTAAGCCACCATATTCACGTAAGCAGCATCATTATAGATCAAGACGTACATACATTTATTAAACATTATTCTTATCATCACATCGGTGAAGCATATACCAATCCCCCCTTCAGGCCCCAAGCCAAGAGAGAGAGATGGTTCACACTCGGCACTAGGCTGAGCCGCAGATGCACTTGCCTATTGTCATTAACAAGTCAGCAACAGCTCATCACCATTTTGTTTGCTGCACATGCTCGACCAGCTAGCTAGACACGGCTTTTGATCACTCACTGTTTGCTGTCCTAAGCCCAGCTCAGGAGGCCAAATCAGCAGCTAATTCTCTCCATTGCAACATCTAGCAGACAGGTTTATGGAGGGAGGAGGGCGAGGTGTGGCTTTGTGATGGCATGGTCACATGAGAGAGAGAGAGAGAGAGAGAGAGAGAGAGCAGGGGACCAATCACCATGGCCTTGGGTTGGGTCCCTGCCTGCGCGCACCTGTCACCGATCTTATTTACGGGGGAGAGTATCTTTTGCTGCTGTTTTTTGCTCATCTGAAATCTCCAAAGCAACAGCAACAGAAGTACTCATGCAATTGTGAGCGGCTCTACAGTTGGATCAGTTGGACTGTCACGCTCCAAGATTTGTTCCTTGATCAACGCATGAGACCTTGCAGCAGCAGTTCGTTTCATCGCGTAGATGATGCACAGGCAGCAGCGCTGCTGTACATTTATAAGGTTGGTCTTGGTTGGCATCTGATTAGCATGTAGCTCTTCTTCTTCAGGGTTTAGAGCGGTAAAACTTTCCGTCGGGTGCAGAGACAGAGTTAATCCTGGGAGGATTGGATTAATTGCAGTAACTAACACCGTACTGATCTGGATGCATGCATGCATACAGTAATAAGAATGTGTAGGGACAGTAACAATTGAGCTCGCTAATGGCGCCATCATCTTCCAGCTATGCCCTGCAGCTGCGAGATCAACACTCAGGTACCTACTTGGCTGCCTGCTTGCAAGTTTTGTCAGGGACAGAAGCATCCGATCTAGTGTAAATGAGCAGGTACAGTCCCTGCAGCTGGCAACACATCTCACCAACCTAAACCTTCTCTCTCTCTCTCTCTCTCTCTCTCTCTTCTTGTTCGGGTGACGAGTGGCGATTGCATCTCTCTCTCTCTCTTCTTGTTCGGGTGACGAGTGGCGATTGCATCTGATTTGTTGGTTGACTCGGCAGTTTCAGTTTTAGAATTTGCCAAGTGGCATAAATGTGTCTGTGTCAACACGGCACCGGACGGCCGAACAACCAACGACTTGAGCACCACTTTTTGGGCGTTTAATTGCATGGCCTGCACAGATTAATCACTACTAATAGCGACCATGCACCAGGGCACCAGGTGGTTTCCATCTCCTTCCTCCGTTGGTTTCATCCTCTCTCTCTCTGCGTGATGAGGAGATGGATGGATCGGTGTGTCTGCTTCTTGTTTAGGTATATATCATCTGTTCATGATCCCGACTCCCCGAGTAGATTCTGCAGATGCCGTCAGCCTTGGCCTCTGCATTCTGCATGGATCTCACCGTAAAAGGTCTTGTCGGACTTGTCCTGGGAAAGTTATGCAACAATAATGAAAAAAATATCCGCCTTCGAGAAGGGTTTTGTCAAGCTTAAAATGGAATGACATTTATTCTACGAGTTGTTATATGATCTGCACAATCTCTCGTGCTTAGAGGTTGTCCTACCTATTGTCGCAACCATTAACTCCAAGCGGCAAGCGTAATGTCATTGTAAGAAAAAGAAAAAAGTACCGATTTGGTCCCTCAACTATACCCGTTGAACCACTTTGGTCCCTAAACAGCAATAGCGCACTTATCAGGTCCTTACACTTTCTAAACCGGACTTGGTTGGAAAAATATTCAAATTTCGTGTTTTGGAATCTACTTGAGCCCTCGGGACAACTTTAGGTCCGTTTGATGCATTCTCCGTGCCATTTCCGTTAGTTATTATTTTTTCGGTATATAAAATCTAGTTTTTAAATTTTCTATCCGACTCTTTTAATTTACACTAGACTACTTTAAGGTAACACGACATATTAAGATTTCATATATCATCGACAAAAGTATGATATAGCTCGAATCGTATAAAACCATAAAGGATACTCCTGTATGGTAAGCAACCTGCCATTGATTTGTCATCACCATGGCCACCGGCTTGCTTAGATCGCAAATGTTCTCATGAGAGGAGATCAAAACCACTCGATCGATGTCCTCCATTGCAGGATGAACCACACGGAACCAGACGGCCGGTTGTTTCGTTCGCTTGCTTCTGTCCCCACCTCTCAGGGAGACAGAGGAAGGCAGCCGGGCTCCCCGCTCCCTCGCCCAAGCAGAGTCATGAGAGAGAGAGACTAGAGAGAAGGGCAGAAAAAAAAAACTAAACTGAAAGCCGAGGCGTATTCAATTCACAGGAAGCCACCTCCCAAAATAGGACCACTTCCCCCTCCGGTCTCCCTCCGGCGCGCCCGATTCCCCTCGCCCCTCCTCGCGCGCGCGCGCCTCTTCCCCCGCCCCCACCTCGCCGGAGGAGCGCGCCGTGCGCCGATCCCGACCGCTCCCCGCCGCGCCAGATCTGACCCCATGCCCGCTCCCCCGTCCCAGATCCGCCACGCCTGAGCTCCGAGCGAGCGGCGCCGTCGGCCGGCGGTTCGGAGCGCTCCCGGTGCCCCGGCTTTGCTTTTTCCGCGGGGAGGCCATGGACGACGTGTCCAAGTACGCCCACAGCCCCGCCCACCTCGCCGTCGCGCGCCGGGACCACGCCGGGCTCCGGCGGCTCGTCTCCGGGCTCCCCCGCCTCCCGCGCGCCGGCGAGGTCAGCACCGAGGAGGAGTCCATCGCCGGCGAGGTGGTCGCTGATGCCGTCTCCGTGCTCGTCGACCGCCGCGACGTGCCCCGGAGGGAGACCCCGCTCCACCTCGCCGTCCGACTCCGAGACCCCGTCTGCGCCGACATCCTCATGTCCGCCGGGGCCGACTGGTCGCTCCAGAACGCCGATGGGTGGTCCGCGCTCCAGGAGGCTGTCTGCACCCGCGAGGACGCCATCGCAACCATCATCGCGCGGCACTATCAGCCCCTCGCGTGGGCCAAGTGGTGCCGACGCCTTCCTCGCGTCCTCGCCTCCATCAACCGCATCCGCGACTTCTACATGGAGATCTCCTTCCACTTCGAGTCATCCGTCATACCCTTCATCGGCCGCATCGCCCCATCTGACACCTACCGCATTTGGAAGCGTGGGGCGGCGTTGCGGGCTGACATGACTCTTGCTGGCTTCGATGGTTTTCGCATCCAACGCTCGGACCAGACATTCCTGTTTCTCGGCGATGGTGCACGTCCAGAGGATGCTGGCGGTAAGGAGCTGCAGCCGGGTTCTCTCATAGTTCTGGCTCATAAGGATAAGGAGATTACAGATGCGTTAGAAGGAGCGGGTGTGCAGCCAACAGAGGCAGAGGTTGCACACGAGGTGGCATTGATGTCAAAGACGAATATGTATCGTCCCGGAATAGACGTGACACAGGCAGAGCTTGTACCACATTTGAATTGGCGCCGACAAGAGAGGACTGAAGCTGTGGGGCATTGGAAAGCAAAGGTCTATGATATGTTAAATGTTCTGGTTACCGTGAAGTCGAGGCGGGTGCCTGGGGCAATGACTGATGAGGAGCTTTTTGCGATGGATGGGGATGAGAAGAATGGGAGGGGCACAGAGCTTGATGCTGAGCTGGATGAAGTCTTGACAGCTGAGGAGAGAAAGCAGCTTGATTCTGCATTGAGGATGGGGGGCCAGGAAGACGAATTTGAGGAGAGGGGTGAGGAAGGTGATAGCGGCGATCATTTGGATGCAAATGGTGTGGCGAAAGATAAGAAGGGATGGTTTGGTTGGGGCGGCAAGAAAGGCACCAAGAGTGACGAGAAACCATCCAAGGCAGGGTGTAAGGAGGAATCAGGTGATGCAGGGAAGGGCAAGGAGAAGAGCAGTGGGAAGAAGAAGAAGGGTGTCTCATCAGGGGATTCTAATAAACATGAAAGTGAGTACAAGAAGGGGTTAAGACCAGTGTTGTGGTTGACACCGGATTTCCCTTTGAAGACGGATGAACTGATCCCTTTGCTTGATGTCCTAGCAAACAAAGTGAAGGCTGTCAGGAGGCTTAGGGAACTCTTGACAACCAAGCTGCCTCCAGGAACATTCCCAGTCAAGGTAACCACCTATCAATTTGATTATGTTAGCCCATTCTATGTTGAGCTATCTCCTGAGTTTCAAGTTGTTTACATCTTATTGTTTGAAATTTCAATCAAAATTGCATTTTTGTTGTTTCTCAGTATCAATGATGTTGGCAAATATGGCTCTACGCCTCTACACAAGCCATGATATACAGTCATATTAGGATTCAATTTTTGTACCACGATGAGCAACGGTTTCATGTTTGCTTACTATCGGACAGTGGGAGGAATAAGTATAATGCGCACTGGTTTCTTGGAATGTCATTGTCTGACGCACCTGCTGTGCTCTTTCTATTTGTTTTCCTTTACTGGGTTTTCTGTTATCTGTTGGACAGAGTGTAGTTTGGGTCCCTTTTGTTAGTAATCTTTTTTTGTTCTATTCTTGGCTTTGATGTGTTGCTAATGGCTATAAGTAAGTATTGCTCAAGTTAGAACTAGTGGAACATATAGGTGTCCTGACACAATCATAGGTGTGGTCCCCACCATCTGCCTGCTTTTTAAGAAAATATAATTGTATGTGTGCCATATTATTTTGTTTTCACATGATGAACAGATAAGTGAATAAGCAAACCTTTGCTTTTTAAGTTACTACTGCTGTTGGCCACCATGCCAATTGAAATTTTAGATGCAAATAATGGATTTTATATTCAAGTGGAAATGATAGACTTGCAGTGTAGGGCTTATAACATGCAACATATGATTGACTAGGTATCACTTGATACATGATGTCATTTCTTTTTAGTATTTTATGCAAATTCACATGGATATGAAACATTGTTGACTTAAGTATTCTAATATGAATTAGCTTGCAGTTCTGTCTGTCACATCTTTTCCATTTTGTTAATCAACTTCAAATCGTTCAATGATTGCTAATGGGTTGCTGCTGCTGCTGTCAGTTCAATCATTTCATAGATTTCAGAAGCTGCCCAAAAGATAACTATTTTCTATTGAGGTTTTCAGAACATTCATATGTTTCTCTACCAGTCATCCACTTTGCCTCTTCCTTTATTTAAGTCTTGATTAGCTCGGTCCTACTCCGAATCACAAGAAAAATATTGCTCACTGTTCCAGTACCGATGTCTGTCTCAATGGGCATAGTTTTCTGGATTTTTTCAAATCCTTCCTAATTCTTTTACACCTAGTTCTTGTAGAGCAACATTATTGTTCCAGATTGCCAATATCAGATGTTTGCACGGTAGTCTGAAGCAGTATTTTCTCTTTTGTTATAACAAGAGTAGTACAGTCCCTTGAGGTCATGCCAAGTTAATTGTAGAATCTAAACAATCCAGGACTAGATGCGACAAACGATATTGCTATTGGTCATTGGACTATTTCCACCTCTTAGATCCAGGCAAAGTTCTCCGTAAAGTACGACATGCCATTGAGGGATTTGTTACCGTGCACCTACAATCCATCCAAGTAATTAGCAAAGTAAGAAAAGTGTGTGTATGATGTTAATTTTGCATTTCTGATTTTTTTATATAATGGAACAGAGTTCTGGCCTCTATTTTCACATGAAACCAATACGGATGTGAACTCAAGTTTTGTTATGAATTTGGTATTTGCCAAACCAATACTGTTTTGGCGATTTTCACATTTCGACAGTTTGCTAGCTCATCTGGAAGTCTAGTAATTTAATTAATGCATATGAAAGTGTATGGATGTTTGATTGAACAAATATGGATTGGTGGACAGAGCTGTTTGCCTTTTTCATGGTTTTCGTGAAAGGATGGTTTGCATTTTAGAGTGTTAACTTTTTCCACTATTTTATTTCAGTTTGTATGTTTAATGTGTAGATCTTGTGGTATTCTTGTGAAACTTTTCTCATGCATCCAAGCTGTTGTATGTCTTCTTTCTTGAGGGGCATTCTGGATATTTTATTTCTGATTAATAAAATATAATAATATTATTTTTCAGATTGCCATCCCTATTGTTCCAACAATACGAGTCATTGTGACATTCACAAAGTTTGAGGAACTGCAGCCTTTAGATGAGTTTGCTACTCCACCTTCAAGCCCAACGCAGTTCCAGGATGCCAAGGCCAAAGAGTCAGAAGGATCAGGCTCATGGTATTCATGGGTTAGAGGGGGTCGTGGCGCACAATCAAGTGATAGTAGTGATAGTCGGAACTGGAAAGATGAGGCCGATCCATTCCACATACCTTCTGAATACACCTGGGTTGATGTCAATGAGAAGAAACGGAGGATGAAGGCAAAGAAAGCCAAGAACAGGCGGGGTTCTACTCGGAAACAGTCATCGAAAAGCACTTCCTCAGAAGGAGGCCACCATCCGATGATGGATGGCTTTGAGGAGTAAAACATTTTCTCAGCATAGTAAGATGTTAGGTGCTGATGGCAGCCGCGCACCGGACGCAGATTGATAATATGCCTGGAGATGTGGGTGGCGTGCTAATCGATTCTAAGCCAAACCTCCTCGAGGAAGTACAGGATGGTTAATACCCCGCTAATCTGTAATTCAATTCTATTTTTGTCCCCCTTTTTCCTTCTTCCTGTTGGATGTATGTTTGATGGCGTTGATATGGCCCTGTTGTTGTCAAAATATGTTTTGAGGGGACTGTAGTGCACCCCCTCCTGTTGTATGGAAACTACAATTTATGCAGTGATTTTCTTGCAAAGAGGAAGCTCGATGCACATGCTTGTATCTTCAAATGGACCTCCATCTGCTTCCTGCGATTGCTTACGATTCCTTGCATTTATTTTTGTGCCACAATCCAAGTCTGCTGTGTATGAACACTGACTGCACGGTACTATATATTTTTCATGCTTTGTTTCCATGGGAACAAGAAGAGCACTTTCCTATTCGGTGCGAGATGAGTTGCTATTCTTACTGCCACCGTTTACTGGAATTGCATTGCATTGTTCATCTTACTTGTGTGCCTGCATTATGGCTAAAGGCGCTAAATCATGTGCAGTCGAGAGCGACCCTGTCCTGGCGATGCAGAAATGTAACGGCTGAGGTAGACTGATCGAGAATCAAGATCGATCTGCACACGACTGTCAATCTAGAGATTCGATAGCAGTCTGTTTCACCTGTGAATAGTCTCTCTTCTTGGATAGGTCGTTTTGCAAGATTATCTCAAAAGGACAGCACGAGATGGGGTTATCTTGCAATGAGACTACTAAAGTGCTCCACTAACACTATTGTTAGCTCTCAGCTTTGCAATCCCAGTTAATTATGGGACTACCATTACTATTTGTATCTTAACCCCGGTTAATTACTGTAAGTTAATGTCTTGCTCTAAAAAACTAGAGCTTAGCTACGAATCGGATGTCCGATAAAAAAGTCGGACACTGTTACAATAGGTTAAAACAAATGCTACAATACGTTGAGCCAAATGTTAATTTTTTTTAAAAAAATTATAACATTAGATTTAACATGCTATAATATTTAATTTAACATACTAGTAATATTTAACGTACTGCAATTTTTTTCCCTAAGAGCATCTTCAATGGTGTAGCTAATCACTAGCTATAAAAAGTGGACATGTCATCTATAGCTAGCATATAGACAACCTTTCCAATGGACTAGATATAACATTGTCTACAAGATTAAATATGATCCCATATGTGATAGTTTGATAGATGATAAATGCCTTATAATCAGCTATAACCTGGCTGTAAGATAATATCTAGCACATTCTTCTTCTCTCCTCCACATAAGCAAAAGGCTGAGTTGAAAGTCTTATAGCTAGCTGACATAGCATTAAGATTAGCAAAAGGCAGCTGTGTCTATGAACTTCCCAAGTCCCAGCTATTGGGCTGCAAAGAGGGAGTTTTGCCCGCAAAGCTGATCTACTTCTTCCATACTGGGCCTGCCGTAAGTGGTACCCACGGGGCCCACAGCCAGCCTCTATCCCGCCTGAAAATTTTCGAAATTTGGAACTCCCATTCGCCTATCCCCGAACACCGACCCCAAATTCCAAACCAAAGCGGTCGTCTTGTCCCCTGCTCCTCCTCCAAATCCCCAAACCCTACCGGCCTAGGCCTCCCTAGCGCCTCCGCCAATCCGCCATGGCCTCCCGCGTCAAGGACCGCGGCGGCGGGAAGCCTGCCGCCGCCTCCCGCCCGCTCAGCCCCAAGCCCTTCTCCTCATCCTCGGCCTCCCGCCGCACCCCAACCGCCGGCGGCAAGGAGAACTCCGCGTCCAAGCCCTCCAAGCCCATTTCCGCAGTGCGGTGGTCCACGTCGTCGATTCCTAGGGCCAGCAGGATCCCGAGCTCGGTGGAGTTCTCTAGGCTCGCCCCCGCCCTCCGGCCTGCCGCCATGCCTGGTAGGGTTTCTACTGGGAAGGACCTGGAGGCGGAGGCTTGCTTGCGGCGGAGTGTCAGCGGTGGGATCAGGTCTATTTCGGAGAAGGGGAGGAGGTCCGTGAGCAGTTCTCGTGTTTCGGATGCCAGGATAGGGAGCGTCGGGGCTGGTTCTTATGAGAGTGGAAGGAGGCGGGAGGGATTTGATTCGAGGGCGAAGGGGGCTGATGAGATCAGCAGGAAAAGAGAATCCTTTGATGCCAAGGCAAAACAATCCGATGAGATTGGCAGGAAAAGACAGAGCTTTGATGCAAAGCCGAAGCAGATCAGTGGGAAAAGAGAGAGCTTGAATGTGAATGTGGCGAAGCAATGCGCTGAGATCAGAGAGAAAAGAGGGGCCTTTGACCTCAATGTGAAGCCAGAAATCAATGAGATTGATGGGATAATCGAGGACACCGATCAGAAGACAAAGCCAGGTGATGCAATTAGTAAGAAAACAGAGGATCTTCACATGAAACTAGTGAAAGAGATCAATCCCAAGAAAGCTGTTTATGGTCTCACTGATTCTGGGGAGGCCTCTTTCAAAGCTGCGGCCTTTCCTGCTTCCCAGAAGGATGGTGAGGGAGGTAATGGTGCTGTCATTCCGGTGTTCACTGTCCATGTGGTGGACTCAAATGATATTCCTAGCGGATTAAGGGATCAGCAGCAGAATACTGAGGAGTGTAAGAAGCAGGAAGAAAAGGGAAAATTAGCAGACAAGATTAGAGTTTTTGAGAAGGCAGCAGCTAGTGGGGAGGGAAGGTCAGTGAAAACTGTGTGTGGTATGAACAAGCACCCAAGCAAGCTGCATGAGAAACTAGCTGCATTGGAAGGGAGGGTCCAGAAGATTGCCACAGAGATCAAGAAAACCAAAGAGATGCTGGATGAGAACAACCCAGATGAGCCAAAGCACATATTATCGAATATCCAGAAGGAAATTACTGCCATTGAGAAGGCTATTTCCCATGTTAAGGATGATAATAAGGTTCAGCTAGGTACTGCAGATAGCAGTGATTGTGAGAGCTCTCAGGCCAACAAGGCTGCAAAATGTGTTGCTGTGAAGCAAGGCAACCCGAAGCGTGCTGGGAAAGGGATGAATACTGATGAACTGGAGGCGAGGTTCTTTCCACATCATAAGCTATTGAGGGATCGTAAATCATGTACCACTATTCAACAGGAGTCATGCATGGCTCTGAAGAAAAGCTGCCATTCAAACATGAAACCTGGTACTGGTGGCCATTGTGATGATGAGAACGATATAGCCATGGAATTTTTGGCTTCTTTAGATGGTGAAGAGAGTGATTTCTTCAAGGAACGCAGAGCCAAGAACTTGGAAAAGAACATGATGTGTGAAGCAGCAGATGCTAGCACCAAGACATCATCAAGCCAAGGCAGCTCTAAGAAGCCAGTTGGTCCAAATCAGGAAGAGGAAATTGAATTGCTTGCTACAGAGAAGCTAGAAGAGGTTGATGAGCAGGAGAATAAGGCCTCAATGTTGATGCAGGAGGAAACTGAGGAGTCTTCCAATGATCAATTATCAGCGATAGGAAACAAGTCTGCAACAGGTGGATGGTTTGTCTCTGAGGGGGAAGCTGTTCTTCTTACTCATGGAGACGGTACTTGCTCTTATTACGATATTGCAAATACTGAGGTATTTTACTATTTACTGGCCATGTTATTTTATTTTGTAGTTTTGTGGACAGATAATAATTATTTTCATGTGCTCACTGCATTAAACTTTATTGATACAGTTCAAGTCTGAATATAAGCCTCCCAGCGTTGTGTCACATAATATGTGGGGTGATTGCTGGTTGATTCGTGCCCCTGGTGTAGATGGATGCTCTGGTAGATATGTAGTTGCAGCATCAGCTGGCAATGCATTGGAGCCTGGGTTTTGCACCTGGGACTACTATACCAGAGAAGCAAAAGCATTTCATGTTGAAGAGGAGATGGCTCATGCCTCAACTGTACCATCATCCAGGACTGTTCTTGGGCCTCTTCCTAATGTAGGTTCTTCAAGATCTAGTTCTGCATTTTCAACCGTGGAGAGACAGCAGTGGTGGTATAGACCCTGTGGACCTCTCCTGCTTTCTACCGCTAGCAAGCAAAAGATGGTCACAGCTTATGACATCCGTGACGGTGACATAGTGATGAAATGGGAAGTGAACAATCCAGTATTAGGGATGGAATACTCCAGCCCATTACAATGGCGTAGCAGGGGAAAAGTTGTAATTGCTGGGAATGAGTCAATTGGGCTGTGGGATGTGAATTCACTCAACCCACAACCCTTACTATCTATTGCTTCTTCTGGTAAAAGAGTTTACTGCCTTCATGTGAACAATACTGATGCTGAGGTGGGAGGAGGAGTTCGTCAAAGGTAATCCAGAAAGTCTTAGCTTAATTTCATTTTACAATTGCACTGGGTGACCTGACTTGATCCCACCATTAATCTGTATTTTTGTTGTATTTTGCAGAGTTAGTTCATCTGAGGTGGAGGGAAACGACGGTGTTTTTAGTACGCAAGAAAGTGTCAATGTGTTTGACTTTCGTGTACCTGCTGGCATCGGTCTTAAAATAGCAAGACATGGTGGCACAGCGAACTCAATCTTCTCACGTGGAAATTCAGTATTTGTTGGTAGCACAGAAGGAAGACTGCAAATAAAAGGAGGGCTAAAATCACGAGTTCAACAATATTCAATGAGAAAGGGGAAGCTTGTTGCAACCTATGAATTACCAGAGTTCAACGCTCACTTTCATCACTCTTCCACAACCCAAGTATGGGGCAACTCCAACCTTGTGTTGGCTGCATGTGGTATGGGATTATTCGCCTTTGACGCCTTTAATGAAGACATTCAGCAAACCTACAGCTTTGACCGTGGCAATCCGATTGAAGTAAGAGAGGCTATTGGCTCTGACGATTTGTACTGCCCTACATTTGATTACTCATCGTCAAGAGTTCTTCTGGTCTCAAGAGACCGTCCTGCACATTGGAGGTACCTGTCATGGTTATCTACTTAATATATGAACCCTGTATTCCTGTGACATGTAATATATGTATTTTGTTTATGCTTCTCTTCTTTAGTCATCTGTAGTGTCAAGCATCTTGCTTTCACTGTACTTGCAGAAATTATTAAGCTTTTACTTGAGTGGTTAATTTATACCTATGTATCTTTTGTTCTACATTGTTTATTTTCACGCTTTTTACACAGGACTGTCGCTTGTGTTTAGTGTTTACTGAAAACCCGGAACATTTTCCAAATTCAGTATGATGCCTCGGTGCATACAAGTTCATGCAAATCAGCAAATATTTTGTTGGCATCAGTCCGTGGATGCATACATAGCTTAATGATCAACAAAATTAAGATCTTGTTAGCTGATTCATGCGTGAGAAATCAACAATCTTGAATGGATCATAAGGGATACTTCCCTTCTTTTCTTGACCAGAATGCCTCAATTAGTTGGGCCCTGGTGGACCTGATAGAATGCACCACCTGACCTTATTCCATCTTATGATCAGCAACATCTTGGTCTTGTGAAGTTATGTTCTCTGATATCTTTATTATCACTTATATACCAAATCTGGAGGCAAGCATTAGCAGGGTCAGCGTATCCATTCCTGGAGCTCTGAGCCCAAATGCCCTTGACATGGGGAGCATGCTAGCATACTCTTCTCTCTGCCCCATCAATCGGTTTCGAGTTCACGGAATGGTAGTGGGACTGCCTTGACCACTCTGAACTTGCCGACGTTGTTCAAGTGTTCATTCTCCAGCCTGCAATCCAGTCAATCACATACCCATGTTATAACTTACATAAAATACTCAAGTGAAACTGATTCCTACAGCTTTATGCTATCACTAGTATTTTTGATTACCTGTAGAAGTTCCAGTGCCCTCGTCGGGTTATTTCTAATGAAGCGAGTGAGAAATCCAGTAAGCGAGACTCATTCTTAGTAATGTGGACCTTCATTACACTCTCAGTCCAGGCTAGACGGAGCGCCAGATTGAGCATCTGCATTGTAAAGGTATTAGTGCTCCTAAAGATGCTTTCTGTATCAATTTTTGCATTGAAATTGACTTGAACAAAGTACATTACCATGGAAACGTAGTAGATGGACTTATTCTTTAAGATGAGTTCATTTCGGAGCCATAGATTCTTAGATTTTGGGTTAAAAAATCCCCAGTCCTTGACAAAGTCCCAGTAGAGCTGGTAAATAGTGGCAGCTGGGGATGAAATAACGACCATCCACAGCCAGAAAGGTGTTTCTGTTGAAGCGTACTTGAACCTAACAGCAGCTGCAACCATCGCTGACACGTACTTTCCAGCGTTAGCAAGCTGATCGATGTCATACCCTTCCTCCAGGTACCTTCTTAAACACTGAGAAAATAGAGACACATTTTAGTTTGAAACTAATGCAAACAGTTTGCAAATCTTGCATCTCGAATCTGTAGTTATGATTTGATACCTGCATAGCTCTCCAGAAGTAAGGAAGGAATGAAATTACATATGCTAGGTGCTTGTACTGTTGGCTAGTAGTACAGGTCTCATAAGGGTGAGTCCTGAAACTTCCAGCCATGAAGTAGCATGCTGTGAACTCCATGTGCCTTAATAGTGGAATCTGGAAGACACACCACTTCACTCGTAAGAATCTGTATCGCTTGGTTGTAAAGATCTAGTACAAGGTCCAGTATTACCTGACTAGTTAGCTGGTCGGCCATAAAGAAATCAACCAATAATACCTGCATTGCAAGGCAGGCTGCTCGTCAGATAGATGTTTCCAGCAGTTTGTGAATTTTGATTGAAAAATTCCGAGGATTTACCTTGTAGAATGGTGAGAAGATAATATTGCGCATAACACGCATGAAGCAGTAGCGTGTCGAGCGGTAGAATATGTTAAATGGGCAGAATAGAACTCCTGATGACAGCTGGAACAGTAGATGAACAACTGATTTTTCATTAAAATTTTCATGTATATTTAAAACCGTAGATACAAAGTCGCGTCTCTTACAAGTAGGAGTGCGCCAGGCAAAGCATTGGCATAGGTTGCACCGGCGTTCTTGAGGACCAGATTGATGACCAGTGCAGCGACGACAGTGCACATGATGGATGCTGACATGAGGAAGGCATCCCTGTGCGTGAGGGCCGTGCTTGAGGAGAAATCAAATATGAAGTTGTGGTTGATCCTGGTGCTCTTCCACATGAAGAGATTGCATCCATACAGGAAGATGTGCAGGCTGATGAGCGCAAACATGCTGCAGAAAGGCAAGGGCAAAGGCATGATTTTGAGGTAAAATTGCATCCTTGGTTATGATGGAAGTCCTAAATCTGGACTCCAAATATTTCGAGAGAATTCAACTCCTGCTATGAACTGGGCATACTGAACCTCTATCCTACTACATCCAAACACATCAGAGGTGCAACCATTGTCTCAAGAGATTACCTGAAAACGTGGTAAACTACTTCCATGTAGGCTGTGTTTCCAGTAGAAGTGAAGATGCCAGAGACGTGGGCTAAAATTGCATAGATGATGAACAGCGACACGAATGTCCCTGTGAACAGCCCTGAAAACAACCAAGTGAAGAAAGAATGTGAAGTTACAAGGCAGATCTGTGAAGGATAGATCTGATATTTGAAGGTGGCAGCAACGTGCCTACGAGGAAGGTGATCATGTGTGTGTTCCTGGGCTGCTGTGGCTTGAGGTACTTCATCGCCACCTTCCTGTCGTTGCTGGCGAAATGCTTGGTGAAGATGGACTCGACCTCGTCTGCGAGCTGAAGTACCTGCAACTCAGGGTTTCATCACATGCATCCCCATTCAGCTCATGTTCTTCAGCGTATGCTCCTAGTTTTGCAGCCAATGCAAGTGTGCTCCATGTATGTTGGATCCAGATGCTACCTTGTCGGAGCTACTGAACGGCGAGCTCTTCACCTTCTCTGAAAACAGCCCAGTGGTTCGGTGTTGCTCTGACACCTGAAATGCAGGGCATTTCGTGTCAGTTGCCGATACAGAAACTTGGAAGCAAGATAGGCAGGATCAGTGCTCCTATCTACAGTATAATTCTACTTCAATATTTTCTCATTTGCTAATGATGCGTGGTGATGAGCACTGATGGGCATAGAATCTCTAGCATATCATGTTTCTTCACTCTTGTCTATTGTTCTTAGACTCTTGCCTCTTCCTATCCAGCCATTCCAAAAGGAAGGCAGTCCAGTTTGTTTATGCGGCAACCGGGAAAAACATGGATTTGTCTTTGCTATATGGCACTGCATGTGTCACTGACATGTGGACTTAGGGCCCACATGGCAATGGCACACGGAGTGACGTATGGCCAAACCATGATTATTCTGCAGTAGCATGTAGCAAAGTCTCTCTTAACTGGGTTTTATATAGTATATTATATTACCTTGACAAATTTCTTCAATATTTTGGTGAAGGCCTTTACGTTGAGAGAGCTGCATCCATCCATCCACACATGAAAAGAGGAAAAGGCACTAACTTAGCTGAACGGCTAAACTAATTGTGGGGCAAGTTAAAACGGAAAGCGAAGCGAGTTGTTGCATGCATGGCTCCTAGGTGACGTGAACGTGATTGCCTCCCTCCATGCAATTGCAAAGCAGAGTGATGAGTGATCAGTGACTGGGCCGGGATGCAATGCATACCTGAACTTCTTGAGCATCTCGAGGCCGTGGTAGAGCGCCATGAAGGCGTCGCGGATGTTCTTCTCGGCGTGCTGGATCTTCTTGCGGTGGACGAAGACGGCGGCGGGGTCGACGCCGGCGCCGTCCTTGCGGAGGACGTTCACCAGCTCCTCCCACACCTTGAGAGCCGCGCGGCCGGGGCTCGTCGCCGGGATGTCGATCCTCACCGTCGCCGGCAGCTGCAGCGCGCCGCCGCCGCCGCCCTTCGCCTTGCCGTCCTTCTTGGCCGGAAGCCCCATGAAGCTCACGCCACTGCGCTTCAGCGCCGCCATCACCTCGTCCGCCACGGCGGCGCCCTCCGACAGCCGCGCCTGCTGCAGCTCCGGGCTCCCATCTGCGACGAGGGTCACGTCATCACGTGCGCCCGCCCATGCATGCGGGATTAAAGGCGAGGCATGCAGTGGGGTTCATGTGTGCTCGGCTCGACCAGTTCATCTGTGGCGACGTGACAGTGCACCTACCTGACATGGACTGCGGCGAGGCGACGCCGGAGAGGGCGCCATCCGACAGCCGCGCCTGCTGCAGCTCCAGGCTCCCATCTGCGACGAGGGTCAAGTCATCACGTGCGCCCGCCCATGCATGCGGAATTAAAGGGGAGGCATGCAGTGGGGTTCATGTGTGCTCAGCTCGACCAGTTCATCCGTGGCGACGTGACGTGGCACCTACCTGACATGGACTGCGGCGAGGCGACGCCGGAGAGCAGGTAGCGCCCGCTGGAGCCTTTCGCCGGCGGCGAGGGAGGCGGCGGCGGCATGGACCGCCGGCGGCGGGAGCGGGACGCAGCCGCGTGTTCGGCGAGGATGCGCTTCACGTCGGCGAGGATGCGCAGCTGCTCGATCAGCGTCTCCCCGCGGCCGAGGAACTCCGCCTCCTGCGTCGCGTAGAAGCTGTTCACCTTCTCCAGCTCCTCGTCCGCCCTCTCCAAGAACTCCCTCTCCTGCGCACGCACAGGCATCCCCGATCAGAGATGATCAATTCGATTAAACACATGCATCAATGCACGCGCATGTATGTGTACATGTGTGACTGATCACTGATCCTATATATCGATCGATACTTACATGCTTGTCAGTGTATCGCACCAGCTCCCCTGTATCCAGGCTCTCCTCGTCGTCCTCCACCTTAGCAGCCTGGGGCCGATGAGCCTGCTCCTGGTGTTGCTTGGCGGAGAAGCGGGCGGCGAGGGCGCGGACTGGGTCGAGGACGGAGAAGCCATAGACGTCGTCGTTGCCGGCGGCGGCGGCGGCGGCGAGCGGCGGCTGGTGGGCGGCGGCGTCGCGGCGGGAGATCTTGATCTTCTTGATGAGCTTCTTGAGGCCCTTGTAGTCGACGAAGGCCGCCTTCCACTCCTGGATGATGCTGGCCTCGAACTCCCGCGAGAACTTCACCATTCTCAGCCGCCCGCCGCTGGTGGCTTGCTTATATGCCCTTGCCGCCTCGCCTCCCCTCCCCTCCCCTCCCCTCTGCAACTGGAACCGGGTTGCTTCTCGTCTCTACTCTGTATTCACATATGGAAGAGGCAGGAGTGATGGCAGAAGCAATTTTGTTGTGCTTATATAGAGTCAGTCAGAGAGAGAAGTCTCTCTCTCTCTTTCTCTCTCTCTCTCTTCTCTTCAGTCTTCACTCATGTTTCTGCACATACAAATCAGGCAGTGATTAGCTTGGTGCAGAGAGAGAGAGTGGTGTGTTAATTACAGGGGGGAGATAATGTTATTAGGTAGAGCTAATTAAAGTTATGGTGAAATCTAATGGGGCAGAAAGAAAGCTGAGGAGAAGGAAATCTGCGTGCGTATGTATGTGTAGTGGGGAGCTTTGCAATTGCATTATGCACAACGCATGCAGACGACTGGACTGGGTTAATTCCATGCAGCTCCATTTTATGTAACTAAGCGTCTCGTGTACGTTAATCACTTAATCTGCCGGCCAGCATTGCAATTTGCATGTTTCTTTCAGGGAGAAGGCAAAGGAGATCAGGAGAGAAAAGCAAGATGGCTTGCTTTAGTTCGTCGTGTAAAATGTTTTCAGGCCCATGTTTTGGGCGAAAAGACAGGGCGATTGGGTGGGGGGAAACCTGAGCAATCGCAGGAATTAAGCAATACCTTACTGAAGCTAGTAATAGGCAGACAATTGTTAGCTTAGATAGCCCACCATTTAATTGTTAATTAGTAAAAACGAGTAAAGCGTACATCGTGTATATTCACATGGATTAATGGATCGAGAGGCCTGGGATTAACGACGACGTCGCAGATTATGAAATATGCATCTTTTAAACATTAGTGCCGTAGCACTATGGCGTATTGGGGGTACGTACGTGCATTCTTTACAGATTTCGTAGGCTGATTGGATCGCATAAATGGATCGCAAGTTGGAGATGGATGGACGAGGGGACGAGCTAGCTAGCCTAGGGACAAGATCAAGTGTATGGATGCAACTATATATGCACGCCGGTGGAGGCCACGTACGCCGCCGCCGCCGCCGGTGCTGGTGCCCGGCCGGTGGTGGCGCGGTGAGCTTCTGACGTGGCCATGACGTCGCCGCAACAGCATCCGCACCCTGACACTGCATGCCTTGGCCACTGGCTCCCTTGGCTAGCTATATATGTTAGGGTTCTTCACGGCCTTAATTCGAAAGGGGTTATATATGTGAGGTGCCTTCTAGATACTAGAGAAACAACTTAAATAATCTATCTGAAATGTTTCGCTTCAAGATATATATATAATATGGTCATAATATGCGAAACAGTAAGCATGCATGCATGCATGGTTTTTAAGTTTAGTACATATCCTGCTGCAAATGCCGGTAAAGTTTTAGTTTAATTTTTTTTTTTTTGGTCGCTACGAACGATCTCGCGCGCGGCGGCGTGGTGGATGGTGATGGCCAGAAATGGTGTGGCGTCGCGCGCATCCGTTCGGAGCCGGAGGCTGTTTGTTGCGCACGGCATGGGCTGGCATGCCCAAAAATGGTAAGGACACCCGCGTTACGCACACAAAAATAAGTATTCAAAAGTCCAGTGCAAATAAGCAAAAATACAAGTCACGCGTAAAGCATCTTTAATGGTAAAACGAAGCATAATAAAAAAAATCATACATATTTCTTTCTTTTGAATAAGACGGATACGTACGTGTCTAATAGTCAACGGTGACAAATTGAAAAAAACAGATGGTCAAAGTACGTGTTTTGAATCATACATATTTTTCATAGGTCGTGACTTTGAAAATTTAACTCTGGCCCTGCATGAAAAACCCTAAGAACTGTGTTTTTTAGTAATCCGCTTGACAGTGCGTGATGATCGAAAATCGTGTATTAGAAGGAGCTATAACAGGTGTAAGCTAGCTGAAGGAAGCCTCTTGCACACACTCTTTTTACAACTGTGCAAGGGTCAAAATCCAGAAGCCATTAAGCCAAGTGTGCACGCACATAGCATCACTGTGCTCCTTGCAGGAATCTTCTTGTGGGTTTCAGGAGGAAACCAAGTCATTAAGCACAAGGCATAAAGACTAAACAAGGAGATTTGTAGAGATAGCTTAATTAAATGTCAACACATCTCACCAAGGATGAGATGCGCTGGCTCACACCTCCTTTTCAGGGCTTAATGCTTATTAGCATGAATACAAAACAAAATAAAGCCCCTTTCTTCCTATCTTTGCTGCTTCTTGTTGCCATTTCGTGAGTGTCCACTTCAGAACAAATGTGAGCTAAAATGAGACAGAGACACCCTCCTTTTTTCTCCAGAATGGAAAGATCATTGCATGGCTGCATGGTTTCTTCTCCTAAGCCATCTCCCAATTGGTTCATGCTTACACAGATATATAGGAAATGTCAATATGAAAGCCTCGTCCCACTATCTTGTTTGGTCCAATTGTATATATTTCAACACTTTGTGTGTGTTGGTACGGTGCATGTTTAGGGCAATGATTGGTTAATTGTCATGTTTATTCCATTCGGGCTTGCAGGATTCGTCCGATTAATATATCCACAGTTAATTTTGTTGCATTGCGATTTGCGATTCTGCGAGCACGATTTAAAAGTTTTTAACTCGTGCACGCCTTGGTCTGTGGGCATATATAGTGGGGAAGTTCACAGAGCACCACGAAATCCCGCCAATTGAGCTTAGCTTTCTCTTTATTGCGTTTCAATTTATTAATATGTCATGGATAGGAATGTAACTTTCAAAGTTCTAGTAGAACTTTGCTACATAAGTGACTTGGCTACATGTTTAATTAAATACCAAGGCACGCCGACTTAATTATGCATGGTTACTTTGTAGGGAATAGGTAAGAGAGGAAATTAGCTTAGCAGCATTATAAAAGCAGGTAAATTGCAAACTACAATGTGAGGCTGACAGGTGGAGCTTGTGCTGCTTGAGTGCTTGTAAATGAGACACACTGTGCAAGGTTGTAATTTCCAAATTACAGCGCATATGATTTTTTGGGATGAACTAATGTATTTATAAAATGTTATGAATTTCTTATGACAAATATAACAATTTAATACGATCAAAATAAATAAAATGCACCGCAGGTCCTTAAAGTTGTCATATGTTTTCGCCTAGATCCATAACATCTAAAATTGGATATTTGGGTATACGTCCAAGGTACATTCACCGTTTTAGCTTGGTTCAAAAGTAGTATGGATGTGGTGCTTTTAATGACATAGCTATCTACCCAACATAAAATATGGTCGCAAATGGCCACGTGCCATTTTAACTCGATACTAGTTCAAACTAGATCCAATTTTGAAAGCTTTTTCCATGTAGGCCAAGCTAGCATTTACTACTATGTAGGACGTAATCAGTGAGAATGTAATCTCTACGTAAGTACGTGCATGATCGAGCATTTTTCGTGCATAAAGATGTTCCACCAAAGAAGGTGCATCCTTTCAGGAGTTTATCCGGATAAACGTGCACAAAACTGGGAGAGTTTTATACGTTTCTGGGAGCTAGCTGCTGTAAAGATCGACCAGAAGCTCGACGCGTTCCATGATGTGAACCAAAGCGATCCATCTTTTGCCCCGCTTTGTCCAACTAGCTAGTCATGTTTTGTTCATGCACGACGAGCAGCAAACAGAAGCATGTACTGCGTTGCTGTCTGTACGATCGATCCATCTACCATTGCAGCTCACTCCCAGTCCATGCATTCTGCTATAGCTTTCTCCCATCTTGCTCTATCACACCAAAATCCATGCTGTGTAAATTGAAATTGAGACGGCTTGTTAGAAATTTTTTTCAGTGAAAGAATAGGAGAATTGCCTTCCTGTTCAAAAGGAGAAGTTTGCGAAGGAAAGAAAACATGGGAGAGGGGAGATTACATCGCGGTTGACCAAGGTCCCTAGGGCAAACAAAACCACTAGGCTTATATTACACCGTTAAGGCGGTAATCTTCGCACCAGATAACCCGCACAAGCGGAGATCGTCCTTTACAATGTTAATGAACACATCTATTGGTCGCTTAGTAAGTCGGAAGATCATGGTGTTGCGCTCGAGCGAGATGTTCCAAAACACCCCTAATATGACGGAGCTGACCTTTTTTTGTTGGTAAGGTTATTGTAGAGCATCGTCCAACCACTAGTCTAATACGTTGGTAAGATTGGACTAGTTACAAGGAACTAGGACGGGAGGTGAAGCCGGTCCACGATGCTCTGCCAGACCTAGGAGCTATAGCCATTCTAAAAAAAAAAAGGTGAGGGGTTGTTTCCGGATTTGTTTGGCAAAGAGGGTAGAAATAGTAGTTCGGAGGGGCTAGCCTCATGACTTCCCATTAGACGAGGGATGCACCTAACCGTTTAAAAAGTAGGATGATTTAGCGGAACAACCCTCCATCAACTAGCAACACAGAAGAGCATCAGCTGGGAAAATGCGATTGTGCACCACAGCATCAAGGTGAAGAATTTGCATTTGGATGACGATCATGATTTCTAAATCAAGGTGCCCAGCTAGGATTGGGTGCCTCCCCCGATGCATTGGAGCTCTTAGGCTGATTTGATGAACACCTCATATGAATTGAAGCGCCATTTGATCTTGTCCAAAATACTGTTGAGCAACTGAACCTGAGCTAGCTCCTTCCAAATATTAATGAATTCTGGTTACAGGGAGGGGATGAAGCGAAGGTGCGGATCCACAATCCAATTATTGGCATGTAGAGCGTCGGCGACAAACTTGTTCTTCTTAGAGCGGATGGCGAAGAACCTTGGTGCAATATCCTTAAGAGATCTGCCTTGCAACCAGTTGTTACGTCAGGAGGAGGTACTTCTTAAAAATTTTAAGAGGCACTTGTTGGAATTCTGCATATATTTGCCAAAAAAATGTTCCATTTGCGTTTCTTTTGCTCCCATAATTCCATTGACATAAAGGGTTCGGCCTTGTTTGTTTCAACTTAATTTAAATGAGCAAGGTGGCCCGCGCGTTTGCGCGGCTAGATTTGTGGTAAGATATAGATAATATATCAGATTAGATTTAGACTTTATCTCTAATATATAGATCAGTTTTAGTAGTTTGTTATAGAGATTAATATTAACCGCTAGATTTACATAATAATATCCATATTCAACGATGTAGATTTTTTTATATGATTAACCTGAGAATTTCTAGGATTTTTGGATTAATGTGGTGGTTTCGTTTAACTCTGCTTTATATAGATAGTAGATTTTAATAAATGAAAGTTTATTATTTGTATAAGCCAAACGATGTAATATTCTGTAGTAATTTTTTGTGAGATTTTAAATAATTCTTGTTAGAGTTTGCAAAATATTTTTTTCGTAATTTATTAAACTCTCTAAGACGTCTTTTGAGACGTCACAACTTTTTCAGATTAAATTTTTCTGCGACTTTCAGCTTAAACAACCAAGACCTTCGTTCGTGCATAAATCATGATGCGATCTACGCTAGCTTTAGGGAAAGCTCGAGGTGATAGGTACTGTGTCGTGTACGAAAAGAAATTTGAGATGGGCCGAGTTGATGAACTGATTAAATTCAGTTTTGTTTTTAGCAATAATACAATCGATGTTTTTGGATACTCTTTCTACAAAAGCGTATACTGTGATTTCTTATGTTCACTGAATTTGGCTTTTATTCTATGACAAAAGAAGTGCATACGGCAGGCGTTTTCCTAATCCAGGCTATGGTTATTGAACCACTTTTTTTTTTTTGGGGGTTTTCATCTCCACTTATATATGCCTACCTTGCTGTGTGCGTTCAGAATTAGTCCATACCCTACCAAAACCTTTCTGCTAAAGTGATTTATCATTGCACTTATATAGGATCTAACTGGAGAGAATTGCTACTTTTAAAGAGCTGATGCTGATATGTAAATGTATACACAACCAACGCCCTTAACCTTAAGTGGGCACTGGGCCGTGCACAAGTAGGTGTGGCCAGGGAACCCAAGCTTTGCTGCAGCTTATGGACATTGACAAGGGGAAACTAGAGCAGTAAGTGGGCATTAATAGGTTGCTACCACACATAATTCTGGACTCCAAATCTCTTAAATGATGGGTTGATTTGATTTGCATGGTAGAGAAAAGGGCACTGCAAATTTACAATTGCCGTGGAGATCATTAGTTGGTTGGGTTGGGGCGTTGGGGAGTGCCTGCTTGATGAATCCAGTGGTCAAAATTAGCCAGTCCAGGGGATGGTGGAGGCTGACGCCCCCCTACCGATGTTCATGTCTGGTTGTTTGCTTCTGATCCTCACAATTTGTCCGGGCCAATCGCTCTCCTTTTGGATGATCTGATGATACACGAAAAGGGCGCACGGCAGAGCGGTTTTCAGCTGTAAAGAGAAACAGCAAAAGCTGCTTTTTCATTCGTCACTACTCCTTTCTTTATTATTTTAAAAAATACTTTTTATCTATTGCTATTTAGTATATTCTGTTTCTGGTTTCTGTTTAATCTTTGTGTGGAAGCGTAACCGTCCACTGCGATGCAGGCAGACGGTCAGATTTGTGACGCATGCGTGTGTTCACACAAGGATAGCCTTCAGCCCACCGAAATTTTCGCCCGACGTGATTTGGTCTTTTTTGCACTGTGGTGATCTTGGGTCTTTGTCCATGCATGGTGACTGGAACTGTTGGTAGTTTGCATTCTTTGTCAGCAGCATCCAACCTCTTACCATTATCTCATATTTTGGAAGGAAAATAAGGAGGAATTCTTGCACTAAGCGGTTGGCCTTTTTTTTTTTTTTGCACGACGTTGCCTATATGAAGAACATGATCCACATATATCATGAGAAAACGGAGCTTAATTATACACGTGTGGTTGTCTGGCTACACCATGGAGAATTGGATTTTTTGTATTCTGCAACCCAAATTAACCAGAATATGGTCTCTCTTAAAGTATCATCAGTCATCTGATCTCACTTATTGCTTTGGATTTTCTTCAGAGAAATGCGCGGGCCACCTCGCTCGTTAAATGTATTTTAAGTATTACTTATATTTTTACATATTTGAACTAAAATTTTGAATATAACGAATGGTCAAAGACGTGTTTAAAAGTCAACGACAACTTCTTTTTGTGACCAAAGGTAGTATATCACGAGAAAACGGAGCTTAATTATACACGTGTGGTGTCTGGCTACACCATGGAGAATTGGATTTTTTGTACTCTGCAACCCAAATTAACCAGAATATGGTCTCTCTTAAAGTATCATCAGTCATCTGATCTCACTTATTGCTTTGGATTTTCTTCAGAGAAAACTTGGGTTCCATGGACTGGCACAACTCAGAATGTTTAATCGCACGAGAGCTAACTATGTTTCATTTCATGGGCTGCTAGGCTGCTATGATGAACCCATAGCAATCAGATAAGAATGGCATCCATCCAGTCCTCGGCCAGAATATACCACTTTAATTCTGCCCTGGCCCCTCCTAACATCGCCATTGAGGGAGGCCATGCAATGATCAGGATCAATCATGTCCACCATGCATGCAGTAGTGCATTCTTACTGCTGCAAAATCTCCTGCATCTGCATCCACTCCCCACAGTTCACCCCACAAGGCAAACCATTTGCAATTACACAGTGGCACTGCCCCCTCATGCAGCAACCCATTAAGCTGGATCACCAGGTCAATGGATCACCTCCACCGTGCTGGATATATCGAGGCTAGCTCGAGCGCCATGAATGCGCTTGCATGCTCCTCCTTCCATGGCGGATGGCTGCTCCATTGGCGATGGGATCCGAAAGGAATCTCGCCACTCTCCCTGAAGTGGGGAGCAAGCTGAAGCGCATTGAGCTCAAGCCCACTACCCCTGCCCTGCGATCGATGTGTATGCATGTGTTGCACTCACCACTACGTATGTCACATACCAGCTCGATCCTCTCTCTCTAGCTCTCTTCTTCAGGGCACTGTTACAGCGTCCCTTTCAGCTCCAGGGCCCATCCAACTATCAGCAGCAGTCACTGGGTGGATCATGGATGGCTAAGCAGCAAGAATCCAGTGGCACGTACATCACTCTTGGCCAGGAATTGCAAGTTGAAGCACCGGAGGCTGGTGCCTTTGTTTGGGGAAGAACGAGAGGGATAAACTGGCATGCATGACCTCTAGGAGGATGCCTTGGAAAAGGCTGGATAAAGATGATCTATATAAACAGCACAGCTCTTGAGTGCATATATGCACGCTATAGTATTCCTTTCTCTCTATAGAAACCACCCATTTGACAGATATGCTCTTCACCAGTCTGACGCAGGCTTCAACAGTTCACTGAACCTTGGCTGAAACGACCAAAGCAACAGTTTATGCTAGCAACAGAGACATATTACTCATCCTACATATATATCATTATTATTTTTTCAACTTACAAACGATCCAATATCCTTAATTCCATTTAGCCATGTATCTTTAGTAACCTAATGGTGGTGCATAAACATATTTAGGTAAGACTTTTAAGAAATCAAATGGTCGACAAAGAGGGCAAAAATCAGGTTATTCCAGGGCAGGAAAACTGTCTATGTCAAACTCTTTTACATGGTGTAGCTGTTGGTGTCATACTACCATAAAAATTCCGTAATTGGATCTCTCGTGTACCACTCATCGGCATTATGAGTACCACTGAAAAACAGAGTAAGTGCATTCTCTTTTCTCGATAAGTTGGACCTCAAGATAATATATCTAGACTTCAGTGGATACCAGATCAAAAGACATGGGCCTGATTTGATATAACAAGTACTGCTCCCCTACTTCGTTCAGAAATTTCACGCTTAAGGATAAAACAGCTTAGAAGGTACATACATACCCTATGGGCTACTGCTGTAAAGATGCAAACTAGACCAAAACATCTCTCTATTCACAGAAGCTACATCTCTACAAGATAATTTGATTATGCGTTGCTGCTTACCAGAATCGATCCTTGTTCACTGATAAGTAGCCAGACATCACCTTTCCTCCGGTGTTCCGCATGCCGTCGATAAGATAGCACCAGGTTGATCCCAGGGCTCCAATGAAGAAATCTGCCTCCGTGGCCATGATGAAATTGACAAGGGGATAGTTTGTGCTGGTCGCACGGCCCAGGCTGGCCTCATACTCTGCCATGGTCATATTGCTATCTTGGCGTGTCACATTTGTAAAATAGATGTTCCAACCGGGGTAGAATTTGATTCTGTCAATAACCTCCTGCATTTCAACATTGGGAGAACTGAGTTTCAGACTTAACTGTAGAAACCCCGAACAAGAAACTGCCATTGTGTTAAACCAAATGGAGGATAGGGAGTTGATTTGCCTGCATTTCGGTAGAAAGCCAAATGTTCTTGAGACTTGGAAACCGTCTGCGGAGGTGAGAAGCCAGCTCCATGTATTTCTCAAAGTCAACCACTACCATTTCGCAAGCCTTGTCTCCCATCCTTACATGTACGCTGAGAATAGGGCTCGGTATATATGGCTTATGGTCCGACCACACAAGCCGTTCAATGTCAGATTCTGTTCTGGTAATGCTAACCTGAATTTGTGATATCATTTAATTATTTTTTTAGAATATGCGTGCTATGGATCTGATCTATTAGACGAAAGAGAGAGGGGAATGCTGGTGAGGGGATCTCGCAGACAACGAGCTGCTCGATTTAGATCGGGAAAATCATACAGATTTTATGAAACCATGTGCTATGGCTCGAATCCATAGTCAATCCTACTTTCGACAAGGGGGCATTTGCTTGGCGCAGGGATAAGCCACGTGTGGTGCGGTTGGTAGTCCCCAAGCCACCCACGGCTTGTTTCCCGTGCCACGCATGCTCCCCCTGATCGCCATATGCGAGATCCCCTCGCCAACATCCCCCTCTCCTTTTCAGATCTGCTGTAGTAATGAGACACTGTCGTCAATATATGTGTCATTTTATTAAGGGTTTTTTTTTAAACCGGGGGGGGGGGGGGGGTAACGTGACATTGTCATCGATATGCATGTCATTTTAAAAAAACCATTCAAAATGGTCAATCAGATAACCAATCTTCGGGTCGCACAAACCTTTGGTAGGTCATTCTGAAAATTTTCAAGAACCAAGCTTGCTGCTTGCATACCAAATGCCGAATGTCTAGCCACATTCAGCAGTCTGCATGTGTACTCCGTTTGGAACCTCATTAGGTATCTTACGGCCTGCATTGAAGTTTCAGATACCTTGAGAGATTTAAACAGCAGCCAAAAGCATAACTAGGAGCAGGAAGGGTCTGATTTGTTCACAATCCACATTATGTACACCACATAATCTTCATGAATTTTACCGTGGACAGTATTTCATTCATCATTGCTAGGACTATAGGAGATTAGAGTGCATGTGTGCACCTGTGCAGCCCACCATCTCCTATCCATTTTACGGTGATTTGTAATCAACCTGCCATCTATCACTGTTGTCGGTTGCATATATTTCCAAGGTTGGCCCCACACCCTGCATAACAGCAAGTATTAAGAAAACTGGGCAACTTCAGAAATGGTAGCAACGAGCATGGTGTCCCAAGCGTTTACACCACTAGATTTTGTGCCATTTTTAAAAATTTGATACGAACCTTTATCCTTATTATTTTCTATTCCAAATTTATGTAATTTTTATTTTTGTTGTAACGGATGCAAACTGTTTATATTAATCTGACATAGACTCTTATTTCTATTAAGCGCGATACGAGAGGCCCTCGCGTCGTCCCGTGGGCAGCTCGGGGGCGACGCAGCAGCGCCCCCAATCAGCCTCCTCAAACCCTAGCGCCGCCTCCGCCGACCGGCGGCGGCGGCGGCCCCCCTTCCTCCTCCTCCTCCTCCCTCTCCCTCCCCCTTCTCCTCCTCCCCAACCGGCGTTTTGGTGCCACGGCTCGGCAACGCCCTCCCCCACCTTCGGCCTGACGCGGCGGCGGCTGCCCCTCCATCTCCTCGGCGCGGCTGCGACCCGGCGGCGGCGCCGCCTCCTTCTCCCGACGCGGCGGCCGCCTGCGCGCCCCCGGCGCCTTTCTCCTCTGCACCGAGCACCGGGCGCGAGGCTGCTCTCCCCCGGCCTCCTTCCCCTCCAGTAGCGCCGGCGCGGCTCTGCTCCCCCCGGCCTCTTCCTCATCCCCAACAAGCGGCCGGTGGCGTGGACCTGCCCCCGGCCTCCTCTTCTCTGCAGCAGCCGGCGGCTGCCTGGCGGCTCGGGCCTCCTCCGCCTCTTCTCCAGTAGTGCCTCCCGGCAGCGACGCGGCGGCGGCCTCGAGGCGCGCCCCCCTCTCTTCCTCGGCGACCTCTACCCGCGGCCGGGGCGGCCGGTGCGCCACCCCCTTCCTCTCCCCCGACCAGATCTGGTGGCCGGCTCCGCCTCCGCCCCCTCCTTCTCTGCGGCCGGCGCCCCCTCCGTCTCCTCGGCGCCGCCGCCTCCTTCTCCCAATGCGGCGCCGGCCTGCGAGCCCCCTTCTTCACCTCGAGGCGGCGGGGCGGCGGCGACTGGCGGCTCGGCAGCGACATGGCGACGGCGCCCCCCCTCTCTTCCTCGGCGCAGGCGATGCTGCGGGCCACCCCTCTTCCTCTCCCCCGGCCATATCTGGCGGCCGCCTCCGCCTCCACGAGGTGCTAGCCATGCGCCGCGCAGGTGGCTGCGGCGCGGTCCGGCTGTGCAGGCGGCGGCGGTGTTCTTGGTGCGCCGTTCTCCTGCCTCTCCGCGGAGCGCCGGCAACTTGGTGGCCATCTCGGCGGTGTTCTTCATCGCCACACCTCCGCTGATGGTGCATCGTTGGCCGGAAGTCAACTCCGGGGTTGTGGCGTCCGCTTTGCCTTCGGCAGCAGCGAACCCACTGTGCCCCTTTTCTCTGGCGAGGTCCCGCCTTCCGTCATTCTGCCCGCCCCTCCCTGTGAGGTGCTCATTCGCGGTGGCGGCGTCTTCCTTGCTAGGTCTTGGGGCTCGGCTCTCCCTCCACCTGGCGAGGTCTCGCTTTCGTTGTCTTTCCCTCCCCTCTCTGCGAGGTGCTAGATGGTGGTAGCGGCGTCTTCCTCGACGGGTGGCTGGGTCAGGTGGCCTACTTCTTCGGCTTCGTGGTGCCCTCGCTACCCCCGCTCATCGACTTTGGCTGACGTCTTCTCCGGGAGTGTCTGCGGTTCTTCGTCGCTTGGCTTGGTCCCGCCCTCGTCGTCTTGGACCTCCTTCTGCTACGGGGTGCCTGTTGGTGTGGGCGGCCTCTTCCGTGTTAAGTAGCGGCGCTTCGTGTGCGCTCTTCGGCCCTGTGGCTTCAGTCTGCGACTCGGTTGGTGGTCTTCTGTGGCAGCCGCTTTGTGCATTGGTGGGGGGAGGGGCTTGGGCGAAAGCCCTGCCCATTCCTAGGCGGATGGTGGCGTCACCTTTGGTGACGTTTCCCTCGTTGGAGGCATCATCTTACAGCCCCTTCCCTCATTTCGGGTAAAAACCCTGATGGTCGCACGACGGCGGCTGGTCTTACCCATCATTACCTTGTTGGAGGCGTCATGTTAGTCACTGCTGCACTTCTTGATTGTCTCTAGGTCTGCTGTTTCGGAGTCGTCCGTCGTTGTGTGTGTTGGTAGTGCGCCCGGTGTGACCGGTGATGTTTCCTTCCCCTTCTCTTTCAGTTGTGTGTCGCCGCAAGGTCTCTTGCCCTTACGCGTGTGGGCACGGCCGTTTGGCCGGGGTGTGCAGCAGTCTTGCTGCGTTGTAACTCTTATAACTTTGGTGCGTCGCACCGTTCTTCTTCTATCAATGAATGGACGGCAGCTCTCCTGCCTTTCCCTTAAAAAAAACTCTTATTTCTATTATTTTTTATTTCAAATTTCTATTATTGTTTTGTTGTTATTGATATAAACTCTTTTTTTAATCCAGCATGGACACTTATTTATATTATTTTTTATTCCAAATTCCTTGTTTTGTTTGCTTTTGTTGTAGTTCATAAGAAATATTTTAATTATCTTTTTTACTTTCCGATTAGCATTGAAATTTCTACGGTTTTAGGATTAATGGGGTGACTCTATTGGACCTTGTTTAAATTATATAATAGATAGATCAAAGTGAAGTGGTTAACATGTGAACCACAAAGGAGGAAATTGCTGAGAAGGAACTATTTGAAACGGTACCTAGGTATACGCCCAACCCATATTTGCTTGGAGGAATAGTTTTCCTTCACTTTCACAATTCCCTTGTCCCAAGAGTCTTTGCTTTGCATGAGATCAAAAGCACGCCTCCGGCAGTCTGGAGATGTCTCAGGAAAAAAGTAACAGGACCAACTAGATCTTGAGAAACCTGAAAATAAAACCTGAGTGTGCAACTAACAATATTTGTGTACTTTGCTAAAAAGAACAATATTTGTGTACAGGATAACAACATAAATATTGTAGCAGTGCACATGTCAGATCATAATTTCTACTTTTTTTAAGGAACCATCGGATGATCAAAATCCTTTTTTTTTTACCAAACAGATTATAACCTTCAAGTACACACAATATTACTACCTTTGCAGCCATTGTGATCAGCGCGGTTATAGTAGCTTGTGACCAGAATCCTTTTCTCTTTTATGGCAATGGCAAGAAGACCTGACATTCCAGCCAGTTGCGCGCCGATACCAAATCCAGGCAGCTTCTCCCAATCAGCAACAAGAAAACGCAATCTTTGATCGCTGCAGTTTGGAGGATGCTGATGAATCCATATGTCTCTCTGCACTTGTCTGGTCAATGGATAATTTTCTTCATCTGATCCTACGATCTTGAAAAAGTTTTATTGTAATCGTAAATTTAGATGTTTGCGCATGCAACGCTGGCAGAAAAATAAATAAATAAATAAATTCGTCCAAGCTTCACGCACCCAAGGCGGATATGGTCTGTCAGATTTAGAACCTGTCCTGATATATATTTGCTCTCCCTTTCCTGAGTAGTTTCGTCTCAATAGCTCAAGTGACCCTTTCCATAATGTCCAAGGAGGAAATGCACCGCCATCACCATAGCCATCGAATTGCTTGTTTCTTTCCAAACTGTACCTGCAGTTAGCCAGATGAGGTGGTCGCGGCACGTCTGAATTTTGCGTACTTTTGTCCCCTGTTTCATTCAGTAGAGTACTCCAAGCATTGTACAGGCGCATTATACTAGCTTCATCGGTGTGTTCACTTGTGATCCTTATATCCATCTTTTCTTGTACAACAGCTAAGTCATCGCTTGCTGCAGCTCCTCCCCCTGCTGCAAATAAAAAGGTAAATTGAAAATAAACAATGGTTCTACACATGCGCTGGTCAGGAAAACAGAGAATGTCACTAGCTCAGAGAAGTACTAAGACATGCAGAAGCACAGTGCAATTACCTGGATCGATAACCAGGGTTGAATTCCACAAGATTGCTTGCTGCAGCGGTGGATGGATCGATCGGATCAGTGGGATTTGGATCGGAGGGAGAGCGACACCGAACAGGTAGACGATGCAGACACCACCACAGAAGAAGCCCAGCAGCCATGCCTTGCAGGGAGGGGAGCTCCCAATCTGCAGAGCCCTCCGAGATATGAGCCTCCCAAGGCTCTTGTTGCTGTTGCGGTGGCCACTGCTCACCATCATCCTGACTCTCTCCTCCACTTACCAACTCGAACTCATGGAATGGAATAAACATTAAAAAAAATCCAATTCATTTGGCAGATGGATCAGGGACATGTGAACACTATCACTTTTTTCGTAAACAAAAACTTTCCCTGAAAGAGCACCGCATGCATACAGCCTAAACAGGTTTTTCTTGTCGAACTAACCTCCTCACTGATTAAAACACAAGGCATCAAGAGTTCAGGAGGTGCCTAGGGCTTTCAGGCTCACCGAATCGGACACACTGTCTCAGCCTAGCTCTGCACCTCATCAGTTGATGAGCAGTTCATCGGAGATGGAAATGCTCTTTCTCTCCTCTCATCTGCTTCGTCCTACTAGCTAGGCTGCTACTCCTGCAGGCGACACGCACGCACCCGAACACGATACATGCAAATCTGCAAGCCGCAGCCGCAGGTTTGGAAATTTCTAAAGTACGGATTTCAAAATCGAAAACGAATTCTTGAGAGGAAAGAGATGCAGAACAACGGCTGATAAGAAGAGCAGCAAAGACATATAGCACGAATGCACGATGCGACTTGCGAGACGGCCGAGACGATGCGCATGGCATGGAGTAGACTAGAACCAAAGAACTGCAGGTGAGTTCAATTTGGAACGAAGCAGCGAGGTGCGTGGGGCCGACAAGTGGCACACATGGAGGTGATCAGGTTTGGCGCCACGTGCATGGATTGGACGCCATCTCCGTTTGCATGGAGTCATGGAGAGCCGCGAAGGTGAGAGCCAAATGCACGGGAGATGGCGCCAATAATACTCACCGGTTCGTGCAGTAGAGTCGCGTGACAAAGCTAGCCTAGCTCATGAGTATTGAGTGAGCACAACGCTTCATGATGAGAACATCTCACTGCATAGTGGCGTTCTAGAAGCCTCAATAAATAAAAAAAGGTACCAGTTCGTTGTTCAGGCATTCACCTAACGACCATCTTGCAGGCCCTCCCAGCCGAGCAAACCACCTTCCCCATTAAAAACCTGGGGATGCCCCTTTCTATTCGCAAGCTGCGGCATGTTCACTTCCAGCCTCTCATTGATAAAGTGGCTTCCAGGCTAGCTGGCTGGCGGGGGTCCTCTTATGTCCAAGGGCGGCCGCCTCACACTCCTAAAAGCAGTGCTAACCGCACTCCCCACCTTCGTTCTCTCGGTCATCCGTCCCCCCAACTCGATCTTCAGGAAGATCGACGCCCTCCGGCGAGGCTGGCTGTGGAAGGGTTCGGACTCCCAAGGAGGGGCGGGCAGGATCAACTGGAGCGTGGTCTACTCTCCCACCTCCCTTGGCGGCCTTGGGGTGTTGGATCTCCACTGCTTTTCCAGGGCCTTAAGGCTCAGATGGCTCTGGTTGAGCCGTCAGTATCCGTTGCCCGCCTGGGCTCCCCTACCGTCGCCCACCTCAGCCCAGGATAATGAACTACTTAGAGCAGGCTCCAGCATCATACTCGGGAACGGTGCCTCCACCTCCTTCTGGGAGGACCACTGGCTCTCCGGTTTCGCCCCCAAGATGCTCGCCCCCGGACTCTTCAAGGCCTCCTCCAGGAAAAACAGAACAGTGCTCGACGCGACTTCCAACCTTGCCTGGATCGAGGACCTGAGGCGTGAACTCACTCCCCAGTTAATCCCGGAGCTCCTTTTGGTCATTCCACGGGTACAAGCCTTGCAGCTTCAACCAGCCGAGCCAGATCGCTTTCCTTGGCGTTTCTCTCCTAACCAGGTCTACTCTGTCCGGTCGGCTTATCTTCTCCAGTTCACTGGTCGGATCGCAAGACCGGCCCTGCAGCAGTCCTGGAAGTTGTGGGCACCCTCCAAGTGCAAATTCTTCCTCTGGACGCTCCTTCACCACCGCGTCTCCACCGCAGATGCCCTGCTACGCCGTCAGCTTCCCAACGACTACTTCTGCCCCCTCTGCAAAAGGAACCTCGAGACTCTGAAACACCTTTTTCTACAGTGCGCCTTCTCCCGACATGTCTGGTCTAGGCTGGCTGCGCTGTTCAACGTTTCGCGGCTAAACCCTTTGAGATGGCTTACGACAATTGCATAGCTGCATGGTGGTCGTGCGACATCCTTCAAGACGGCTCAGCCCCAAAAAACATGCTTTCCATCATCGCCGCCTTACTTTGGTGTATTTGGCTAGAGCGATCTTTTGGAAGACCGAGACCACCTTACCCGTTTTCTATAACCACTTCCTGGACATCCTGCGTCTTTGGGAGGCAGCGGGAGCGCCTTTTGTAATTACTTAACCAAACTGTCGGCCCGCAGAGGGAGGGGCCAATTTCTCCCCTCACCATGTAACCTTTTCCCTTCTTTTGAATATACGGCTGTCCTCCTGCCTTACTTAAAAAAAACAATAAATAAAAAAATACAGCTTGCCACATTTCTCGTTTAATTCTTTAAATTTATATTTTACTTTTCTGGATGTATTGTACTCGTCTCCGTCTGCATATTACCCTGAAACTATTAGGGTAACCATCAAACGCTGACACGTCCGTCCAGTTTACAGTTAAAGGCTGAGGCCTGAGGTTGATGCCATATAGCCGTTAAATGCTGGCATGACTAGCCACATCTGTATAAACAATTAAGGATAAACAACTTTGAATTTTCCAATTTACAAAAAAATGAACTTTAAAATATTATAAAATTCAAATTTAAAATTGGAATTTTATAATTTTGAAACTCAAGTTTTCCAGTTCTAAATCCAAAATATAAAATATTTTGAAAAAAATCATAACACGTGAAAATTTGATTTCAAAAAAGTGGAGTTTTCAAATTCTAAATTTTGATTTTAAATTATTCAAAAACTCCAAAACTTGCATTATTAAATTTGGAAATTCAAAATATGAAATTTCAAAATTTTGAAGTTTGAAAATTTAAAATGTTTGTTTGTCCAAGATTTGAAGTAGGAACCCCCAAAAAAATCAATGTTGTTTTTCCAAAAAAAAATCGACATTTTTTTAAAAAATGGAGTGTATTTGACTCATCCTCTAGCTCCCTGTATGCCACTGAAAATGTTTACAATTCTCTATCTGTCGCTCGAAATTCTCTCTCCCCTTGCATGCCACTGGTTCAAGTTTTTTCCCCCTCAGTGCCACTTAGTTTTTGTCATTTAAAAAGTTCGTTAATGTTTAAAATGTCCCTTTGGTTTAAAACTTTAAAAAATCATATATCCTTCATTTTGACTTCAAATTGAGTAATTCAAAATTTTAAATTTATGTAAAATCATTTTCCACTTGATATTCAAATATTTGTAACATTTGGTATTTTCAGCTTTTGTTTTCCGTTTTCATGAGGCATGGTAGGTTTGATTAATTTTTAAATAAAATCTACATCCAAAAAGTCTTAATTTTTACTTTTAAATCTGGCTATACATAAATTTATGAATCTGTAGAAATTTTTCTCATGTGTTTTATGAATTATATACTATTTTTATGACGTATTTAAAAGGCAGGGGCATAATGGTTATTTTGTAACTCCGTTATATTCTTTATCGCTTGAGTTGCATCGAGGGAAGAAAAAAATTAGGCCCTGTTCTTTTCAGCTTAACGGCTTAGCAGCTTAACGACTTATCTACGTTTTGAAAACACATATGCTTTGAGTTTTTTAATCCGTTTTTCATTGTTTTGAAGGTGGGTCCTAACAATTTAAAAACAAGTCAAACGAAATGTATTCGAATCTTGAGACTACCTCGAGAAGCTCTCGAAATTCAGTCATTTCAGTCATTCAGCCGTTCAGATCAGCTCAAAAGAACAGGGCCTTAAACCGGTGGCATGTAAGAGAAGAGCGAATTCTGAATGGCAGATAGGGAATTGTAAACTTTTCGATGGCATATAGGGAATTCTCTCTTTAATCTATTGCACATGTGTAGCTTGCCATGTCAGCATTTTATCATTGACGTGACATCCACATTAGCTTTTAGCATCCACTTAGTAGTTTTACAAACAATATACTACCATCAAAGGTTAAGTCCTACAGTCTACAGATCATCGAAGATATCGAGGTATATTTTCCATTGTCATATTTGTCCACGATCAAGACATGATGGAAACGACGGAGAGGAAGATAAAGAAATTTAGCTTGTTCATTGTTCCATGAAACTATCGTGATATATTGTTGGTTTGTTATCCTCATTTGTAGAATTGTAGTACCTCGCAGTGCTCGTGTACTATCAATCTGCTTTTCAACCGACAATGGGCTGCTACGTTGGGCTCTTGAAGCCTTCTCTGCCTATTTGTAGTTAGGCCCATCTTGGTGGGCTCTTAGCCCAGCATATTGTTTTTAACTTATATACATATGCTAATCTATTTATTTTTTGCATTACATTTATCTGTTTGTGTTCAATTTGTAAAACGTGAATGCTCTGGTATATTTGGTCCATTCTTTTTTCGTGTGTCCAAAGTGAAATGAAGTGTGTTGGACACTAAACTGAATTAGAAAGCTCTCCAAGTTTAGCATATCAACAAATAAGCTAAAAGAAATGAGTTTTTCTCAGGTTGCCTATTTCTATAATCAAAGTTAAAATGATTGGATGATTGATTAATTCCTTGCTGTTTCATTCAGGTCGCTCCTGGTTGGTGCTTGGATTTGAATTTTTTGCAAATGTATACTGTTTCTTTATTTCCCCCTGCTGTATGACAACATCCTACCCTGCAAGGGCGCATAGATGTGAAACTATGTTTTTTTTTTTCTTCTCTTTCTTGTTTTGGAGGTCAGGTGTGTCCCTAATAACCTAATTAGCTATTCTTAATTTTTCCATGTATTTCCTTAACGAATGAAACGAGAGAATGGGGAAATGGAGAACGGAGACAGAAGTGCAGAACCAAATATGGGCTGTCCGCTGTGCACGATATGGCATGACACAGGGTAGCAACTACACGATGGGCCTTAGTGGGCCGTTCGCATGCGTTCACGTACAGCTAGAAGTTGTCCTTGAAAATGCTCAATCTAGTGTAGACCTTCTTCTTTTGCACTTAAATTAAATTAAAATTTAACTTGCTATTTTTTTACAAACAAAACGATGTGATGCTTTGTAGTTATTCTTACGAGGTTTTAGATTTCTTTTAAAAGTTTTTAAATAATTTTTGAATCTCCAGAACTCTCTCAGACAGGTTAAAATTTTAAGCTTCTCGCAAAAACAAGACCCTGCTACACTACTGTCTACTCTTTGCTGCGTATCATCAGTCACTGCAGCGTCCAGACGAGCAGGCCAGGCTTTCTTTTCCCCCCTGAAAAGCTGTCTCGTATTGAGATGCTCCTTTGACCACTCTCCCGTGCTTCCCGTACACGTGTCCCCTCCATACCGACCTTTTCATCCGGGCTTGGTTTATAATCACACAGTAAATCCCAGCAAACAATTAAATCGCTTACTGTTACACGGGGAGTGTAATGGCTAGTAAAACAAATTGTTGATCAGATATATTTTGCGTGCCTTTGTTTGCCTGTTGATTGTGCCCCATTGGTCTGTGACGGCTGCATGCAAGGCCTCTTTTCCTACTATCACGAGCGGCACAAGCACGGAGCTGCTCACATGGCGCATAGCTAGCTAAAGTCGAGTGGCTGTGGATGCTGCAATGCAGCCAGCTCATGCACATTCCCCTCCTTTTAAAACTCATGATCGTTTCTCCAGGGTGTTTCACTCCAATCCTACAAAATTAAGTGCTTCATTTTTCATTTTGGGGTTTCGGTTGTGTGTATGTTTGCACGTATGTTGGTTACCAATTAAGAAACTAAAAATGATAAGAAGCCAAATGGTACAGTTAAGCAAAGCTCAAATGATAAGAAGTGAGCTTTTGAATGGCACAAAAAGACAGTAGATAGGCTAACACTGCAGCCATGGCCGACTTTTGATAAGCATTGGCGCATGCGATTTAAGTACGACTTCCCTAGACGTGCAGCTACTTAAACTAAGCACTAACTGACAGAGACGATGGCGAATGACACGGTGCTTGGATTATGCCCGTCGCAGCATGCCGTGGGTATCCAAATCATGAGATGGCCTCATGAATTGTTCCATCCAAAATCATGGCATTAGCACGGCTCCTACGCTAGCTAGAATTAACCAGTACAAGCTCAAAAGGAAACCCAAGACATAGGAGCATGCTTCTTCTGCTCTGCTGCGCGAGTACTAGCTACTCGCTATACGAACCGTCCCGAATCACGAGGCACGGCCGGCGACAAGATAAGTGGCGATTAGACTTATGGACGAGCGGCCGGGATTACAGCCGGCTCTCGCTGCTCGCTGATACAATCATGCCCGCTTTAAAGTTCGCGAGCACGGGGAGACGACGAAATGGAGCCATAATTCTAACGCATCTACATGGTGATCAACAGTGGCTGTGGCTGCTTCAGATCGCCGTGTCTGAGCTTTCGTGGCCATGTTAGGGCCTACGCACAGAGGAGGTGACAACTGCAAGCGACGCTGGGGACATGGGTGTCCGGGAGACAGGGCTGCAACCAGCTTGTGTTTCGTCTGGTCCATGGCAAAGCCGGCTTCTTCGCCTTGGCCCTTGGCGTTTCATCTCGATCTGTGTCATGTATTCGTGTCTTCGACTAATGCTTGAGCTAAACATCATTTTGCTCTGGACGATTGAGTTAGTACTATGGGGGCAAATTAAGCTTCAGAATTATGACGAAAAAGTAGCTGAAAAAATACATTGGTTCTACTCTAATCAGCCGCCTAAAAATGGTGCTTTTACATGAGTCCTGACCGAAACGAGCGCGAGTTTAAACATTTTAAACAGCCGTCAAATAGTTGCATGCCCCTTTACAGCCTTGCCGAAGCGAAAGCTCCCATTTTGATGCCATCTCACGTCTTTTCTCCCCTTCTTTTCCCCCTTTTGGGCTCGGTCCTCCCAATCTCCCATCCCCAACTTTCCGGCTGCTTCATCCTTCATGGATCGACCAACGTAAACAATACTCGAAACCAATTCGCACAGTTGCCACATATGCTGCAATCGAGCAACATGCAACTGCACGCATGGACGAAAACGATGGAGTTCTGAATCTGAAGTTCTGAACAATGAGCATTGCAACTGAATAGTTGGATCTATAGTTTTAGCCCTAACACGAGGAGACAGGTCTTCCTGAGGAGCGTACAAGCCATCAACGTGCGGTGATGATGGTGTCAGATACACCATGGATGATTACTACAGCCTCAGCCTCTGCCTCTGCCTCTGCCTGACTGCCTCTAGTGGTAGTACTAGATAAGAGGACGCCCAGCTCTGCCTCTGCTCCATGGCTTTGCATGCACATGGCTGCCTGCCTCGCTTCGTTTCACCCCTGCGAGCAAAACAACCAGCCGAGCCGATTCAGAAAGGAAAAGCCAGTGTCTGAATGCTGAATAGGATGGTGCTGGTGCCTCTCTTCTCCTCCTCTACATGCTACCAGTAGCTAGCCTGCTGCGGCATGCACACTTGTTAGCTTCGCCTTCTTGTCTCGCCACACATCGCTTGCTACCTCGCTCACTCACTCACTCTTGGCACTACAAGAACCGTGGAGTGAAGTGAGCTCTGGCTCCCACGCTCGCAGGATGGGCGAGCGTCGGTAGCGGCTAGCGAGGGGAGGCCCGGGAGATTGGAGGCTGCTCTATCTGATTCGATCGATTCTTGCATGGCAAGAGCTCGCCGCCGCCGATGGATCGGATTCGGGAGTGGACCGAGCGCCGCCGCGCTGCTCCTCTGCGCTTTCCTCTGCGCCGCCGCGCTTGTCGTCTCGCTGGCTCCACCGGGGGAGGGGGCGGCGCCGGGGCCGCCGGCGGCCGGCGGCCGGCGGCTTCTCCTGTCGGCGGCGAGGGAGAGGAGGTTCCGCGGCCGCCGCCCCCGGAGGTGGAACTCGGCGGGGGTCGACGACAGCAAGCATGAGGTCCCGAGTGGCCCAAACCCAGACTCCAACAGACGATAGATCCTGCAGCTGCAGGTCAGAACAGCTTGCAGTTTAGATGCTCGATCCAGCTCCTCTTAGCTTTGGTATAGTTCATCTCGCTCTCCTGCTATGCATGCTAGGCTGCTACCATTTGATGATCATGTCTTCTCCTCACAAGAGAACCACCAATGTACAAACACATGACGAGTATTATTTCCTTCAGATTTTAGTGCGCCATTGCAAGATGCTTCTTCATCCATCGTTCGTTTCGCTGCTGCCAAGTGAGCAGCGTATCTGTGCTCATCTTTGCTGTTCGTCTGGAGTCTGGACACACCAAATACACTTTGTGCCAGAGATGTTTTGATCTTTGCGGTCGTATTCTAATAATTCTGGGGTTGGACCAGGCGCACATCGCGCACTGTGCATGCAGTGCCCCGGTGGTGTCTGCTTCTGCTTGGTGCGTTGCAGGGTGCAGGTAGCGGACAGCCAGGTTATATGACTTGCCACTGACACGATGAATGTGTACATGTCTTCTTCCTGCTGTCTGTCACATACATACAACTAATTACAACCAGTAGCTAGCTGCACCCCAACCACATGGCTCAACCGGAGCCTACCATAATACAGGGAGTCAGGGTATCTTGTACCCGTTTCGCTGCGATGCTGCCTGAAGTGTTGATGAACTTGTGCCCGTATATGCAAGCTGCCTACTGTTCAAGTGTTGATCATAGATTCATAGTATACAGCATTAAGTAAGACGAAATAAAAAGATATATAACTCGTTTTATAGCTTTCAAAAATCATAGATTTTGCAAAATATACTGCCTCTACCTCACTCTCCATGAGACAGGGGGGGTCCCACTTGTCAATGACACGTGACGGTATATTTTGAATTTGAGGCGCATGAAGATAGCAAATCAACTAGATATCACGATATATTGTTTTGTGTTGTTTGAGCAATGTGTGCTGGCTCACGTATTAGAAAAAAATAGGGTGATTGCCCAACGGTTGTACGAGGGCGAGAGTATCCTATTTGGAAGATGTCTAATGGCATCATGTAAGGGGAGAAGAGGTTAGGTTGTTAATCCCATATGTTAGGCATTTTGTCGAACCATCATATACGTGATAGCTACCAATGGCACCATGGGTTGTCTGTGTCCAATTGGTCGAGCATCTATTATCCAACGCTCAAGTAAAACACAACAATAATTCAAATAAATTCAAATACATAGCTCATTTTTGTGGCGCCGGGCATCCATTATCCAACGATCGAGCAGAATACAACACTAAATAAATAAATTAATTAATTAAAATACATAGCTCATTTTATGTCGTTGAGAAATTACAAATTTCAGAACACAGGCGAATGCACGGGGTAGATAGCCAGATCGGATATCACGTATGTGGTGCATTGTGAGCCATGCGAGCTGCCTCTTGTTTACAAAAGGCTAAATTTTTATTATTACATCAAAAAAAATGTGTTGATTCACGTTTTATATAAAAAAAGATAGCAACCTAAACGGAAGGACGATTTTCCATCACATATTTTACTCTCACATTGGGTGATAGGTGTTAATTTTGATCCACATGTCGGATCTATCAACAGGCGCCAACTTTATCGAGCGATTGCCCATTTGTTAGGCGGTGGACATTTTCTAAAATGTGGAAAGGAACCGATGGACAATTAAATATAGAAAAAAATAGAAATTCGTCAGGCCATCTTGGCCCGTCCATTCGGCCCATGATGTGAAGTCTGAATGGGCTCTCATTTCAAGAATGCGTGGGCTGGGTGGCCTTGTTAGCAGCACGCCACAAGGGGAGCCGACTGGTCTTCTACAGCTCTTCTAGACCTCTACCAAACGGATCAGAGTGTTTTTGCCAGTGAGAATGGGCTTAAAATGCAGTACCAGTGTAGCACACTTTCACATCGCAGCTATAATGTTTTTTGCCACCAGTTTTTTTTTAAAAAAAGACTATAATATTTTTGCCTTTCAATGACAGACTCCAGTGGTGGATGACGAGCAATTTTCGATCAGACCAATGCTATCTTCTATATATAAATGTTGAGCCGATAAAAGGAGCTTCCTATGACAGGAAGTACGCAGCAAGTAGCGGTATGGAAAGAAGGATAGATGCTACTAAAGTTTTCTTTTGACCGGTAGTGACACAGCATTACTCACAGAGCCTTCGGTCCTGACAAAATGCATGGAAGGACGTCTAAGTATGTTTCTAACAAAGAGAAATGTTTTTTAATGAACAAACCAAAATTTATCACTCACGTTGTAGCAGGCACACTATCTTTGGAAGGCATTAGTTCGCAGACACGATCTATTTAAGCGGCATCCTGGTCAGGACGATCATATAGCATGTTGTATTCAGCAATGCACTATAAAAGAAGAAGAGGTTTTGTTAACGATGAGGTAGATTATCTGGTCAGGTAGGGTAGCACAGTGGACCGGGTAGAATGGGCTCGACCTGGCGAGACGGGATAGCGCCCGGCGTTAGCACCTGTCTCCTAACAATATCAGGAACAACATCCCCAACATTTGTAGACGTTGAGCTAGGTGAAGCAGTTACCTAAGCGAGAACAGAGCAAAGGCAGGCAGGCATGTTACAGGAACGCAGTATGCATGATATATTGTACCGCACCGATCTAAAAACAAGCATGCTACCTTACTGCTAGTGGCATCCGCAGATGGGTGCACACTGGACGCAGAGAAATGCTAATCAGAAATTGAGACCTCTCGCATCTGGGACGAACTGCTGGCCATGGATAGGTGCGGTGGTGAAGAAGGCACCAGCATGTGTTCTTCGTTGTTAGTCCATCAAATTCAACTCAATAATAAGACGTTTATTCCTGAGAAATGGCTTTAAAAAAATCATGGCACAAAGATATAATCCACCAAAATGCTAGGTCGGATCGACCGAAGGGTTGTAAGGGATTGTCAGCTCGACTGAGAGCAACGGAGGTTCGATCGGTGTGAGGGTTTTGATCGAGATAATGGTTAGCCCGACCGGGGCTAAAGGGAAGGTGGGTTAAAGGGTCGCGAGGGACTGTAGACTCGACCGAGAGAAACAGAGGTTCGGCCGGTTTAGGGTTTCGGGTGAGAGAGATGGAGAAATGTGGACTCGACCCGGAGTTTAGGGTTCTGGTCGAGAACAGATGGAGAGAAAAGAGAAAAATAGGAAAGAGCTTTTTGTATGTAAATTTGTAATTTTGTAAATTGTAAATTATAATGAAAATCAATTAATAAAAGAAATTCTTATATGTAAATAATTGTTTGAAAATTTAGGGATTTTCATATAGAAAAACAATAGAAATTCTTTTAACTTGGTTTTTATTTTGCGAAGAAAGCTTGGGACATTCTAATATTTATTAGGATGTCACATAAACTCTGGCTAGTTAACATTTCCCTTAATGCAATTAGTGTAGAAAGCGTTACTTGGAGGAGAGGGTTATTTTATTTGCATAAAGCCAAGTTTATAAGAATTTTGAAAATATCTAAACTAGCATCAACTAGTATTTGTTCTTATTAGTACAATTCAAGGGTTTCCAATGTACCAATGCACCCAAACCCCAACTAGTCAACCCAACATAACAATCAACTCACAAATCGACCAACTCTTTTCCATGACACATCCCACAATCGACCAACCATCGTCCATAAATCCCACCAGCTTACCCAAATCACCATAATAGCTTATACTTTCTCAGACAATCTCCTGGTTGCCCCCAACTTTTCCTAAATCCGCCATCATTCCAGGATTTGGCAATCCTGTTGTGGACCACACATGACATGGCATGCCCACCCCTGCCTAGTAGGGTTGCCAGCCCTCACTAGCCGACCGTCACCCTGGCACGTGTGGCCATTATCACCCTCAGTGATGACCCAAGCCGGTCCCTATCGAGATTGGTCCCAAAGGGCCTCCGCAGAGCGCTCACTCCTGGCGATCCAAGACCCGTACTCCGTGTGATGGCCACGCGTTGTGTTGGAATCATCCCTCAGATGGCAGCGCTCCCCCGCTACATGTGTTATTCTGCGCTCCTCCTGGGTAAGCCGTGGCTAAACCCAGCACTAGGCATCTCGTGCCTTAATCATCCCTCCGGATGTCCAAATCTAACTAGGGGCAACCCACCAATCATTCTCTACTTCCATGGTCCTTGACCCGACTGACCCAAACCGACCAAGTACCCACATATCCAAACCCACAAACACAAGCAGCCCAAAATGCATCTACCAGCCCTAACTGTCATATATCATGTCACATTAAATGAGAATAATGAATTCCCGGTGAATATCGGTTCACCGTTCCGTGGCGATTAGTCAGAAGATTTGTTAAGCCTAAGCCGGTCTAAGCAAGTTTTACCCATTAGTTAGGGTTAAAGTAGTTACCAGACTAATCATAGGTTATCAAGAGCAATGACAATCAAGGTAGTCATTAAGGCTAAACAGTTGAAGGCAGGCATGTATAAGTATAACATGATGAACAATTAGGCAAACTACTAAGCATGCATCTTTAATAATTAAACAACATAGTTTAGGAAAAACTGGGTAATGAACATGATATTAGCAATGTTAATCCGCATTAGGGAAAGTCGCGGTCTCTCCCTAATACAGATCACATCTAAAGAGTAAGTGTTAACTCGCCTTGATCAGGTTGAGGGTCCTCCTCGGGGTCCCCAAAATCTCCCTTCGGGATCGCCTACGTCTAAACAAACCAACAAACCAATATTTACTTATTAATGCAATGGAAAATATGATGCATGCACGATCTAGGTAAACCCTCGGCATGGATATCAAGGTCGTTTAGCGAACCTACTTATCCTATGATATGCTATGCATGACACTTGCATTAATAAATAGTATACTAATAAATATATATATCATTAGGCTACTAATCCCCAAAATGCAATTTCGTACGATAAGGTCGCAAAAGGATGATTAAGGTTTCTCGGCAACATGAGATGACGAACATCGAAAATTCCACCTACAAATGAGGTAATGTTTAACGGAGTTGACCATTTACTAAGTGTCTCAATTTAAGGTGATGATCCTATGTTATATGTATTTTATAAACTTCTAGGTCAACTCCTTAATAATTTTTAATGGGGAAAAGGTGTAGTTATTTAAGTGTTAGACTGGAACAATTTATTTTATATGGATATACTAAGCAAGGATGCTACTTTTAATTTCTGTTCCCAAAATCTAGAAGGCTTTTTATTTATCAAATTTTATTCTGCCCAAGAATATTTGATTCAAAGTTCATTAATTAATATTTTCAGCAATTGTTCTGAATTAAATAAATCATCCTATATATGAAGGATCACATTTTTAAGCTACAGTGGCAATTTTCCCTGTACAAGGCTGGATTTTATATTTTTATAAAACCCTAGTTGATCTCTATTATTTATTAAAATTTTTCCAGAATTTGTGGGAGCTTCTATCTATTTTATATAAATCTAGTTCGATTTCTGGATTGATAAAATGATTAAATCGCTGGAAAATACAATAAAACGGCAACCGACGAGTGGCCCGCTTGCGACAAACGGCCCACAGCCCGCTGGCGCACAGGCGCCCGCACGGCTGGCGGCGACGCCGAAGGCGGGTTTCAACAGGCGCCAACGCGAGATGAAGGCGTATTCGATACCGGCGCTTCCACTAACCCTGACGGATGGGACCGGGAACCCACTGGGCAGCGACTCAGCGCCGAGCCAGAGCCAGTGAATAGCTGGGCGCCCTGACTGATGGGACCCACGCGTCATTGACGTGCTACCTCACTGCCTGCACGAATCTTGGCGCGTATCGAACGGCATGCCATTTTCGTCTTCCTCTGGCTCGACGGTGTGGCCATTGGCGGCGGAACTTGACGCGGCGGTGCTACAGGGCTATTCCGGCCACGTGCGTGCACGCACGGGCATCTAAGGCCCTAGGGGCCCTAACGGTGCTCGCGTCGGGGCCAGTGGTGGCCAGACTTGGCGGCGAGGTGACGGCGGTAGAACCAGTGCTCGCCGGCGATGTACGCGAAGGCTAATGACCTACAAGCTACACGGCTTAGCGGGGAGCATGAGGAGTGGTCGTAGAAGCTTACGGAGCCTTGAAACGGGCGCGAAGATGGACGGAGGCGGTTGACGGCGAAGCCCGTGGCGGCGGCCGAAACAGAGGTCACGCCGGCATGGCGGCTCCGAGGCCCTCGCCTGAAATTGGTAGAGGGTAAGGTGAGGGAAGTTCTCGAGCATCTCTAGGCGCGACGAATTGCAGGGAGGCTCACGATTTCGCCGGGAATCCTTCGGCAACGGCGAAGCTCGGATTTGGGGGAAATGGCGGAAAGCTCGGACCGGCGGGGCAGTGGGGGATTTATAGGCGCCGGGCGGAGCGGGGGACACGGAGATGTGCTCGGAGACACAGGGGAGGCAGTGGAGCGGCGACAGGGCGGCGTGGGCTCGGCTTGGCTCCAGGCGGCGGGGTAACAGAGCATGGCGCGGCGCGGCGAATTGACGCACCCGCGGCGCGGCCATGATGGGAGTCGGCGCGCGACGTGGAACAGTGCGGGGCAGAGCAGAACATGCAGGGAAAGGCTGCACGGCGGCGGCTCAAAGAACAGTGAAAGCGCGAGGGAGAAGAGAGTGAAGAACAGAGAGAGAGAGAGTGGGGCTGCCAGTGGGGCCCACATGTCGGTCATGATCAAATTCAAACGCATTTTGAATTTTTTTGTAAAATTTGCAGAATTTCTCAAATTGGGGTGTTACAATCGTCCTCGACGACAACGACAGCGGTGACGGTGAGCCATTCCATTAACAGTAGTTCCACTGAGTTCTGATTCTGAACGCAGCAGCTGTAACTGAATGTTTGTGCATTCTTGTATCCTTTCTATGGAATGCTGGTGATCCTTGTGCTGACTTACAGGGGGAACTTTTGCGCTGTACTCGCTGATATCGCGCTACGCCAAGATTAGGATGATACCGAATGAGCAGGCCGAGGACTCCATGGTGTCGAATTACAGCAGAGGCACCCAACTCGGAGCTAGGAGGGCTCAGTGGGTGAAGCAGAAGCTCGAGTCTTGCAAGGCTGCCAAGATCGCGCTCTTCACCCTCACCATCCTCGGCACGATCATGGTGATGGGCGATGGATCCTTGGCCTCGACAATTTCTGGTAATGCTATTAGTACATTGAGCCATTTCTGTCATATTGAATTTTTTTTTTTTTTGCAAAAGGGGAAACCCCGATTTCCATTTCATCTGAAACGAAAACAACCGAATAGTTTTTACACATCAAAGTAGACTTAGTTTCACTACAGAAGAGTCCTCTCTTCAAACACACAAGGCTGACAGAATTCAGATAAAAGCACCACCAAGACCTAGCATACAACTAATCAGACATGAAACAGAGCTGTTTTTCACATCATCATCCTGCGCTAATCCTCTGCTTTATCTTCGTCTTTATCCTTCAATCCTTTCAAGGTGTCGAAGATCTTCTTCATTCCTATTTTGACAAGTTCTTGATCATCGACTCTCATCAAACCTGTCCAATATAAGAGATTAGCACAAATGTCATAGACAACTCCCACCGGAGACTTGATGTGTTTATCCTATATTGAAATGGCAATCAATTTTTTTTTGTTTGCAAAACCCCACTTTCGTTTCCATAAAACGAAAGCAACAGAGTATCAGACAAGTGGAAAATGGCAATCAATTTGTCCTAACATTATTTGCATTTGTAACTTTTGATGGTAAGAAGGATATGGTAGTAACATCGAACTTTTTCTTTTTTTGGCATATTAGTACATGTTATTTTGTTAGTACATTTTCTTTTTCAAAATGGCTGCAGTCAATTCTTGCCAACCTTATGTACATTTGTAGGTTTGATGATTTGCAGAATACTAATGTGTTTTACAAATAGATTCGTTCTTGCAGTGCTGTCTACAGTGATTGGAATAAGGGAGAAAGCATCAAGCTTGACTCGATGTGAGCAAATTGAACGCTGCCAATGTTCAGATATCAGGAACATGTGACTGTTCACAGCAGCATCTGAATTCAGTGTTGTCGTTTTTGCTACAGTGCGGGTGGTGTGGATGAAGTGTGAATATCGGTGGCAATTCTGTTCGTGCCGTTCTCGGTGCAGCCCTTTGGTGCCGACAAGGACACAAGGTCAGGCTGCCTGCTGATGGCACGGGTAGGATTTTGAAAGTGGATGCACGTGGTTAATAAAAATATGATAAAAATATGATAAAAAGTGGATGAAAGTGTAAACAATATTTTTTGTGCGCTTCCCATGTGGATCGATTTCATCCACTGGCTTTGCTAAGATTTTTGTTGCCGTCCTAGAAACACCCCAGGACAATGCGACATATAATTGACCATGGGCAAACACGAGCTCTGAAAGGTAGACTCCTATATTTGGGATTGTTTGTCCTTGAGCCTTATTGATGGTCATAGCAAAACTTAGTCGGATGAAGAACTGTTTTCTTTTGAACTTAAAAGGGAAAGAAGCATCTTCAGATGGAGATAACGGGATGCGAGGTATGAACACTCTAGTTCCAGCATGTTGTCCTGCGACAATCTCAGCATCTATTGTGTTCCTCATATATGCTTTTACCATCAATCTTGTTCCATTACAAAGTCCATTATTCGGATCGAGATTACGTAGCAAGATGACTGGACAATTTACCTTGACCTTAAGAACATGCGGAGGCAGTCCGTTTGGTGTTAGAGAGTTGAGGAACTTATTTGGATATTGATTACATTAGTCATCTTCAACCGTGTCGAAGCTGAAGTAGGTCATTTCTTCTCCAGGAAACCGACCAATCATTATAGCGTTAAGCTCATCGACATGGTCATTCCTTGTTGAGAGAATGGCGCGGCTGCTCATGTAAGCAGTTGATGTGGCATTACACTCAAGTGATGGAAGCACATTTTTTATCAATGTGTCAATGCATTGGTCACTTGTATTGTATCGAATCACAATATCATCGGGAAGGCTCACGTAGTCATCTCTAATGGTTTCTTCAGTTCCATTGCCAATTCTCAATAGAAATTCAGAAAACCATAGATCACATTGAGCCCTCATGTTTTGAGTCTGACGTATTTTTCTAATATTTGGCCACAGGTAAGATCGTTGGATTGTGGCATGAGTGATTTGAGCACTTGTTCCCCGCTTGATTACTGGTAGAACCTGTCTGAAGTCAGCTCCGAACACCATAACCTTCCCTCCAAATGGTGATGAGCAATCTGTGGCATCCCGCGGTGACCTATCAAGTGTCTCAATTGTTTAACGTTTTGTCATGGCCACCTCATCACATATTATCAACGTCGCACTTCGAAGCAACTCAGCGGTACCACTCTGCTTGGTGAAATTGCAAGTGCTGTTGTCAGAGACGTTGATTGGTAGCTTGAACCTAGAGTGAGCTGTGCGATCTCCAGGCATTATGGATGCTGCTATCCCCGGTGTTGTCGTAGCAATGGCAATAAGGCAATGGCAATAAGGCCCATCGATCTAACTGCAGCAAGCAATGCCCTATACAAAAAAGGTTTTCCCAATGCCACTTGGACCATCGACGAAGAAAACATTACCCTTCTGAGTCCGAACATGTTCCATGATATCATCAAAACAAGCATTTTGCTCTTTGTTCAAGGAGGCGTACAACTCATTATGGTCTTCATCCACATTAATAGACATCTCTTCATTGACCTCCCTTATATCATGGCTATCGGCAGGCACAGATTCATCCAAATCTAGTAAATCATAGTCAAGGACCATTTGTTCGATTAATCGACTGTTGTTGTAGTTCAACTGGAAATCTTCAGACATAGTGTCAAGATGTTTTTTTCACAACCCACTAATATCTGTTGTTTCACAAAAAACAAGAATAGTTGCAAACAACCTTCTCAATGCACTCGGCATCCGAAAAGTTGCCACCTCTTCCAAACACTCATCGATACTTTTATCTGACTCTAGTATACCTCTTTTCTCGGCTGCTAGCCTGAAAGTGCTGCATGTAACACCATCAACAGTACGCAGATCTTCAAATGATGTTGAGCCACACACATGGTTGAGAAGCAACATAAGAAAGCACCTCTCACCCTCATTGGGATTTGCGGCCACAATTCTCCCATATGCGTCCTTTGCTTTCGAACCTCCCAATGTTTTTTACATCTCTGCCATACAAAATATTCTGGGAACTCCTTATATAGGAAATTACGTGTCCAAGGATTCGTCTGATTTGTTTTGAAGTACTCAGTCAGCATGGTACATGAAGAACCATCTCGGCCAACGACATCCTCCAAGTTATCTGATACTCTGAAAGAAACAATATGCATGTCTAGCAGATGCAGCTGCATCAGTAATACCGGAGGAGGCATATCAAACAAATCGAACCCATATATTCTCCACATTGCCTGTGGAGGACTGATGAACCTTGAATCTCTGTACATGCGAATCTCGTTGACCACCTCATCATTGCCCTTACATTCTATGGAGAATGATGCCCGGTCATGGCCCCTTGTATACATATTTGTATATGTATTTGACAGCCTTAATGCTTGAACAAGCCTCTACATTGATATGACAATTATAACGCATAAGCAGTCCAGGATTGTATGGTACGACCCATCTGTTATCCAATTTAGCATGCCTTACATCAACCACTGGTCCATTTGCCCTTCTTCTGTAGATAGGATATGAGTCCTTTCCCTGCTCCGTGGCTTCACAGAAAATTTTAGGATAATTGAACCTACACTTCTCTTTTACCATGCAAGGGCAATATTTCATGTACTTACCACATGGTCCGTGCATCATGTGCTTAAGCACCAAAGCATGCAACTCAGGATACTTGTCTTTGTCTGGTATCTCGGCCGATATTATTTTGTCATACTTTTCTGGGTTGTTAAGCTTGAAACCTTTCTTCATGATCAATAAAACATGCTTGTGTGTAAGGCCTCTCTTTTGAAATTCAGTGACATGGACATAAGAAGAGACCTCTCCAAAGTGGTGTTTCTTAACTAAGAGATTTTTAATGTCTCGCACATATATACTCCTATAAAAGGACCATAAAAATAACTATGAATATAAAGTTAAATTCATAACTTTATTATTAATTTATAATAAATTTATTAACTTTATAACTAAAGTTAATCTTTATTTTTTACAGTTAATTTGTGGTGCAATATGTATTGAAAGTCTATATTCATACTTATGTTAAAATATTGTAAAAATATAATTTTTATAAGTTATATTACATAGAAATGCGTTATATGAAATATGAAAATTATACATATGCCATTATAAAGTTGTCGATTCGCAAAAAATGTCATCCTACGCAACAATGAAATGTGTGCTCTGGACCCACATGTCATAGACAGAAGAGTGAAATTTTTTTAAAGTGAAAATTTTATAATAGAATTGTTATAATTTACCCTATGAAATATATAAATACATAGAAACTAATTTTTTTTTGTGTAGTCTTATCGTTGATCAATAAGTAAAAAAAAAGCATAAGATAAGATACAACGATCCTTGTTGTCGATTTTTGCAAACATAAAACCATTGGTTTTTTCATAGATGATTCTAGATTTAGTGTTATATGGTTTGGATTGTGCCACATGGTGACAACATTTCATAGCTGCTGCACTTGATCCTGAAGCATTATATAGAACAAACATTGTCCAAAGGCCTAGTGCCAAATTTGCTGTGACAATGGCACTCAAGAAGATTGCAGAAACGCCTCGGAAGGCTTCACGTGCAATTGAAGAATTTGCTTTCTTTAGTGCAAAGAGAGGCTTTTGAAGGAGAAGAAGCTCGTTGATCTGCACTTGCTGGTGCAGGTATTACAAATTTTTTAATACTTTTGTCCTTTTCTTTTGTGAAATTAATGTTTTCTTATAAGTTTGCTTGTTTTTGTGAAATTAATGTTTTCTTATAAGTTTGCTTGTTTTTGTGAAATTAATTGTATCCGATTGCTGGGTTCATATGGAGAACAATGTAGAGAATTACAACAGCTTGCAATCCGCATTGTTTCACAATGCATGCCGTCCAGTGGGTGTGAGAGAAATTGGAGCACATTTGCTTTGATCCACACCAAATTGAGGAATAAGTTAGGTTATGACAAACTAAATGAATCGGTGTTTGTTCATTACAATTTAAAGTTCCGGATTCAACAATTTGAAGCTAATTTCAAAGCCTTTCAAGAAATAGATGCTTATGATGAATGTTACTTTATTTGATGAAAATAACCCCATTATGGACTGGTTGCGAAATTCAATGAGCGGGTCTATGCCTACTGTTGATGAATGTGATGACAATGATCCCAACTCCCCTACACCTAGCGCATTGGTGCTAAAGGAGTTACATGTAGCGTGTAGGTTCTGAAGAACTTGCAGCTATAAAAAAGAATATTACGAAGAAGAAGAAGAAGAAGAAGAAGAAGAAGAAGAAGAAGAAGAAGAAGAAACGTTTGGACGAAGATGAAGAATTTAAAAATTATGATTTAGATTATTCACATGGTAGCCCTATGTATGATGAATCAGGGGATAGTAGTTCTAATGTTGAGGATGGAGGTAAGTTTTAATCAAATTCTATATATTATTGAGTTAATGAATATCATGTAAATTATTGTGAAAACTTATTTATTTCAAAGGCGATGATGATATTGGCGGTGATGGTATAGGAGCATCCGGTGGTCGAGCTAGTGGTTTGGGTTTTTAACTCAATTGCATATGCTGAATTCAAATACCATATATTACAAATATATCTACACATACTTATATTTTACATTGTAAGTAATGTTAATGAATCTATACCTATCCGTCCAAGGTCAACTAGGAAGAAAAAGAAGCCCGTCAAGAGCCTCTACGAATAAATGTAATATAAATATTTACATGTAAACATTGTAGTGATGCAAGACTGCATGGAACGACGGGATGTTGCGCTTTTGTTGATGCATGATGCCATGAAATAGTTTTCGAGCATATTTCTTTTGCCTATGGACTATGAACTATGTTGTGATATGGTGATGCGTTTGTGATATGGTTGTGTTTGTGCTATTTATATGAACTATGGACTTCGTGGTGTGTTATATACTATATTGTGTTATGGTCGTGTGCTTGTTCTCGTTGTATTGTACTATGGAGCGTAAACAATATTTATGATATGATCTATGTATTATGCACTCTATTTTGCTATGGAGTATGGACTATATATGTATGGTGCTATAAGTATTGACTCAATATTATGTTAAATTTGATGAAACAAATTACTATATTGTGCTTTCGGTTGTTATATTGTCTTACTTCATTATTATGATATGAAATTTATGATAATTACTTGATTATGTATAACTGTTATCAAATCCGTTCAAATTTATTTGAAAATTTTGAATTTGGACTGATAATCCCGGTACATTCGGTATATCATGTTTACCGCTAACCCCTGTAAATTTTGGATACCGATAAGTCAAACCCTGCCCACTGCACGCCGCGCTGCCACCTCGCCAGCCGGCATCGCGTTGCCGATGTTGTTGGTGGTCTAGAAGTTGATGGTGACGGCTCCGCTGGAGCCACTAATGAGCAGGTTCATCTCCGGGATGTACACCTTCCCCTCCTACTTTCTACACGTGTGCACCACCCCCACACTCGGGAAGCACCCAGGGACAGCATGATGGCCGCCAATATGGCCACGATGAATGCCGGCCAGAAAACCAGAATATCGCCGCTGCAAACGGTTTCTTAATTTTAGTTTGGTATATAAAACAAGAGATAATTGCTATTTTCCACTTCAAAGTGTAGAAAATCTCACATAAACCCCCAAAACTTGGATATCATTTTATCATCTCTTTAAAATTTGTTGCGTTTGCATGACAGGTCCCACACCATGATTTTTGTCGTGAAATGATGAGCTAGACGCTGACATAGATATTTTGTCAATAAAAGTAGCTTAAAGTTATACTAAAATCTAACTTAACTCGTAAAACTTGATATCGATTGTCTTCTCGTTCATCCTCATCCATTGCATCTTGGTGGATCAGTACGATACTCCTCGTGGGTTATAAACCCTTGGATCATTTTTCTCAACCCAATTATCCTTCCCGGGCAATAAACCTTAGTTTTCGCTTTATTTTTTCTTACCTTACTTGCTTCACAAAATCATTGATGCTTAGTTATCACTTTATTTTTTTCATACCCTACTTGCTCTACAAAATCGTCAATACAGAGCAATGACCAAGTGTCCATAAAGTATCTATCAAACCAAATAATCTCATCATTGATATACTTTTCCCATTTGGTTCCTACAAAATATACCCATAATGCAAATCCAACGTAAATAGCCCACTACTTGTGCCACGTCAATTTCTTGTTCATTGTGTGGCGGTTGCTTAACTCCATCGTGATAACCACTCAAAACTCACCCATCAACCACCACCACTGCTCTTAAGTTTTGAGGGCTAAATCAAACTTCCATACAACTTTAGAGTGAAATACTGTACCTTTATCCTAAAATATCGATGGTAGTGGCTAGCTCAACACTTAACAGAAAAAATCATGGCGCGGGACCAGTGGTGTAGACGGAATCAACTTTAAGGGACCAAAAAAGTAATTTTTAAGTTCCAGGGCTAAGTGAGAGTTTGGTACAGTTTTAGAGAACAATAGCGTAGAACAATGCATGTCTCTTTGGTGCTCTGCTAGGCACACATCTAGTTGTATACATAAATTTGTAAATTGGGATGGATAATGGATTTGTAGAAGGTGTCGCCGACATTCTACGGGAACCTGCGCAGGTAAGCATTATTGGCAGGCCCAATAAAGCCTAACAATGTATGCCTATTTTTTTTTGCTAAGAATACTACTGCTCGGTAGGGGTCGCAACAGGGGCATCCCCCGGCGGGGGATGCCCCCATACCCGTCCCCATGACAAATATTCCCCCCACTCCCCGTCCCCGTCCCTGTCCTCGATCTCGGGGGAGGATTTTCCTCGTCCCCGTCCCCGTTCGGGGAATAGAGTACCCGATGGGTAGAAAACCCCGATATATCCCCGATAGTTGCATTGAGCATTGCATGTCAGCAGTATATAAAAAATACTGTTATATAAAATTGATAAAGCACTAAAGCAGGAGTGTAGAACATTATTCTCCATCAGTTCACAGTTTCACACCAACTCACAAGCCACATGAGTTGGTGTGAAACTGCGAACTGATGGAGAATAATGTTCTACACTCCTGCTTTAGTGCTTTATCAATTTTATATAACAGTATTTTTTATATACTGCTGACATGCAATGCTCAATGCAACTATCGGGGATATATCGGGGTTTTCTACCCATCGGGTACTCTATTCCCCGAACGGGGACGGGGACGAGGAAAATCCTCCCCCGAGATCGAGGACAGGGACGGGGACGGGGAGTGGGGGGAATATTTGTCATGGGGACGGGTATGGGGGCATCCCCCGCCGGGGGATGCCCCTGTTGCGACCCCTACCGAGCAGTAGTATTCTTAGCAAAAAAAAATAGGCATACATTGTTAGGCTTTATTGGGCCTGCCAATAATGCTTACCTGCGCAGGTTCCCGTAGAATGTCGGCGACACCTTCTACAAATCCATTATCCATCCCAATTTACAAATTTATGTATACAACTAGATGTGTGCCTAGCAGAGCACCAAAGAGACATGCATTGTTCTACGCTATTGTTCTCTAAAACTGTACCAAACTCTCACTTAGCCCTGGAACTTAAAAATTACTTTTTTGGTCCCTTAAAGTTGATTCCGTCTACACCACTGGTCCCGCGCCATGATTTTTTCTGTTAAGTGTTGAGCTAGCCACTACCATCGATATTTTAGGATAAAGGTACAGTATTTCACTCTAAAGTTGTATGGAAGTTTGATTTAGCCCTCAAAACTTAAGAGCAGTGGTGGTGGTTGATGGGTGAGTTTTGAGTGGTTATCACGATGGAGTTAAGCAACCGCCACACAATGAACAAGAAATTGACGTGGCACAAGTAGTGGGCTATTTACGTTGGATTTGCATTATGGGTATATTTTGTAGGAACCAAATGGGAAAAGTATATCAATGATGAGATTATTTGGTTTGATAGATACTTTATGGACACTTGGTCATTGCTCTGTATTGACGATTTTGTAGAGCAAGTAGGGTATGAAAAAAATAAAGTGATAACTAAGCATCAATGATTTTGTGAAGCAAGTAAGGTAAGAAAAAATAAAGCGAAAACTAAGGTTTATTGCCCGGGAAGGATAATTGGGTTGAGAAAAATGATCCAAGGGTTTATAACCCACGAGGAGTATCGTACTGATCCACCAAGATGCAATGGATGAGGATGAACGAGAAGACAATCGATATCAAGTTTTACGAGTTAAGTTAGATTTTAGTATAACTTTAAGCTACTTTTATTGACAAAATATCTATGTCAGCGTCTAGCTCATCATTTCACGACAAAAATCATGGTGTGGGACCTGTCATGCAAACGCAACAAATTTTAAAGAGATGATAAAATGATATCCAAGTTTTGGGGGTTTATGTGAGATTTTCTACACTTTGAAGTGGAAAATAGCAATTATCTCTTGTTTTATATACCAAACTAAAATTAAGAAACCGTTTGCAGCGGCGATATTCTGGTTTTCTGGCCGGCATTCATCGTGGCCATATTGGCGGCCATCATGCTGTCCCTGGGTGCTTCCCGAGTGTGGGGGTGGTGCACACGTGTAGAAAGTAGGAGGGGAAGGTGTACATCCCGGAGATGAACCTGCTCATTAGTGGCTCCAGCGGAGCCGTCACCATCAACTTCTAGACCACCAACAACATCGGCAACGCGATGCCGGCTGGCGAGGTGGCAGCGCGGCGTGCAGTGGGCAGGGTTTGACTTATCGGTATCCAAAATTTACAGGGGTTAGCGGTAAACATGATATACCGAATGTACCGGGATTATCAGTCCAAATTCAAAATTTTCAAATAAATTTGAACGGATTTGATAACAGTTATACATAATCAAGTAATTATCATAAATTTCATATCATAATAATGAAGTAAGACAATATAACAACCGAAAGCACAATATAGTAATTTGTTTCATCAAATTTAACATAATATTGAGTCAATACTTATAGCACCATACATATATAGTCCATACTCCATAGCAAAATAGAGTGCATAATACATAGATCATATCATAAATATTGTTTACGCTCCATAGTACAATACAACGAGAACAAGCACACGACCATAACACAATATAGTATATAACACACCACGAAGTCCATAGTTCATATAAATAGCACAAACACAACCATATCACAAACGCATCACCATATCACAACATAGTTCATAGTCCATAGGCAAAAGAAATATGCTCGAAAACTATTTCATGGCATCATGCATCAACAAAAGCGCAACATCCCGTCGTTCCATGCAGTCTTGCATCACTACAATGTTTACATGTAAATATTTATATTACATTTATTCGTAGAGGCTCTTGACGGGCTTCTTTTTCTTCCTAGTTGACCTTGGACGGATAGGTATAGATTCATTAACATTACTTACAATGTAAAATATAAGTATGTGTAGATATATTTGTAATATATGGTATTTGAATTCAGCATATGCAATTGAGTTAAAAACCCAAACCACTAGCTCGACCACCGGATGCTCCTATACCATCACCGCCAATATCATCATCGCCTTTGAAATAAATAAGTTTTCACAATAATTTACATGATATTCATTAACTCAATAATATATAGAATTTGATTAAAACTTACCTCCATCCTCAACATTAGAACTACTATCCCCTGATTCATCATACATAGGGCTACCATGTGAATAATCTAAATCATAATTTTTAAATTCTTCATCTTCGTCCAAACGTTTCTTCTTCTTCTTCTTCTTCTTCTTCTTCTTCTTCTTCTTCTTCTTCTTCGTAATATTCTTTTTTATAGCTGCAAGTTCTTCAGAACCTACACGCTACATGTAACTCCTTTAGCACCAATGCGCTAGGTGTAGGGGAGTTGGGATCATTGTCATCACATTCATCAACAGTAGGCATAGACCCGCTCATTGAATTTCGCAACCAGTCCATAATGGGGTTATTTTCATCAAATAAAGTAACATTCATCATAAGCATCTATTTCTTGAAAGGCTTTGAAATTAGCTTCAAATTGTTGAATCCGGAACTTTAAATTGTAATGAACAAACACCGATTCATTTAGTTTGTCATAACCTAACTTATTCCTCAATTTGGTGTGGATCAAAGCAAATGTGCTCCAATTTCTCTCACACCCACTGGACGGCATGCATTGTGAAACAATGCGGATTGCAAGCTGTTGTAATTCTCTACATTGTTCTCCATATGAACCCAGCAATCGGATACAATTAATTTCACAAAAACAAGCAAACTTATAAGAAAACATTAATTTCACAAAAACAAGCAAACTTATAAGAAAACATTAATTTCACAAAAGAAAAGGACAAAAGTATTAAAAAATTTGTAATACCTGCACCAGCAAGTGCAGATCAACGAGCTTCTTCTCCTTCAAAAGCCTCTCTTTGCACTAAAGAAAGCAAATTCTTCAATTGCACGTGAAGCCTTCCGAGGCGTTTCTGCAATCTTCTTGAGTGCCATTGTCACAGCAAATTTGGCACTAGGCCTTTGGACAATGTTTGTTCTATATAATGCTTCAGGATCAAGTGCAGCAGCTATGAAAGTAAAAGTAGCAATATTTAATTTCAGAATTACTAGAAATAGATTTTTGGTTCATACCTGCAAGCATGAGAGTGTCATTAAGAAGATATCGAAGCGTCCTCTGGATTACTTCTATTGTATTGTCTAGAAGATCTTCCTTGCGCTCTGGGCTAGCATGTATCTCGTCTACCGCACATAAATTTTTTGATTAGAATCCAGATATGGTGCAATTCTTTTGTTGATTAGCAAAGCGCGGCACAACAAAGATTGGTGTGACAATTTTTAACACCAACTCCATCCTATTCCACCATCTCCTATAGGTCAAGCGATCATATGTAAAAGTGTTGTCTTCTTCATACTTCCAATCACTATTGCTCCATTCAGGAGAGACCATCCATGCTTTTAACTTATCTTGCTTGTCCCAAAAACTTTGTAAATAAAAAAAATACTACCAAATCTAGTAGCATTCCAACGAATCAATTCTCCACCTATCTTCTCCTTCATTGTGGCAGAGCCTAAAACATTAAAAAAAAAGTCTAGATGTAAAGGTAAATTAGAAACAAACCACTTATGGATATATAAGTCTGTAATATTTGTTTACCTATTGTGATTGTAGAAGAACCTACATACGCGCTTTGCAATATGCACTACTTCGACAACTTCAATGAAACGTGCTATGTCCTTCAACATTAAATTAATAGTATGAGCTGCACATGGTTGCCAAGTTATATGTGGATACTTCTCAATAAGTTGCTTGCATGATTTTTTATAATTGGATCCATTATTGATCACAATTTGAACAACAAAGTTTGCCCCAATCTCATCAACATCAACCTCTCTAAGAGCCTTAAGGATAAATTCAGCACTTTGAATTTCACCAGTTGCATCTATAGACTTATGAAAAAACATACGACCATTGCAAAAAATCATGAAATTAATAATGCACATCGTGATAGGGTCTGTCCATGAGGCACACATGATGGTCACTCCATATTGCTCCCAATCTTCTCGAAATTGAGCCATGGTGGCCATCATCTCCTCATAGTTCATGTGCAGGTATTTGCCATCTATTTCTCTTCCATATGGGATAGGCACATCACCAAGTTGTTGCGCCAACTTAATGAACGATCGAAAATGAGGGCAGTCTGCTTTCCTTCTAGGAATGTCATTAGCATGAAACCATTTTGCTAATGCTTTCCCAAGCTTTTCCTTTGCATATGCAGCAAGCATAACATCTACCCGTGTCTGTGAAGGTCGAAATTGAGCCATGGTAGCCATCATCTCCTCATAGTTCATGTGCAAGTATTTGCCATCTATTTCTCTTCCATATGGGATAGGCACATCACCAAGTTGTTGCGCCAACTTAATGAACGATAAAAAATGAGGGCAGTCCGCTTTCCTTCTAGGAATGTCATTAGCATGAAACCATTTTGTGCTTTCTCAAGCTTTTCCTTTGCATATCCAGCAAGCATAACATCTACCCGTGTCTGTGAAGGTCCCATACGACGTGCCAAATCTATATCAAAGAAATATTTGGAATTGTGTTTATAGAATAACTCAAGTTTACTTTGGCTATCTGAGCAACTTGCATCTTTACTTCCACTTCCACTTGTCTTACCAAACATAAAACCACTGCCACGTGCCCTCCCTAAACTTGCAGCCCACGACAACTACCACTGCTGCTTGCCCCACCGAAAGGCACAGAGCTGCCACCCATTGCAAATTCCTTCAATGGCTCTTTTACTGCCATCTTATATTGTCCCTCTTCATCAAGATCAGCCATATGCATTTCATAATGATGCTCCATAAGTGCTTTCTCAAGACAAAGGCGGCTTTCATTTGTATTTCTTCTCTTTTCTCACCAATGCAACTTGATTCAACAGTGCCTCCTTGACAATACGTGGAGCTTTGTTGCATGGAGTCACTTGTCCTTGCAATCCACACACAGATGTTCCCTCAAACGGATTGCACCTTCTCCTCTGTTGCTAGCAGGACAGTAGCCACACTTCCAACCATTACCCCCATCAAGTCCCATGACACCATGCTTCTTCAATTGGCCCTTGCAGTTCTATTTGTCTCCCTGCAACAGAACACTGCCAGCATAATCCTTGTGTTATAGAATATAATAGAATGTTCTAGAATCTTGTAGCCTAGTTGCTATCCAGAATTGTGTACAGCAAAGTGTCCTAGAATTAGTTGACCTCAAGTGTGTTCTAGAGTCACTTCTCACTAGAGTAACAAATAGGGAACTATATGAATATTGTCGACTGGTAACTAACTGGGGGGTCACCGTCGGCAATGAATTTGTACGAGGGGGCGTTAGCAAGAACCAAACCAGATGGTAGCACAAGACCGGGTTTATACAGGTTCGGGCCCTCAGCACCGAGGTTATACCCTACTTCCTGTGTTCTGGGATTATGATTGATCAAGATGCGGGATGCAAGATGACCAAGATGACGATAATGTATGCGATGTGATGTCTTATGCCTATGGCCTCTACCCCCTCCCTTTATATAGTGCAGGGGGAGATAGAGTTACACGGTAGCACGTGATTCACGGTACCTAATTTTGTTATGCCGTTGCATGATATGCAGGTATTGATCTCCTAATTACATGGAGCTTGATCATATCCTCGGGAACTTCCTTGATGCTCAAGCAAATCGTAGCCCGAGTGGTCCTTATCCAATCGGCCGACTTGGATCGCTCCCCATCTGCTCCCTTATGGGCCTTCTAGAGGATACCCGGGGCCCATGTAGTCCACAGTAGCCCCGAGTGCTTTACGATCAAGTCAGATGTCCGGCCGACTGGTTTCGCCAATGTCTCCTGCAATCTGAAAAGAGATTGTAAAGAACTCAAGAAATCTTAAGTTTTTGCATTGAAGCAGCGCCTGGATCGGTAATACCAAACTCCAGCTTCTTTTGGCCCATTGGGCACATCACCTCAACAAACGAATTCGGCTACTTGACATTTACCCTCGTATTGCGAAAGCAACAAGTGACCCATCGTGGGGCATGCCTTAAGCCACGCAATTACAACTTTCGTCTTGCAGAATGCTGTAAATTAGGCGTTTCAAAATATATCAGCATCAGGCGCCTGGTCTTAACTTGTAATATCCAGCACTTGGCCCAGCATGGGGCACACCCTTCAGCCGAGTGGTACCTGTCCCGACCAGAGAAGGGATCAACTATTGGCCCCTAAGAGCGTACCGATTGGATATAGTTTGGCCGAGTGGTACTTGTATATGGGTAGCGGTATACAACTGGCGACCTTAGAAAAGGCATACGTCCGAAACTGTACCCAATTTTTACCAACACCCAACCTCGAGCATGCGAGGTTGGCTAGTGACCCAACATGGGGTATGCCGTGAAATATTTTCAATTTTGGTGCTTCCGGTCATATGCCCTTCAGGGTGTACCGAGGCCGAATTAGGCTCGATGTTAACACAATGCCACCGTTAGCGGCGTGTTAAGAAAGCCTGTTAAGGGGATCGCACTTTGCAGATTTAGTCCAAGCCCATTAAGGGGAAGGCGAAGAGTTTCCGCGCCCTTTTCACACACAGTCGGAGCAACACGCGCTTCCGTCAGGACACGTATCCTATCTACTTCCATCCCATCATCATGATGGTTTTACTGTATTCGAAACGGATTACAAGGCCCGCCCTTTGAACTTCTCCATGTATAAAAGAAATCCAGGGGCAATGTACTACTCCACATCCAGCCTGCGAGTTTTCGAGTTCCCCTTTCTTCAGCGAAACCCAAAAACCTCCGCCTTCTCTTCTTCGAGAGCAATGGAGAACCAAGCTGAAGTGGTGGATGAGTGGGTCGCCGAAACCGCCGTTGAGGCCGAAGCCCAAGCCGCCGCTAAAGCCGCCATGGACGAGTTTTGGAAGGAGTACGCCTAGGTCACCGCAGAAATCCGCGCGGAAGAATCCATTAGGGTTCTGATCCGCGGGTTCCTGCAGCTCTACAAGGTGTGCATCCCGCTTAGGGACGCACTGGCTACAGCTCTCCTCGCTGACGGGTGGTTCTGAAGTGCCTCTGGCAGGCGCTTCACCTTCCCGCCGAGGGAATAGATCTTCTTTTGCTTCTCTGCGTGCCAGCAACGAGCCCTAGCTCATTGTGCTGTGCCGTGGAAATATGTAATTAGGCTTAAGAGCCGTTTCAATGGAAGTCTTTTGAAAAATCCCATGTCGATCTTCAGCTTCAATCTTGAATCCACAACCAATATTGCCTCATCCGAGTAGTTAGGACCGCGCCTCCCAAACCAGCACCCAATAAGCGAACCTCTCGGGAGAAATCACTCGGCTACCCAAGTGGTTATCCGAGCCTTCTCGAAAAGGCCGCATCCAGCGCTAGACTAAGGCCCGGACCAGAATGCGAAACGCTACCCGTTGGATAAATTAGGAACAGGGGAACGAAATTAGTTCACCTCGCCCACTTTTCGCGCAAGTCGTTTAGTTCTCTCCCAGCGAACTCCGCCGCTAGGGTTCTTCTCCGTGTCATCCTCCGCCGTCACCGTTTCCGATCCGCAATGGCTCCCCCATCTCCCATCGCCCCGAAGGCAGCCAGGAGCGGCAAAGAGTGGATGAAGTCCATTACGACGGAGCAGATGCTACAAAAGCTTGTCTCTATCGGGGTGCTCCCCTCCTAACAGTTCGCTTCGTGGCACGCCGCCGCCGGCGAGTCTAGCCCCACCCCTCGTTCCGACGAGGTAGTGGTCTTCGAGTCCTTCTTTCTCTGCGGTTTCGGCCTCCCTTGCTCTCCTTTCTTTCGAGGACTGCTGCATTTTTATGGGATCGAGATTTCTCACCTGAACCGCAATTCCGTCAGTCAAATTGCGATTTTTATCCACATCTGTGAGGCCTATCTTGGGGTCGCCCCTCACTTCGACCTCTTCAGATATCTCTATCTCCTTAAGCTCTTCCCCAATAAAAATTCTCCCAAAGCCGTGGGAGGCGCGGGATTTCAGCTGCGGGAAGGGGCCAGGAAATTCTATTTTGACCTTTCTCTGAGAACCTCCAACAAGGGCTGGCACTCAGAGTGTTTTTACTGTGCCAATTCTCCTCTAGTCCTCCCTTCGTTCTCCGGAGAGTGTCCCACAGTCCATCCGTCCTGGTCTTCTCCTCTCGCCGATGGCGAAGGGAGCCAAGTTAAGGAACTCCTTGTCCTCCTCAACAGATTGAAATCCGCTGGGCTAACCAGCATCGGCGTAGTCTGGTACTACATTTTGCGCCGTGTCCAGCCCATCAAGGAGAGGGTGCATCTCGCCTTCGAGTACTCATGGGCGCAAGACGCCACTCAGGAAAGTGAGGATCTGATCTCGCAGAAGGAAGTGGTCAGCTGAGTGGCCGAGCTTTTCGCCCCGGGCTCAAAGATAGTCCACACAGATTGCGCAAGCGTATACCGCCTTTCATATCCTCCTCCAGTGGTAAGCGAAGGCTTATTCTCAATTCAACCGTTGTTTTCAGAATGCAATCACAATCAATTTGATCTGGTCCTTACGCAGGGGCGCGCAACATTCTTTTCTACTTATCCAGTCCCTGAGGCCCCAAGTCACAAGGAGGCACCACGCAAGCGTCCTGCAAAGGACTCGGCCAATGTTCCTCCTGCCAAAAAAGGCAAGGGGGTTGCTCCGAGGGACTCGGACGAAGATGATGATGAAGACGACGTACCACTCCTCCGCCGCCGCCGTCCAGTGCCAGGACCGTCTCCGGCTCCTGCCGGACGATCGCCAAGCCCTCCGTCTTCCCAGTTCGCTGGCCCAGAGGCCTCATCAGGGGCGGAGAAGGCCTCCGGCTCCAGCCCGAGTGATCCGGGCATCCGTGTGATCGGTGTCTGGGGAATGCGCCTCGGAGGGCGGCGGGTCCACGGACCGGCAGACGAATTTGTAGTTGGAGTGAGGCCGAACAACAGCCCTTCTCAACAGCCCGGGGCGGCGGCCGAGCTCACGGGAGCTCAAGCAGCGTGATCTTCCCAGACAGCGCCTGGTGCGACTGGGCGATCCGGGTACAGTTCTGTCGTACGGTGAGAGAAAGAGGGGGAGAAGGAGAACGAAAGAGATACAAACCGTGAAGACACAAGTGATTTACCCTGGTTCGAGTCTCCACTGCCAGGTAATAGCTCTACTCCAGCTCTTGTTGATTATATGGTGGAAAACAGTACAGGTGTACCGAGACCGGGCTTGAAGGCATTGATCCCGAGCTTACAAGGGAGTTTCGAGCTGTCGGGTGGCTAAGGACTATGACCACTGCTGAGGAAGCTTCAGATTCTGGGCGTTCGGGAGAGATAACAAGAGATCTGATGGAGAGGATCCCCCCACGTTGGGCAAGCCCCTCCTTTTATAGGCGCGACGGGTCGCTCGGAGCTAATGTGGCGGGCCCCGCGTCTATCTCTACTTTAGTGGCGGCGCCCTTGTCTCATTCTGGGGCTCCATCCTGTCTGTGGCCTGCAAAGAGAAGTTGATCTGGTTAGTATTGGGCACGTGTTCGTCTTGGAATGCCAATACGGGGAACCAGGCTGCTCAGGGAGAAAGCACTTTTCCTTTATCCCCAATATAGCATTGACTGGACCAAGCCAGCCTCGCGCCACCCGTTGGGGCGTCGCGTAGCGTAACAACCGTTGCCGCTAACCCATGGGGCAAATGATAAAACGGGCTGCCTGCGTGCTTCTCCCCGGGCTGCGGATCTCCAGGGAGAAGCAGTTCTTCCTGGTCAAGGCTGGGGAAAGTGTGGTGGGGACATGACAGTCGTCGCCACCTGCCCAGGGTTAAACGGACTGTCTGTGTGCCCCTCCTTCGGGCTAAGAATAGATCGAGAGGTGCGCCATGCTCCTGGTCAGGACCTAGGGAGGCGTGGTTGACTTGGTCAAGCCCAGGGTGACCCCGGCGGGCTAGACGCTTCCTTTGGTTCTGCCAAGGGAGGCCTTTTGGACCCTTTGTACGCGCGGTGGGCCGGTACGGAATTGGCCCAAGGCCCATCTCGGGATGGGCCACTCACGAATCACCAACAGCAAGCCCCCGAGCCTCGAGCGGGTCGCGTGGCGAGCCGGTCTGAGGTTTGGAGAAATCCAACTCTTACACGTAGCGCGGGAGATTTGGCTAGGGTTTTTCGGAGCCACTGCGGCCAATGTCTGAGCATTGAATTTGATTTGACGGAAAGGTGGGGCAGTTACATTTCCCTAGGCACGACTCCCACGATCTCCGCTTCGACCGTTGCCTTCCTTGATAAGGCAGTGTTTTCCAGGCGGAACTCTTATTGCAGAATCATCCCCTTTGCCTTTGTCTTCCATTCCTCCATCTCGCCCCTTGCCTTCACGCTTTCTTGCTTTTGGCGATCGTGGTGTTCATCGGACATAGCGCTCTTATGAGGGAGAGGATGGCGGAGTTAGAGAGAGACGGCTTTGTGAAGCTAGGTTCCTGGAGGCTTCCTGGCGCAAACCGGGAGCCAAAGCCCGAGCCTGAAGAGCTGGTATGTTTTGAGAGTTCGGCCATCTGCGGGTTCCGCGCGCCGGAGTCGCAGTTCATGACAAACTTCTTCGCTTTTACGGAGCTGTGGCCGGAGAATCTGTCCCCGCAGTCCTACATCAACTTGTCTATCTTCACGCACCTATGCGAAGCATTCTGCGGGGTGTGACCCACGGTGAGTCTCCTCCAACATCACTTTGAGCTGAAGCCCATCGGCCATCATGTGGGCAACGGCGGGATCTTTTAGCTGACCGCGCGCCGGGCCCGAAGGAGCTAGACATACCCGGAGTATGAGGTCAGGACGAAAGTCGACGGTTGGCCCCGGTGGTGGTTCTACCTGAACCGCGGGGCTCAATCCTGGAGTATTCTTCGACCGCGCCGGTTACCCCGATCTTTGCGCGCAACGAGCCCTTGTCGGAGGATCAAGTGACGGCATACGAGATCGAGAGGCTCGCCAAGAAGGGCCTGAGGGGCTACGACGTTGTCAATAGCTTCGTCCGGCACCGGATGGGGCGCCGCGAGCGATGCGTCCGTGAGATGGCGGCTGGTTGGATCCGGACCGGGATTTCCATCAAGGTAAGCGCTCGCCGCGCCGCTTCGTTTGACTTTAGGTCGGCACACATTGTGACCGTCTGCGATGCTCTGCAGGACTCTCAGCCCGTGATGTCACGAAGGTCGTGGCATGCTGCTGCCCATGGACAAGAACCCTCATCCTAGAAGATTCGTAAGGGATAAATTATCCGCAGTACGTGCCCGTAGGGTGTTTGGTTAAATTCCAGGCCATGTGCGCCCTTGAGGTTTTGACGGCTGGTGCTGATCATTTGCAGCGAACTTGGAAGGCGGCCAAGGAGGCCATGCAGGCCCCGGGCTCTGCAGGGGAGCCTTTGGTCGTTCAGCCTCGGGCGGCACGCTCGCTGCCGGGGGGATCACCGGCGGCGTCCGGCGGGACGTCAGCCTTGCCGGTGATGCCGGCGCAGGTAAGTTTTTTCTCTTGGCGCGGGCCAATTGTTGGGTGCTCGGCTGATTTTGAGCTCTGCTTCCTGCGTGGGTCTAGGGCGCGGCGCCGGCGAAGAAGAAAAGGTCGTACCGGCCCGCCCAGCATAGCGACGATGAGGATGTTGCGCCAGCAGTGAGTTCGTTGCCGGGAGCGACGTCGCGGCGGGGGACCGTGAATAAAGTCATCACATCCCAGCAGAAGGCAGCCGTGCCAACCACGAGCCGCGTCGGTGGGCTAGAGACGGAGCTTTTTCTGCGCCCTACACCGGGGGTGTACGAGGGCACAGAGTTCAAAGCAGCGCGTAAGTTTCCCGCGCTGCTCTTCACCATCCTGCTTCTGTGTCTGATCGCTATGTCTGTTTTCGATCGCAGTGCGTAGCGCCGAGGTGGCAGTTGAGGCGCAACCTCCCTCTGCTGAAGCCAGGGCAGCCGAGAGCGAACTGGTCAAGCCCGAAGGAGGGGGATTCCTGTCGCAGTCGCTGAAGGCTGCCGGGTTGCTGAGGCCGATAGACGCGTGGGACAAGGAGAGGCAGGTGTTCGCGGGGGTCATCGACTTGCCTACCGATGGCGATGTTGGATGCATAAGACAAGGTCGCGGAGATGGTGAAGGATGACACCATCGCGGCTTCCTTGTGGGTTACACCCCTGCGCGTTGAGGGTCTCACGGCGCATGGGTGATTGCCGACTTCTTCAAGTCCGGAATTGGGAGAGCGCCCCCAGCGCCGTACCGGCGCATGCTGCTGGCTGGTTGGGAATGGCAGGTGCACTTGCTACGGTTGGGAATGGGGTGGATAAGTGTCTCGGTGCCCAGCGTGGGCCCGCTGGCGTCCGCGGGCTGGATCTCCGCTACCCCAGAGTGGGTGGAACAACTGTCGACAGTTGACTAACTGGGGGGTCACCGCCGGCAGTGATTATATATGGGGCGATGCATGCAAGATCTAAACTTGATGGTAGCACAAGACAAGGATTTATACAGGTTCAGGAGCTCATGGCGGAGGTAATACCCTACGTCCTGTGCTCTGGGATTATATGGGGTATATGTGTACAAGATGATGATCAACCTAGAAGATGATCAAGCTGTAGATGTGATTCTCTAGATCTAGATGGAGATGCCGAACTATGGCCCCCTACCCCCTTTATATAGTGGAGGGGGTGGGGTTACAAGGAAGAGTCCTAGTCGGTTACGAGGTAGGATTCCTTTCTTTATCCTATAGCCAAATATCCGGGATTACAAGTATACCTTCCCTATTAATTAGGGATAGGTTTCTATGTCTTTTCTTGCCGATCAAGCCTTCTAGAATCCGAGTGGTACCCGTCCTTATCCACCCGACTTGGTCCATCCCCTGTCGGGTGGTCTTTTATGCCCGCCATGTGGATACCCGGGGTCCATGTTGTCCACAACAACAGGCGAACCTCAGGGCGCAAAGCTCTGTCACGGGAGGCCCGCCGGTTGTGAAGATCTACCCTACCCCCGGCCTGGAGAGGAAAGACCTCCTCAAGCTCTGGACGCGGTTACCATAGGTGAGCTGCATACCGCTCGACAGCGTGTAGAAAAAGTGGAGGCCGAGCTAGAGTGGTTGCAACTGGAGGCGGCAGGCGTGACGGCGCGTCCTCGACCAAGTCCGATTATGGCGATCGGCACGGCTCCCATGTTTCTGGCCCCCGCGGAAGGGCGAGAGCGTGGTGGAAGCGGCGCTCTGGGCGGAAAAGGCTGGTCAGGCCCTGGCAGAGGGCCCGGTGACCAGGCTTAAGGCGCAGCTCGTGGAGGCGCAGTATGCCGCTCAGAGGGCCGTGGAACGGGCTGAGCCCTCAACGGAAAGACGGAAGCTCGCGTAGGAGGTCCTCCAGCTCCTTGGCGAACTCCAGCAATCGCGAGATGTTGCAGAGCAAGCCGTTCGGGCGAGGGCCAGACTCGAGGAATCTTTGGCCGCTGCTGAGGCGGTGCTTAAGGCCCCTACCGGAGGAGACGAATTCCGGGCCCTGTCGGATGCGGCGGACAAGATTAGGGCCGAACTCGTAGCCGCTAAGCGGAGGGCGGATGAGCTGGAGGCCATGCTGGTAGAAGCCCGGGCGGAGCTTGGCGAGGCCAAACTGGCCGCGGAGCAAGCGATAGTGGTGATGGCCGAGCTTGCGGCCAAGGTGGAGTATGCTGAGAGGCTGGTGGCTGCAGCTGGAGCGATCGCTCCATTTCCGGCAGCATTACCTGTACAATCTGTGGTGGCGGCGGCATCGCGTCCAGCGTCGTTGGAGGGGAATAGCCAAGAGTCAGTAGGCTGCTCGCCCCTGCCATTCCACGAGGCACACTTCCGCGGGTTCGATCGAACCGTGTGCGACGCCGTTGAGGAGCGAGTGAAGAGCATGCTTACTCTCAGAAAGATGGTAACATCCTTGAGTCTGTACACTACGCTTAGGCATTGACCTTTTCGTGACTTGATCTGTTACAAGTTGTCTCAGTCCTACGCCCTTATGGCCGGCCTGTCCTCATTGATGGAGGCAGCACGGGGAAGTTCAATAATGATGCGACGGAGCTCGAACGCCTCTTAGCCGAGCTCGCATAATCCCGGGCTCAGATAGAGCGCACAGGCGAGCAAGCTACCGAGAACGAGGCTCGTGGAACCGCCCGCGTCGCCGAGCTAGAGGCCGCGCTCCAGGCAGCGCAAGAGAAGGAGCAGGAGGCCGTAGCGAAGCTTGCCCAAGCCCAGAAAACAGAGAAGGTCGCAGCGAGCCAAGCCCAGGCGGCCCGTGAAGAGGCGGGCCGAGCTCGGGCTGCCTTTGATGAAGAGCGCAGGCGCAGGGAGGCGACCTCCAAGGAGCTGGAGGCTACTCTGTCCGAGCGCAACTCCACCGTGCGCAGGCTTGAGGAAGCCCGCAACATGCTCGCGGAGGACATTGCCACGCTTCGAGAGGCCGAAACGAAGTCTAAGGCCGAGACGGAATCCATGAGAAAGCAGGCGCAAAACCTTGTCGATGCCCGGGCTAAACTGCGCCAGGAACAAAACAAGATGGACTCGCGGGCTATAGAATTGCTTCAGGCGCGAAAGCGGATCAGAGACCTAGAAACCGAGCTGGAGAGGCTCCAGCTGCAGCACGGGTTGTAGTTTGACCCGGGCTACTTTTCTCCCGAACTCCGCGCCATAAATATTTTTGTTTTACCACTTGCTTAACGGATAATCACCGCGTTCTGTGGCCAGAGAGCCTAGCCATTTTTTTAGTTTATTGCGTCAAATCGCACGTACTGTGAGCTCTGCTACACAGTACAGTGTTCCGCTGACAGCAGAGGCGCGTCCGCCAGGCGCGGATGCGTTGGCGAAACCACCGGCGACGGTTCATCTACTGGCCCAGGCCACGCGTCAAGCCGATTCGATGTCTTTGGGCCTCATTCGCGTAGTTGGGCCAGGTTCGCGTATCGGGCCTCGATAAGCAGCGGTTTTCTCCTCGCTGACGGCGGGACCGGGACACGCGTGCGCGCGCGTCCCTTCAGCTCGCGTGGTGGGTTTTAATTACCCGTCCCTTCACGCGCAGCGACGCTTCAGGTAGCCCACGGCGCGATGGGACGTTGCGTCGCCGCCGTCCTATATAAAGTGGGGCGCAGCGCGCTGCGCTGCCTCCCATCTTAGCCTTCTCCAACCTTAGACCAGGGAGCAAAACTCGCAACCAAAGAGAGAGAGAACGGAGAAAAAACAGCGAGCAAGGCAGAGAGAGGGAGAAACCATGTCCTCCGACGCCGACTCTGACTATATGCACGCTTGGCTGGAGGCGGCATTGGTCGATATGCCGCCGCCGCACCCTCCATCGTCGTCGATCTAGCCCGTGGGGGAGGAGGTGGATGCGCCGGGCCCGTCGTTGCGGGCCAAGCGGCCGCACTGGCGACGCATGCTAAGTCCAGGCCAACGAATAGGCGGTAGCGGCACTCGCCGTCGCTCTCGCGGCGGCGGAGGAGGAGAACGCGGTGGCGGCGTAGATCGTTGCCGACGCAGCGTACGCCGCAGCGCTTGCGGTGGAGGAGGAGGCTCCGCCGGAGGTGCGACGGAGGAGGAAGCCGAGGCGGTGGCGGAGGCTGCTGTGGTGGCTCCGCTGCCACTCATAGGCTCCAGTGTCCACCGGCGGAGGGCGCGGCACCCAAGCACACCTAGGCCATCGGTGCCCACGCCAGTCCTGTCGTCGTCGTCGTCGTCGGCAGAGTCCGCCGACTCGTCGCCAGCGCCGCTCTTAGGAGCGGCGAAGTAGGATTAGGTCTTGGGCACCGCCGTAGCTGTAGTGGCGCAGCGCCCTCTTTTGCGGTAGTCCGAGATGGAGGATTTCCTTTTACTTGTAAAATCCCACTCTTGTAAGATTCGTCTTGGAAATGCAACTCCTTTGTTTAATGAATCGCCTTTGTTAAGCTCGTTCCCTTTCCTTCCTTGCGTTAATCCTGTCATGCGAAAGCAGGAGAACTAGATGAATAGTAACGAAGCTCTGAGACGAACTTAGGAATTTAGATGAAACGAGTTGCTTTGGAAATGTTGCTTTTGTGTGCGTAGCCATCCAGCCCCTGGGCCGTGGCCAAGTCAAAGTGCGATCTTGGAGTTGGGCGCGGTCTGAAGACTAGAGTGACTTAGAAAAGTTTCACGCAAAATCCCAGCCCCCGAGCTTCGTTAGGCCGCGCGACGGTGCGGGCTTGGCGAAGTTAAGGACCTAGAAAGAAGTTGGGCGAAAAAATTCCCAGCCCCCGAGCGCTGCGAGGCCCAAATTCGGCCCCCCAAACAAACCTGACGTGGGCTTGTTGTACCTTAGACCGCAAAAGTTTCACACTGCGCGGAGCCTTACTACGGTGCGAGGTGTCGGCTTATCCCGTCTTAGAAGTGCTCCGAAGTGATTTATCCTTAGCCATCGGATTTTGGCCACGGGCTTGCTTAAGATGGTCGTCAATGAGCCCAGCGTAACCCGTAATTGGGGAAGTTTTTTTTGAACTGAATTGAATTGAAATGAAGAAAACTTACGACCTGATTAAGCGTAGAAGCGTCGTAGAAGGGATATGTTCTATGAGCTAGGGAGCTCGTTCCCATCCTTGTCAGCAAGGCGTACCGACCCTGTGCAGATCGCGGACACTACTTTGTACGGTCCCGCCCACTTAGGGCTGAGCTTGTTGGAGCCTGCGAGGTTCTGAATGCGACGTAGAACCAGGTCTCCTACTTGCAGGGTCCTTGTATGTACGTTTCGTGCCTCGTAGCGATGCAGGGTCTACTGGTAGGCTGCAGCCCGGAGTCGGCAGTGCTCGCGACGCACCTCAAGTAGTTCGAGGTTGAGCTGCTGCTCCTCATCGTTGACCACGAAGCTGGCGAAGTCAACGTGATCAGATCCTAGTCTCATTTCTATTGGGAGGACGGCCTCCGAGCCATAGACGAGCCGGAAGGGAATTTCTCCTGTACCCCGGCTGGATGTTGTCCAGACTGCCCCGAGGACTGACGGCAGCTCGTCGACCCAACCTTGTTGTTTAGCCTTGAGGGCGTCATAGACTCGCTTTTTGATACCTTGGACTAGCTGTCCGTTAGCTCGCTCAGCCGCTCCGTTACTCTGTGGGTGGGCCACAGAGGCTAGGGCGAGCTTCATGCGAAATTCCTCGCAGTAATCGTTGAACTTCCGGCTCGTGAATTGGTTGCCATTATCAGCGATGATCCTGCTGGGCACGCCAAATCTTGCAACGATGCTTCAAAAGAAACGTACCGCGGCAGCTGCAGTGATGTTGGAGACCGGCTCGGCCTCAATCCACTTGGTAAAGGTGTCGATAGCTATGAACAAGTACTATTTGCCACCGAGCCCTTTGGGAACGGTCCCAGGAGGTCCATGCCCCAGACCGCGAACAGCCATACCAGCGGAATTGTTTGCAGCTCATATGCGGGCTAGTGTGTCATCCGCGTATGGTATTGGTAAGCTTCGCAGCGCTTAACCAAAGCTTCTGCGTCGCTCATCGCAGTGGGCCAGTAATAAACCATGCGGAATGCCTTGCCGACAAGGATTCTGCGTGAGGCGTGTGCGCCGCAGATGCCCTCGTGAATGTCGGAAAGAAGGTACTTACCTTCTTCTTGGGTAACGCACTTCCAAAGCACGCCATTAGCACCCCTTCTGTACCGCAAGCCCCTTTGCAGACGGTAAGCTCCGGCTCACCTTTTTAGCTGAGAACGCTCAGCAGTGTCCTCGGGCAATGTCATGTGCTCCAAGAACTGGATGAATGGCGTCATCCAGGAGGTGCTTTGCTCGAGGAATGAGACAGTATCGGATGTCTCTGTGTGGGGGGTAGTAGGCATCCCCGTGGCCTCCTCTCCGGAGGGAATTGAGGGCTTTAAAAGGTGCTGCACTAGCACCCCGGCGGGGCCGGTTCTTGTGAAGATCCAAACTTGGCGAGCTTGTCGGCTTCGCTGTTCTCTTCCCTAGGAATGTAGCTAATTTCGAAACTCGTGAAACGCTTCTCCAGTTTTCTCACTTCCGCCAGGTACCGCGCCATTGAGTCGTCAGTTGCCTAAAACTCCTCCCTGACCTGGCGGACCACGAGCTGCGAATCCCTATTCGCAACAAGCCGTTTGATGTCGAGCGCAGTGCTTGCTCTTAGGCTCGCTAGTAGGGCTTCACACTCTGCGGCATTGTTGGTCGCCGCAAAGTTTATTTGTATGACGTGCTGGAGTCGCTCTCCGTTGGGGGAGATGAGAACGTGGCGAGTGAGGTACTGCGTCAGCTGCAGAAACGTGGCCTTAGCCTCCTCAGTCCACTCGAAACTATCGTGCTTGCAGAGAAGCTTGCAAAAAGGCACACTTCGTTCTCCAAGGTGGAAGATGAAACAGCTTAAGGCCGCCATTTTGCCTGTGAGGGACTGGATGTCCTTCACGCAGGTCGGCGACCTCATCTTTTCGATGGCCTCGATCTTTTCGGGGTTTGCACCAAATGCTCGCCCCGCCGATCACATAGCCAAGGAGCATGCCGGACTTGACGCCGAAGACGCATTTCTCGGGGTTTAACTTGACCCGGTGCTGTCTCAGGCTGTCAAAGGTTTTCCGTAGGTTGGACATGTGGTCCCGGGTGTCCTTGCTCTTGACTATGATGTCGTCTACGTAGACTTCGACGTTGCGCCCTATTTGATCAGTCAGAGTTTTTTGCATGAGTCGCTGGAACGTGGCGCCAGCATTTCTGAGACCGAAAGACATGGTCTTATAACAAAATGTGCCGAAAATCGTTACAAAGGTGGTTTTTTCTTCATCCTCTTTGGACAACGCGATCTGATGGTAACCGGAGTAAGCGTCCAGAAAACTCATCAATGCCAAGTCCGCCGTAGCGTCAACTAACTGATCTATGCGTGGAAGGGGAAGTTATCCTTGGGGCAGACGGAATTAAGGTCGCGATATTCAACACACATGCGCCATTTGCCGCCCTTCTTCTGGACTACGACTGGGTTCGCAAGTGCTATACTTCACGGAGAAGCCCGCTTGGAGTAGCTTGCCGAGCTGGTCTTGGATGATCTTGGCCTTCCAGTCGAGAACTCGCCTCTGACACTGCCTTACCTGTTTTTTGTCAGGCCGGACAGCTAGCCTGTACTCGATCACCTCCCTTAGGACACTGGGCATATCGGACGGTTCCCATGCGAACGCGTCCTTGTTAGTCCGGAGGAAGGTAATGAGCTTGAGTTCCTATTGGGCCTGGAGGTTTGTCCCCACGTGGACCACCTTGGAGGGGTCTGCCTCCATGAGAACAATGGTTTTGGTGTGCTTTTGCGGCTGCAGCGCCACCTTTGGACGTGCTGTTGGACTGTCCTTGCTGCTGGGACCACGAGTGGGGAGCTGTCCTACCATGGCCAGCGCGGTCTCATCGCAGTCGAGGGCCGTCTTGTGGTTTTCCCGGACGGTGATGACTCCCCTTGGTGCTGGCATCTTCAGGCAATGGTAGGCGTGATGGGAGACCGCAATGAACTTGGAGAGCGCAGGGCGGCCCAAGATAGCATTGTAGGGGAGGTCGGTTTCCACCACCTCGAAGGTGATGTACTACGTTCGGAAATTGGCGGAGGAGCCAAACGTCACGGGCAGCACGACTTGCCCAACAGGACGATCCGATGGAAGGCGATGGTGATGTCCCTGATCTTGGAGTACGGGACCTGCATGAGGCCCAGAACGCGCATGGTGATGATGTCCAGCGAACTCCCGCTATCCACGAGGACGCGGTCGACGCGAGTGTTGCCAATGGTGGGGCAGAGTACCTGCGGGAGGCGCTGTGGCTTGGAGAGGCCGGCCGGGCAGTCCGTCACCGAAAAGTTAATGGCCTGGCTGGACCAAGGCAGGGACTCTGCCGCTGGCTCACCGCGGGAGATGTGGAGGACCTCACGAGACGCGGCCTTTAGCTCGCGGCAAGAGTTGTAGGCTGACGTACAGCCGAAGATGACGGCGACGTGGCCGCGGGCCTCAGGGAAGCCCTGGTCCTGGACGCCCTACGAAGAATGTACCTTGGCTGCGCTCTCGGGGAGCTCGGCCATGGGACCACGGCCAACGTAGAAGTCCTCCAGCTGGCGAGCCCATGTGCGACAGTTGCGCAGGTCGTGGCTGTAGCGCTGGTGGAGGCAGCAGAAAAGATTGGGGGTCATGGATTGGATCCTTACCTCTGCTCTGCTGCTTTGCGGCCTGCCTCCGGCTGGGCGAGGTCGCTGCTGCGACGGGAGCTGCGACGGCAGGTGCACCGGTAGAGGACGCTACGACGGCAGGCACTCAGGCTGGTCGGTCTCAACCGCTGCGATGAACTTGGCGGGCTGCTCCGACCGCTTCTTCTTCTTCTCTACCTCGGCCTTTCCTGGGCCGTCGCTGATCTTAGCCTTCTTCTTGAAGCGGCTCCACTTGCGCTCGACCGCCTCGGAGGCGTTGACGTAGAGGGCCACAGTGCGAAAAAGCTCGCTCGCGGTATTGACCGGGTTGAGCTCGAGGTCCTCGGAGTAGCGTCGGTCCCTCATGCCATTCTTGAAGGCCTCAATGATAGCCTCGTCCGAGATGCAGGGGATAGTGTTGCGAGCTCTTACGAACCGGCACACAAAATCCTGAAGACTTTCGTCGTCTCGCTGTACCACAAGCTTGAGGTCCTGGGGGTGCCCAGAGCGGGCGTAACACCCCTAGAAGCTCGTGCGGAGGGCATCCTGAAGCTGGGCCCAGCTGTGGATAGAACCGGGCCGCTGGTTGAATAGCCATGTCCGGGTCATGCCTTCGAGCAGAGTGGGCAAATAGTTGACCAGGACAGCCTCGTCTCCCCCATGGCCCGGATGGCGGTGGTGTAGATGGACAGGAACTCCTCGGGGTTTTTACTCCCGTCGAACTTCTCGATTGGCCCGGGCTTAAACCTCGGCGGCCAAGGTGCCTCACGGAGAGCGCGGGAGAGCGGAGCACCCTGGCACGGACTTCGGGGGGAGACATCCCGAAGAGGGCCCAGGCGGGAAAACACTCCGCTCGGGGCGCGCGGCGAACCGCTGGTGGAGGAGACAGTCTGGGCCCGGCGCAAACGGCTGCAGTTGCGGCAGCAGCGGTTTTGAGAGCCGCCGTGGCCAGAGCTGCCTGTGCGCGCCCCGCCATTTTGTTCCTCGTGCCAGACGATGCCGCAGGTGATGTCTCCGAGGCCCTCTGCGATGGCTGGACCTAGGTCCGCCATGGTGAAGCCACGGGGGTCCTTCTCCAGGTCACAGACGACCGTGGCGATCGCGCGCACCTTCTGCTAGCTGCGCAGGAGCCGGGGTGCACAGGCTATCCTCGCGGCAGATCTCAGTCATGACGCGTCGGACGGAATCGTGGAAGAAGTCCTGGGCTGCGATGCGGCAGTGCTGCTCCTCCTGGGCTTCCACGTTGCGAAGACGCAACGAGACGTGCGCGAGGCCGGGGGATACGTCCCGGTGTCGCCCACAGAAACAGAATCACCCAGCAGCTCGAAATCCATGGGAGTCTCGTTGACGTGAGTTTCGGAGGGGTCCAGCTCTGAGAGCGACTCCTCGGGGCGAAGCTCTGCCCCTGGGGCGAGAGAGGCGTCAACCTCCATCTCGTCAGCCCCGGCTTCGGCGAGGTCCTCTCGCCAGCCCTCGTACGATAGGACCAAGTCGTCCAGATCATCGCACTCATCGAACTCGAGGTCCAGGACCTCATCGCTGCTCGGAATCTCAGGCATGTCCGAGGGAGCAGACTGCTGAGGGCTGCTCATGGGCCTACGGTGGGCGCCAGCTGTCGGTGTCTAGGAAACTGTTGACGCGGAAAAGTGGTTTCCCGGCACCAACTACCGCCGAACAACAGGGGATCGGGCTTTCCGAGGACGTGCCAGCCGATTTGACCTTGTGTAATCGGCAAGGTTTCCGATAGGCAAGCTGCCGGTGAAGCAATGAAGATTTACCGATAGCTTGATAAATAATCCGATGATCGGCTTAACGATGAGACGTCGAGCCGATAGAGCAGACAAGCCACCGGCGAAGCGATGAGCGCTTTACCGATAACTTGGACGATAATCCGACGATCGGCTTAACGATGAGACGTCGAGCCGATAGAACGGGATGGAACCTAACACCTCCGGCGGACGGCGATGCGCAGCAATGCCGCCGAGAGATAGTATTCCGGGCGAAACCTAACTCCTCCTGGCGGACGGCGATGCGCAGCAATGCCACCAGGAGATAGTATTCCGATGCCGACGGCGAGGAGATCGGACTGAACCGAGACAGTCCCTACCGATGGAGTCGACGGCGAGGAGATCGAACTTAATCGAGACAGTAGACGCCGGCGTGTACTTTGAATACCGATACGAGAGAATCGATCGGCTTCATAGCACAAGGGTAAAAGGTAGACGAAATAGTAGATGTATTATTGATTGATTGAAGATGAGATCCTTTACATGCTGCACGGCAGCTCTTATTTATACTAAAGACGCACCAGCTAATCCGGTAACTTGACAAGGACTCTATCTCTTAGTTACCTAAAATAACTAACACCTTGTCTTGGGGGACATCCCGCACACAGATCACCAGACGCGGCACTCCAACACCAGACGGCTGGTCAGTACTGGTTGCCCTCCGCATCCCTCACTTGGCTTGCCTCACGAACGGTGCTGAAGATCATGTCCAGGCCCATCACAACCAAGGCTCCATCGTCCGCCTTAAGCAAACCTGACCAAAGATGTAAAAGAGTACAAAAGCTCAGCAAAATTTCAATATCTAGAAAGCGAAGCAGAGCTTTATTGTGGTCTTGTAAATTCTCCACGCGCAGGTTAGCCCTGCCGTGGCCGACGGAGATGCACGCGTCGTAGACCCCGTCACGTGGATGCCGTTCGTGTTGAGGTTCCTGTCCGGCGCGACGGTCACGCCATCGCGCCCGTCGATCACGACGCCGTACAGCTTGGTGTTGACCGACTTGAGGCTGCGGATCAGCGCGTCCCTCTATTACAGCATTGCAAGCTAAACGGCTGAGCTGA
>SPJY01014171.1:2433580-2521783 GCA_005191435.1 Raddia distichophylla
GATCGATCGGATTCATAGCACAGGGGTAAAAGGTAGACGAAATAGTAGATGTATTATTGATTGATAGATAGATAGAATTACACGCTGCACGGCAGCTCTTATTTATACTAAAGACGCACCAGCTAATCCGGTAACTTGACAAGGACTCTATCTCTTAGTTACCTAAAATAACTAACCGACTAGACTTATCGTGCAAGGCACGGACTCGATACAAACCGACTCGAATACTATTACTAATATTAATTAACCGACGTGAGCCTGTTGCCTTCCTTGCTTGATCTTCATGCGCATACAAACCACGTACGGGTCAATACCGATTGGCCCTCACGTACGGCTTAATCTCCAAAGCTGATACATACTCTTCCAGGTGGCTTCTCACGTAGTCTTTCCACATATAACTGAATCGGCTTCCAGATATATATGCGTGTTTGTATAAACCGATCAGATCCTTAAGCCAACAGCAACCAATGATCATGTAGGAGTATATGGCCATATATATTATAATCACCTGATCAGCCGTCACTTTCATATGAGTAATAGTTGTTCACGTGCAAGCTCTTATTGGCCTTTTCCATGCATGTATGTAAGCTCATCATAATCGGCTACTTAACTTGATCAACCGGCCATTAACCTCCCATGCATGCACATATGCATATATAAACCGATTCTCCCATATATGATTATATGACCAATTATTCCATCTGGCCTTAACATAATCGGCTATCTCATCATGATCAACCATCGACTAGCACATGTCTGTGTATATAAAAGCCGATAATAATCCTTTTCAAATACCAGCCGGTCAACCAACAATGACTCCAATTATATGCCGATTTAGCTCAATTTTTGGCCGAATATGCTATTTTTCACCCTCTTTTTGGCACCAAAATAACCGTAAAATCGTGCCAAATTTGGGTGTCAACAGAAACGCGCCTCAGAGGGCGGCGGTTCCACGGACCGATAAATGAATTTGTAGTTTGAGTATGTCCCAACAACAACCCTTCTCAATAGCCCGGGACGGCGGCCGAGCTCACGAGGGCTCAGGCCGCACGATCTTTCCGGACAGCGCCCGGTGCGACTTGGCGATCCGGGTACAGATCCGTCGTATGGTGAGAGAAAGAGGGGAGAGGGAGAACGAAAGAGATACAACCCGTGAAGACATAAGCGATTTACTCTGGTTCGAGCCCCCACTGCCAGGTAATAGCTCTACTCCAGCTCTTGTTGATTATATGGTGGAAAATAGTACAGGTGTGCCGAGACCAGGCTTGAAGGCACCGATCCCAAGCTTACAAGGGAGTTTTGATCTGTCGGGTGGCCAAGGACTATGACCACTGCTGAGGAAGCTTCGGATTCTAGGCGTCTGGGAGAGATAGCGAGAGATCCGATGGAGAGGATCCCCCACGTTGGGCAAGCCCCTCCTTTTATAGGCGCGGCGGGTCGCCCTGAGCTGATGCGGCGGGTCGCTCGGAGCTGATGCGGCAGGCCCCGCGTCTATCTCTGCTTTAGTGGCGGTGCCCTTGTCTCATTCCGGGGCTCCGTCCTGTCTGTGGCCTGCAAAGAGAAGCTGGTTTGGTTAGTTTTGGACACGTGTTCATCTTGGAATGCAATACGGGAAAGCAGGCTGCTCAGGGAGAAAGCACTTTCCCTTTATCCCCAATATAGCATTGACTGGACCGAGCCAGCCTCGCGCCATCCGTTAGGGGCGTCGCGTAGTGTAACAACCGTTGCCGCCAACCCATGGGGCAAACGACAAAACGGGCTGCCCGCGTGCTGCTCCCCGGGCTGTGGATCTCCGGGGAGAAGCAGTTCTTCCTGGTCAAGGCCGGGGAAAGTGTGGTGGGGACATGACAGTCGTCGCCACCTGCCCAGGGATAAACGGACTATCCGTGGGCCCCTCCTCCGGGCTAAGAATAGGCTGGGAGGTGTGCCATGCTCCTCATCAAGACCCAGAGAGGCGCGGTGGACTTGGTCATGCCCGAGGGTGACCCCGGCGGGCTAGACGTTTCCTTTGGTTCGGCCAAGGACGGCCTTTGGACCCTTTGTACGCGCGGTGGGCCGGTACGGAATCGGCCCAAGGCCCACTTTGGGATGGGCCGCTCACGAATCACCAACACGAGGAAATTCCTCGCCCCTCCACCAAGCCTAATACTCCACCCCTCCGATTGAAGTGGAGGAAGGATATGGAAGGTTACGAGGTCGACGATGAGAAGGTGGCCGAAGAATGGGAAGTATTAGAAAACATGGCAAGAGCTCAAGCTGAGATGTTCAAGGTAAAGCCCTTTCACGCCTTGAATCCCCTCTTTGCCCAAGGGAATCCCACTGATCTCCCCCCATTTCCCATGCAGCGCATGAAAGAGAGGTCGAGGCAGAAATCTATGTGCATGCAGAGAGCAGTCGGCAAGCTGAAGTCTCGCAACGAGTTCGACAATGCGTTATACGCGGTTAAGTCGCAGTACCGTGGCAGGATCGAGGAGCTTCAACAAGAGAACACTGAACTCCAATTCCACCACATAGAAGAGTCTAATACCATTCGAGGTACATGTCCTCGAACAATACTAAACCTTTATAGAAAAATGTTCCTTGGATGATGGTCTCTAAGGCTTGCCTTTGAATGAAGCATTGGAGGTGAGGCAGAAGGCCATGGAGGAAGCATCGGAGGCGAAGCAGAAGGCCACGGAGGAAGAGGTCTTCCAAGCTAGCACTCAAGCCGAGAGGTTGGCTAAAGAATTGGAAGGTAACTTTCCACCACTGACTCTCCCTGGCTCAGCCCCACTGAAGCCCGAGTGATTTTTGACGTCCGGCTGGTTGTACAGATTACCAGCAGAAGACCAGAGCACAATTCCAATTTCTTGATGAAAAAGTGAAATCTGCCTACGAGCTTCGATACCGTTCTCTGACGAGGATAGCTAGCTCCAACGCTCCAGTACCTTTACCCGAAGAAGAGCTGCCGTCAGACGCCGATATCTTCGTGGCCCGTCTTGATGACATTCCTGCACGAATCAAGAACTTCTCACGGGAGGCTACGACGACATGCGCTAGCCAGGGCCTTGCTATTGCAAAGTCAAACTTCCCCCGCATGGATCTTGAGGCTGTGCGAGAAGGATTTGCATGCATTGAAAAAGAGGCCACCACTCTGATGAAAGAAGTCCGCCCGATTGCTGCTAATCTAGCCAAACATTTAAATTTGTAGATGTATTTGATGCCCAAACGTCTAATTGATCCTCAATACTTTTGATCTTATTTATCCGTGTATTTAGCATTATCCTCTTTCATGAAACGTATTTGCCGACTGGTCTAGCCCCCGAGTGCCAGGAATTAGCGCTTGGCTTTCTCCCCGTGCACATACCGAGTAGCTAAACACTGTCTTTGACAAGTACGAGCGCCATTACTCAAGAATTTTCATGATACTCGAATTCGATCAACATATGTAAGGAGAAAATAACTTTTATTGATAAGATAGGGTGCGGTTGACTCCGCACACTATTTAGTGTAGCCTCCGACTTACTGCTTAGCCGTTCACGGCTAAGTGGCAAGTCAAAAAGGAGACTAATTACATAATGCTACAAAACTTTAAGAATAAAAGCTACATAGTTGCTCGATGTTTCAGGTGTTAGGCACTTCCGATCCGTCTTCGCGCTTTAGCCGGTAATCCCCGGGTGGGTCACTTCATCGATCACATAGGGGCCTTCCCAGAGTGGGGAGAGTTTATGCTCTTACTTCTGATTTATTCGGAGGACCAGATCTTCTTTGAAGAACGCATGGCCCCATACGTTGTGCTGATGATAGCGACGTAAGCCCTGTTGGTACTTTCCCGACTGGATCATTGCTGCTTCCCTGGCTTCCTCGAGTCGATCGAGGTCTTCGTGTCTTCCTTTATCTGATTGATTATCGTCGAAACCGGCAACCCGAGGGGGCCGAAACTTCAATTCAGTCGGGAGGAACGCCTCTGAGCCATAGACTAGGAAAAATAGTGTATGCCCGGTCGCTCGACTTGGAGTTGTCCTAAGCCCCCAGAGCACCGAAGGCAACTCCTTAACCCAGCGCGTAGCATACGGCTTTAGGCGATCGAAAATTCTGGCTTTGAGCCCTTGTAGCACCAATCCGTTGGCGCGTTCAACCTGCCCGTTGCTCCATGGATGGGCCATCGATGTATAGCAGATCTTGGTGCCCAGCTCTTCGCCCCAATCTTGGAATTCGCTGCTTTTCAACTGAACGCCAATGTCGGTTATGATGCGATTGGGTATGCCAAAACGTATGACGATATCCCAAAGAACTCGCATGCCTTGGCCGCCGTAATTACCGCAACCGGCTTGGCTTCAATCCACTTTGTAAACTTATCGATGGCGACAAACAGATGAGCAAATCCACCTTATGCTCGCTTGAGGGGGCCCACCGTGTCCAGATTCCAGACGGCAAAGGGCCAAGAGATTGGGATTGTTTGTAAGTCCTGGGCTGGCATGTGAATCTGCCGCGCAAAGAACTGACACCCGTCGTACCTGCGTACTATATCTTCCACGTCGGTGACAGCAGTCGGTCAGAAGAATCCCTGCCGATAGGCTTTTCCTACCATGTGCTGGCCGCCGCGTGGTGTCCACACTCTCCCAAGTGGATATCATTGAGTAGATCCCCTCCCTCTTACTCGGATTTGCAACGCCTTAGTATCCCGGAACTGCTTTTTCTGAAAAGCTCGTCCCCGACTACCTTATAGCTCTTGTTTCGGCATGTAATGCACTCAGCGAGGCTTCGATCCTCGGGTAGCTCCTCACGAAGAAGATAATATAAGTAAGGCTGCATCCACCCGGGAGTGATTGTTAATATCTCTACGCCCGGCTCTGGTTGCTCCTCTTGATTTTCTCCCGGCTTAGGTGGTAGCTTGGTGGACGGCTTGCACAGCTCCTCGACGAAAACACCAGTCGGGACTTGTGCCCGAGTAGATCCCATCCGCGCTAGCTCGTCTGCTACTTCATTGTCTCGGTGGAGCACGTGTGTTAGCTCCAAGCCGTCGTATCTGTCCTACAATTTTCGAACCTCTTGGCAGTATGCCGTCATGCTGTCGCTGATACAAGACCACTCCTTTTGAACCTGATTGAGTGTGAGCTGAGAATCCCCACGCACCATTAACCGCCGGACGCCCAGCGATATGGCAATGCGGAGCTTGTGAAGGAGAGCCTCGTACTCGGTGGCGCTGTTACTGACTGGAAATAGGATCTGGAGAACATATCCTAACTTCTTTCCGGTCAGTCATATGAGCAAAATCCCAGCCCCCATGCCGCTGAGCATGAGGGAACCATCAAAGTACATTGTCCAGTACTCGAGATTTTCCTATGCTGCTGGGGTCTGAGCCTCTGTCCATTCTATGACAAAATCGGCTAATGCTTGAGATTTGATGGCTAGTCGAGGCCTAAACTTTATTTCAAAGGCTCCAAACTCAACTGCCCACTATGCAATCCTCCCGGTGGCTTCCCGGTTATGAAGTATGTCTTCAAGCGGGAAGGAGGTGACAACCGAAATTTCATACTCTTGAAAGTAATGCTTGAGCTTCTGTGATGTGAGTAACACAGCATATAGAAGCTTTTGAACTTGTGGGTACCTTATTTTAGAATCGCCCAATACTTCGCTGACGAAGTAGACCGGACGCTGTACCTTCTGGAGGGAGCCCTGCTCGTCTCGTTCAACCACCAGGGCGCTGCTAATGACATGAGTCGTGGCGCCGATGTAGAGTAAGAGGGGCTCCTAGGGCATGGGAGGGACCAACACCGGAGGCGTGGTGAGGAATCTCTTGAAATCTTCAAAGGCTTCTTGTGCTTCCGCTGTCCACTGAAAGTCGTCTTGTCGGCTTAAAAGCTTAAAGAATGGCATGCCTCGCTCCCCGAGTCGGGAAACGAATCGGCTGAGTGCCACGATGCATCCAGTGAGCTTCTGTACATCTTTCTGGTTGGTCGGGGGCTTCATCTTCATGATGGCGCCGACCTTTTCTGGGTTGGCCTCAATTCCCCTATGAGATATGATAAATCCGAGTAGTTTACCGGATGGAACCCCAAAAACATACTTTTCGGGATTCAGCTTCATCCGATATGCCCTTAGTCTCTCGAATGTCTCGACCAGATCTGTTATGAGGTCTGGCTTCACTCGGTTCTTTACGACGACGACGTCGACATAAGCCTCCACGTTGCATCTGAGCTGAGTGTGAAAACACCGCTGTATGGTGCGTTGATAAGTCGCGCCAGCGTTTTTCAGCCCGAATGGCATTGTGATATAGCAGAAAGCACCAGAAGGCGTAATAAACAACATTTTGATGCAGTCTTCCTCCTTCAGACTAATCTGATGATAGCCCTAGTAAGCGTCCAGAAAACTCAAGAGCTCACACCCGGCGGTGAAATCCACCACTTGGTCCATGCGGGGAAGCCCGAAAGAATCCTTAGGACATGCTTTGTTGGGGTCGGTGTAATCGATGCACATGCGCCAAGTCTTGTTCTTCTTCTGCACCAAGACCGGGTTCGCCAACCACTCGGGATGATAGACTTGCTTAATGAATCGTGCTGCCAGCAACTTTTTGATCTCTTCCCGAATGGCGTCCTTCCGATCCGGCGCAAATCTTCTGAGACGCTGCTTGAAAGACCACGCCTTCTCGTCGACGTGGAGAGAGTGCTCGATCACCTCCCTCGGAACACCAAGCATGTCCGAAGGCTTCCGAGCGAACACGTCCTGGTTTGCTCGGAGGAAAGTGACGAGCGCGTCTTCCTATTTGCTGTCGAGCCCTGTCCCAATCACGACTGTCTTGACCGGATCGGACGGTTCCAACATTATCTTTTTGGTTTCTTTGGCTGCTTGGATGGATGTTTTGGCCTGCTTCTTGGCGGGAATATCCCCTTTCTCCTGGAGGGATGCGATTTCCAGTCGGATCTTTTCCATCTCTGCAGATGAGTCCAAGGCCTGCGCCATCTAGTAGCTTTCTCTGTCACAGACCAAGGACTGTTTAACGTCACCAGGGATGGTAATTACACCATTGGGACCTGGTATCTTTAAGACAAGGTAAGTGTAGTTGGGAACAGCCATGAATTTGGCGATCCCCGGCCTTCCCAAGATGGCATGATATGCCGTCTCGAAATCAGCCACTTCGAAACTCAGACTCTCGGTCCGATAATTATCCTTAGTCCCGAACGTGACGGGCAAAGAGATCTGTCCGAGTGGTATCACGGACGTCCCGGGATTACCCCGTGGAAAGGAGATGAACCCTGCCGTAGCTCGGAATGAGGAATATTCATCTGATCCAGGGTCTTGACGAAAAGGACGTTAATCCCGCTCCCGCCGTCGACCAGAACCCTCTTCAATTTGTTCCCTCGCACGACCAGATCTAACACCAGAGGATACCTTCCGGGGAAGGCAATCCGATCCGGGTGGTCCGATCAGTCGAAGGTAATGGGTACCTCGGACTAGTGCAAGTACTTTGGGGCTGCGGGCATGATAGCGTTGAGCCCCCCAAATATGTAGCTGATCTCGCGCTCAGCGTCCTGGTTATCTCCATCGGGCTTCTTGCAGTGACCACTCTTGGCCGCTGACTGCTTTGAGTTCTCGGCGAACTTCTGCAAAATAAGGCAGTCCTTGGTAGAGTGCTTTCCTCGTGGATGGAAGGGACATACCGAGTCCATAACCTTGTTGTAGTCGTTGTCGTTGGGGGTCTTAGGCCGATTGCGCTCCATATTAGCGACCATCTCGTCCCCCTTTCGCTTCTTATCCTTGGGTTTGCCCTGCTCATCACTAGGCTTCTTTTTGGAGCCTCCGTCGTTGCCACTACAATGATTCTTGATGGCCTCCTCGGCATTGGCTTCCTGGTCCGCCATTGTGAACATAGCCTTGAGATTACGCGGGTCCCAAGTCATCTGCCTAATTAACTCCTCGGATTTGCATCCGACGAAGAAGGTATCGATGATCGTTTGCTTCGGAATGTCCCGGATCTCATTCTTCTTCTTGGTAAAGTGCTTGATGAACTCGCGGAGAGTCTCGTTCTTGCGCCAATGTAGCTGTCCAATCTCCCATCTCCCCGCAGGCCTTTCATAGGTCCCTTGGAAATTGGCAATGAACTTTACCTGGAGGTCATCCCAAGACTCGATTGAGTTCTCCGGAAGTCCCGTAAGCCAGGTTTGGGCGGTTGGGGTCAAAGCGACCGGCAAATAGTTTGCCATGACGTTCTGATCTCCTCCTGCCGCGCTGACTGCTAGGGCATAAACCTCCAGCCAGTTCTTTGGGTCCCTCTCGCCATCGAACTTGTCGATGCCTTTGAGGTTAAAACCATCCGGCCAAACCACTCGGCGAAGATCCGGGGTGAAGGCCCGAATCCCCTCCAACGGTCGTGGCTGCCTCCGCCTTGGGGATCTAGTACAATGTCCCCACGGCGGGCCTTGACGATGCTCATCATGGTGGTCGCGCCGACTGGCGGTGTTCTCGGCTTGCTCCTCAACGCGCCGGCTGTGGTTGCTAAGAGAGTTTCACTCGCCGTCAGTGTGCTCCCGCCGTTTAGCTTCTATAACCTGGCGAAGGTCACGGCCAGCCGTCTGGCGAGAATTGCCTGCCGCGGAGGCCCGAGCCCTGCTACGGTTGCGCGTAGATAGGCTGCGAGCTGAAGCAGTCGGAGCCGGACGCGCCTCGTTTTGTTGAATGACAGCCATCTCTACCATGGTTGTCGTTCGAGCGAGGGTCTAGACGAGCGGGCTGCCTTCTGGAAGTTGTGGCACGATAGTCTCAAGAAGAGTCTTCGAGACAACAATGTTCGCCTGAGGTGTTGTGCAGACGTCCTGATCCCTTAGCTTTACCGCGCGAAGCTCGTTCTGGATATCGCGGCCGTGAATGCGAAGCTGACGCATGCGATCTTGGTCTTCCACTCGGCGAGAGTCCGGGTCCACCGCCACAGTGGCGGTCTCCTCGTATCCGACTAGTGGAGAGGCTGAGTGATGATCTCCCGCGCTAAGGATGAAAACTTCACGATAGTTACGGACCTCAGTGCTCTCATCGGACTCAGAGTCAGAGAGAGAGGCTGACTTTTTCGCTCTGTCCAATGGGTTGGCCGGCACTGATGACACACATGAACGTAGTTGGATCTGATCGGGCAAGCCCGACCGGATCAGATGCGCTCCCCGACTGGTTATTTCCTCTCCAAATCTCGGAGGAAATCCGTGCGAAGGTCGCAGCGGAGTTCTCGAGTTCGGAGGGAAATCTAGCCAAGGGCGTTGACTTGTTGTCGGGCAGAATAGAATTCACGCCCGTGCGGTCGAGCCCGCCGAGTCCTTTTTCGTCTTCCTCGGGGAGAGGTGCAAGGTCGAACAGCGAGCGGGTCAATCCGCTGAAGGTACTTGCCAAATTCTCCAAGCCAAGGGGCAATGGCTCCCGTTGAGCGCGCGTACCTTTTTGTGAAGAAATCTTTCCGGGAGGAGAGAGATGAAGATTGCCAACGCCGTCGGTGATGAAGTCCAGGGTGTCGAAGCGAAGTGATTGCCCCAGCCTCATGGCGACGTGCGGCGATCTTGAGGAAGCCATCTAGTCTCAAGAGATGATCTTGACACTGCCCTACCTGGCGCGCCAACTGTCGGCTGGTAACTAACTGGAGGGTCACTGTCGGCAATGAATTTGTATGAGGGGGCGTTAGCAAGAACCAAACCAGATGGTAGCGCAAGACCGGGTTTATACAGGTTCGGGCCCTCAGCACCTAGGTAATACCCTACTTCCTGTGCTCTGGGATTATGATTGATCAAGATACGGGATGCAAGATGACCAAGATGACGGCAATGTATGCGATGAGATGTCTTATGCCTATGGCCTCTACCCCCTCCCTTTATATAGTGCAGGGGGAGGTAGAGTTACACGGTAGCACGTGATTCACAGTACCTAATTCTGTTATTCCATTACATGATATGCAGGTATTGATCTCCTAATTACATGGAGGTTGATCATATCCTCGGGAACTTCCTTGATGCTCAAGCAAATCATAGACCGAGTGGTCCTTATCCAATCGGCCGACTTGGATCGCCCCCCATCTACTCCCTTATGGGCCTTCTAGAGGATACCCGGGGCCCATGAAGTCCACAAATATTCTAGAACTAGCTGGGCTAAAGATCGTAGCCTCTATATGTATGTTTGTATACTTGTACTAAGAGTGAGTGAGAGAGAGAGAGCTCCTTTCAGATTTCACTTGTCACTAGCAAATTCAGCATCACTGCATTGAACTCCAGTGAGTTCAAAAGCTCTCAGCTGTTTTCTAACATTTGGTATCAGGGCTTGTGTTAGAAAGAGCTAGAAAGTGAGATAGCTGAGAATGAGCAACGCGGGAGGAAGTCTAGGACTCCATCGCACGTTAAGGAGTCCAGGACTCCACAGCACCAAGAGCGTCGTCGCTTGCCTTCAATAATCCCAACTCGGGGACGAAGGCATCGTGACGATGGTGCCCATGAAGTTGTTGTGTAGCGTGTGGTCAAGGAGGTGGGTGGCCCAGCCAACTGCCTGATGCTCACGAAGACCAACTACGAGCAGTGCAATTTGCTGATGCAAGTGATGCTGCAAGCTCGAGGCTTGTGGGACGCAGGGGAGACCAGTGAATCTGATTTCTGGGAGGATTGCATGGCACTGGAAGCAATATTTCATGTCGTGCCTCCGAAAATGGTGGTTGTGCTTGCCATCAAGCCAACTGCCAAGGAGGCTTGGGAAGCGATCCGGTTGATGCGCATTGGCGGTGATCGAGTCCGAAAGCCAAGGTGCAGCAGCTAAGGAAGGAGTTCGAGATCTCGTTTCGAGATGGTGAATCCATTAACAATTTCGCGCTCCGCCTCTCCAGCCCCACCACCACACTTGGACGCTTGAAGAACCGTTTGACAAGTCGAAGGTGGTGGAGAAGACTGCGTGTTGTACCTCCAAAGTACGAGCAGATTGCTCTCGCCATTGAAACTCTACTCGATCTCTCAACATTGTCGCTTGAGGAAGTGGTCGGCAGGCTTAAAGCGGCAGAAGATCAGATGGAACTAGGTGAATCGCCAAAGACTGGAGGCCAAATACTCCTTACAGAGGACCAATGGCTGGCTAGATGGAAGAACAAGCAGCACAATGAAGGCTCTTCAAGGTCACCCAGAAACAATGGCGACGACTACAGACGCCCCCAAGCGCCTCGAAAGAATGGAAGTGGTGGCAGGAACAATGCAAAGGAGGGAACTCGTGACATTTCCTGTGAAAAGTGCCAAAATTGTGGTCGCTTTGGCCACTGGGCCAGGGATTGCTGTAAACCAAAGAAGGAGTAGGCACACTGTTGGTGATTTGTGAGCGGTCCACCCTGGGATGGGCCTTGGGCCGGATCCGTACCTGCCTGCCGCACAGAAAGTCCAAAAGGCCATCCTTGGCCGTACCAGAAGAAACGTCTAGCCCGTTGGGGCCATCCCCGGGCATAAACAAGGCAACCGCGCCTCCCTCGGTCCCAACTAGGAGTGTTGCGTGGAGAGGATCCTGCGGACAGCTCCCCTGTCCCCTGGACAGGTGGCGACAGCTGTCACGCCACACCACGCTTTACTCGGCCTTGACCGAGAGAACCGTACCTCCCCAGGGCTTCGGTAGCCCGGGAGAGAGCCGCGCAGGCAGCTCGCTGTGCCGTTTGTCCCTTGGGCAGATGGCAGCAGCTGTCGCGCTATGCGACGCCCCCAACGGGTGGCGCGGGGCTGGCTCTGACTAGTCAATGCTATATAGGGGATAAAGGGAAAGTGCTTTCTCCCTGCGCAGGCTGCTTCCCCGTATTGGCATTTTGAGACGAACACGTGTCCAGTACTGACCAGACAAGCTTCTCTTTGCAGGCCACAGACAGGACGGAGCCCGGAATGAGACAAGGGCGCCGCCACTAAAGATGGACAAAGCAGAAATAGGCGTGGGACGCGCCGTATCAGATCCGGATAGCCCACCACACCTATAAAAGGAGGGACCTGGCCAAGTCTGGTGGATCCCAAGCAGATTAGGAGAGCACGCAACACAATCATCCAAAGCTTCCTTAGCAGTAGCCGTAGTCTCTAGTCAGTTCAGTGTCCTACACTCCCCTGTAAACTCGGGGCCGGCGCCTTCTAGCCTGGTCTCGGCATATTTGTACTGTTTCCACCATATAATCAACAAGTGCTGGAGTAGAGCTATTACCCGGCAGTGGGGGTTCGAACCAGGGTAAAAGTCACTTGTCTCCACGGTTTGTATTTCCTTCACTTTCTCTCTCCCCCTCTCAATCTCACCGTGCGACAGATCTGTACCCGGATCCCAAATTGCACCAGGCGTAGTCCGGGAAGACCCCGCAGCCAGAGACCCCGCGAGCTCGCCTGCCGCCCCAGGCTGCTGGGAAGGGTTGTCGTTGGGCCTCACTCCAACTATAAATTTGTCTGCCGGTCCATAGACCCGCTGCCCTCAGTAGGCGCGTTTCCCAGACACCGACACACACGATGAGCCAACTTTGTTGATGGCACAGTCGGTTGCAATCTCAAATGCACCAGATCCAGAGCTCGAACAAATCCATCTCAATGAGACCTATGCACAAGCACTCCTTGGAGCTAAAGAAGCTGGTCACCAAGAACATTGGCATCTTGACACCGGCGCAACATATCACATGGCTAACCGCAGCGATTTTTTTGCCAAGCTTGATCGCAATGTGGTCGGCACTATCAGATTCGGAGATGGGTCGGTTGTCAACATTCAAGGCCGTGGAACCATTCTCTTCTCCGGCAAGCATGGCGAACATCGAGCACTCATCAGTGTCTACTACATCCCTCGACTCAAGAATAACATTGTGAGTATTGGACAACTGGATGAGAATGGCTCGAAGGTTTTGATAGAAGATGGTATGCTGAAAATCTGGGATCAGCATCAACAACTTCTTGCCAAGGTGAGTAGGAGGAGCAACAGACTCTATATACTGCGACTAGAGGTTGCTAGCCCAATCTGTCTTGGTGTACACTAGGATAAATCTTGGCTCTAGCATGCTTGCTACGATCACCTGTGTTTTGGAGCTCTTCATCAGTTGGCCAGTTTACGGATGGTGCGTGGACTACAACAGATAAAACGTGTGGAGCAGCTTTGTGATACTTGTGTCATCACCAAGCACCGTCGAGCACCATTTCCCTCTAAGGCCACGAACAAAGCACAAGGCCTACTGGATCTTGTTCATAGCGACATTTGTGGTCCAATTTCACCTCCAACACCCGGTGGTCATCGCTACTTCCTTCTACTGGTGGACGATGCTAGCTGCTACATGTGGTTAATGTTGCTAGCAACCAAGAGTGACGCAGCAATAGCAATAAAGAAGTTTCAGGCAGCAGCAGAGGTTGAGTTTGGAAGAAAATTGAAGATTCTCCACACTGACAATGGTGGTGAATTCACTTCAATAGAATTCTCACGCCACTGTGAAGATCAAGGAGTACAACGACAATATTCTTCTCCTTATACACCTCAACAGAATGGTGTGGTTGAGCGACGAATCAAACGATTGTCGCCACCGCACGAGCATTGTTGAAACAGAGGAAGATGCCAAGTGAATTTTGGGGGAGGCTGTGAGTACAATAGTCTTCTTGCTCAACCGCGCCAAAAAGAGCGCTCAATGGGATGACACCATATGAGGCTTGGCAAAGGCGAAAGCCGGTGGTGAGTTTCTTGCGCACTTTCGGATGTTTGGCGTATGTCAATGATGTACAACCAAATTTGCGCAAGCTTGACGATCGGAGCATCCAAATGGTATCTAGTGGATATCAACAAGGCACAACGGCATACCGATTGCTTGATCCTAGCAATCGGCGTGTCCATGTATCTCAGGACATTATTTTTTACAAAGATGCTGGATGGAACTGGGAGCAAGAAGAAGGTGAAGAAGCTGCACCGATGAACGACTTCAAGGTGGAGTATATGGTTTCTCATATGTACCAGTCGGTGGAGTCAAGTCTTGCTGCAGATTCATCACCAAGTGATAGTCCAATAACACCTCCACATAGGGACTTATCTCTGATCCATACACTAGAATTTGCAACACCACCATCAAATGATAGCTCCCGCCTAGATGCTCACCATGGGGAGTTTCCAGTGCGTTATTATAACGCACAATGGACAATGTGCTTGGTGGCGCACTTACCCCACCAGGATTAGCACCACAAGATTTAGAAGGTGCAGAGCTGCACTTAGCATACACTGGTGAGCCAACATCATTTGCTGAAGCAAAGCCACACGAGGAATGGTGGGCAACCATGAAAGAAGAAATGAATTAATTATTGGATAATAAAACATGGGAGTTGATTGATTTACCTCGTGGACATCAACCAATTGGGCTTAAGTGGGTATTCAAGGTAAAGAAAGATGAAGCTAGGAAGGTGATAAAGCATAAAGCCCGCCTTGTCGCCAAAGGGTTTGTTCAACAGCCGTGGATTGATTTTGAAGTATTTGCTTCGGTAGCACGGATGGACTCTATCCGGCTGTTGTTGGCATTGGCTGCACAAGAAGGATGGTGTGTCCATCACTTGGACGTGAAGACAGCCTTTCTTAATGGCGATCTTCAGGAGGGAGTTTATGTTCAACAGCCGCCAGGCTTTGTTGTTGCAGGTGCAGAAGGAAAGGTGTTGCGACTACGCAAGGCACTTTATGGCTTACGACAAGCGCCTCGTGCATGGAATGCTACACTAAAGGGTCTCGGCTTAAAGCAAAGCAAGTTGGATCATGCAATGTATCGGCGGATGAAAGGTAATGCCTTGTTATTGATTGGAGTATATGTGGATGATTTAATCATTACAGGGTCTTCTATCGATAAGATTGAGCGTTTCAAGAAAGAGATGAACGCAAAATTTAAGATGAGTGATCTTGGTTCTCTCTCCTTCTACCTTGGGCTGGAGATTCAACAAGATGACAATGGCATCTCACTCTGCCACGCACACTATGCCAAGTGCATCTTGGAACTAGGCGGGATGCAGAATTGCAACCCCGCAGCCACTCCAATGGAGGGGTGGCTCAAGCTTAGCCGCAACAGTACTGCACCAGAGGTGGATGCTACACATTTTTGACGATTAATTGGGAGTCTACGATATCTGGTCCATATATGACCAGATCTGGCCTTTGCAGTCGGTTATGTGAGTAGATTCATGGAACGGCCCACTAAAGAGCACATGGTGGTTGTAAAGCAAATCCTCCGTTACATCGCAAGCACGATTGATTATGGGTTGCGCTATGAGCGAAAAACAGCGGAAGCACGATTGATCGGCTATAGCGATAGCGATCTTGTCGGTGATATTGACACAAGGAAGAGCACAACTGGAATGATATTCTTCTATGGGTCAAGTTTGGTGAGTTGGCAGTCAATCAAGCAAAGGGTTGTGGCTCTGTCATCCTGTGAAGCAGAATATATCACTGCCTCAGCCACTGCCACACAAGGAATTTGGTTTTCTCAATTACTTGAAGAACTTCAAGGAAAGGAAGCCGAAACCTTTGAGCTAAAGATAGACAACAAGCCTGCTTTGGCTTTAGGCCATAATCCCGTTTCCCATGAGAGGAGCAAACATGTTGACATTTTCTATCACTTCATACGGGAGCAGATGGAGAATGGGAACATCAATGCTAGTTTCATTGCCACTAAAGATCAGCTAGATGATATCCAGATAAAGGCACTTGAACGAGTCAAATTCCAAGACCTTCGAACAAGAATAGGGGTAACTGACATAGGTGCAAAGATAACACAAGGATTAGAAGAATAATTGCCAGCATAATCCTTGTGTTATAGAATATAATAGAATGTTCTTGAATCTTGTAGTCCAGTTGTTGTCCAGAATTGTGTACAGCAAAGTGTCCTAGAATTAGTTGATTTCTAGTGTGTTCTAGAGTTAGTTCTCACTAGAGTAACAAATAGGGAACTATATGAATATTCTAGAACTAGCTGGGCTAAAGATCCTAGCCTCTATATATGTGTGTGTATACTTGTACTAAGAGTAGGAGAGAGAACTCCTTTCGCTTTCATTTTTCACTAGCAAATTCAGTATCACTGCATTGAACTCCAGCGAGTTCTAAAGCTCTTAACCTGGGCTGTTTTCTAACAAACATATCAAAAACAACTACAAATTACAAAACATGGGTAGTCATAAAAATTTAAGTAAAAGGGTTTAGAAAATACTAAATGGACAACTAACCATCTGTAGTGACAACACTTGTCTTCCCAGCCACACTAGCATTGAGCAATCTACAAGGCAATTGACAAAAGTATGAATGATCTGGATATATTTTTTCCTCAAATCTAAACAATAATTTTAGTAAAATGCAATAATGAAAGTATGGAACAAGAAGTAGTCACTAAAAATTATCATCGCAATTAGTGTTTACTAAAATACACACTAGAAGTACTCAACTCAATAAGCAATACTCACTGGAATTATTATTCATTGGAATACTCACTAAAAATACTCTACGGAAATACTCACTAAAAATAGGACATAAGACCCGATCTGTAATTACCTAGTTATAATCCTGATTAACTACTTAGCCTAATTACTGACTCCACCTATTAAAGAATCACCTCTCCTGGCATATTCCCTAGCCTCCTGCAGAGCTGCACATTAATAAACAAATAAGCTCTCGCTTAATCATTATTTCTCAATGCTTAATCATTTAAATGTACCCTATTTCTTCTAGCCCACAGACCTGATGATGTAGTGCAGCGCTGTGAAAATGAGATCGAATGAATGCCACCCTTGGTGGCAGCAGCCGTTGACAAGACGGCAGATCCTTCTCAGAGTATTTGCAGGGCAGCCTCCCTGCAAGAAAAAAAAAAGAGAAGGGAGGGTAAATTAGAGCATGCAAGTCAAGTAGTTTGGAGAACTCTTTCTGCCCGCTTGTCCTACTTTATCAAACTTAAGGCACAAGATTTAGAATAAGTTTACCTCGTGCGGACTGAACTGCAAAGTGTATTCAAGGACTCATTTCATAGTATACGCAAACAATCAAGAACGAATCAAGCTATCAGTTAAATTCACAGCATACTCACTGCCGCTAGTATACAGTGCGCCTTGCGGTGCTTCTGGTCAGACCGTTGGAGGGAAGGGAAGGAGAGCCGACGACCTACCTGCCAAGAATAGCTCGAGGACATCGAAATATCGAGGAGGTGGAAGTAGCTGAAACTGAGCGGCGGCTTCCACACTTCACGACCACGGCGGCACCGGTGCAGCTATAGAGGGGACCCACGGGAGGAAAGACACGGTACCACGAGAGAGGGGATCGAGAGTGCTCCGACGAGGGCGGCGAGCCGGCGGGAATGGGTGACGAGCTAGTGGGACTGGAGAGAGGCCAGTGGCGGCTGCGTCGTGAGAGAGAGGGAGAAAATTTGGGGATTTTTTTAGTGTTTCTTTCTCATGTGCAAAGCATGGATATGGGCTCCAGGCGGCAGCTGACAGCTATTTGGCTGAAAGGCGTGCGCTGGATTTTTGAACTGGGGCAAAATTTTTTGGCCGGCATGTGTTTTTACCGGGCCCTTCCGGTAATAGCGGTAAACCCGGCCGGTATACTGATGCATACTGGCCGGTAGGGATCGGGCAACTCTACTCGGAGGCTCGGAGCTTGTGCAAGGCATGAGGGCGTCCCGCTGGTTTTGCGCCGCCTCGTCCACAAGATCCACCACTACTACGGAACAGCCCTTCCATCCCGGCACATCAGTCCAGGTTAACATCAAACCGCGACTGAGATTAACTTCAGTCCCGGTTCAATGGCAGCGAGGCCGCAGGCCACTTTTCAGGCCCGGTTGGTGCCACCAACCGGGACCGATAGGTCGCCTCGCGCGACACATGGCAGCTGGGGAGTATTAGTCCCGGTTGGTGTTACCAACCGGGACTAATACTGGGCTCCGATAATTGGTGCCATTTCTCCGGTCACAAAAGGCCTGGTCGGTGTTACAAACCAGGACTGATATTGGGCTCCGATAATTGGTGCATTTCTCCGGTCACAAAAAAGTCACTGCGTCGTCGTCTTCTCGTCGCCGCACTGAGAGCTGAGGGAGCTCCCACGCGCTTGCTGAGGAAGGAGCGGAGACCTGAGCCACATTCATTGCCGCGCTGAGCAAGGAGCTGCTGAGGAGTGGGGACCGGAGCCTCTCTTCGCCGCGCTGAGGGAGCAGTGAAAGGGGATCGGATCATCATCAGAGCAACGCTCGTGTCGCCGCGTCGGCCGCGTCGTCACCACCGCCCCGGCCTCACCTCTTCGTCGCGCTGAGAGGGAAGGAGCTGACGGAGGAGACGGTAGCCGCTCTCGTCGTCGCCGCGTGCCCGCTTCTTCGTCAGCGCCTCCCCGGCCATGCCGCTGAGGTACATTTATCCACCGGCATCGCATCCTCGTTTCTGGTCCCACCGCCGCCACCACCGCCGCAGCGACCGCCGCCACCGCTACCGGTGCAACCATGAATGCTGACCTTTGTTTGTGTTTTTAGCTTTAAATTTCCGTCCAGATTTAGGATGTCATGTTGGACCGGTGACAGCGCCACTAACATCGAAACCACGCTCCCTTCAACTAGGTCCAAAATGTGCTGTTTTTTAAAGTGTCTATGCCCCTCCACCATTGCTAGTTGTGGGGGATGAATACACATAGAAATAGCGCAAAAGACAAAAAATATGTGGCGACCAATGATGTGGCACGTCGCGGCGACGATGGCGGTGGCGGGAATGGTGGTGATGAGGAGGGCGAGAGCGAGAGCGAGGGCGAGGGTGAGGGCGACAGCGACGGCGACGGCGGCGGGAATGGTGGTATTGAGGAGGGCAAGGGCAAGGGAAAGGGCGGCAAGGGCAAGGGCCAGGGCCAGGGTGAGGGCAACGAGGCGAAGGGGAAGTCACTTTCCCGTAGAGTGTGATTGAGACATCGAGATCGCACTCTGTGTTGTACTTATTAATTTAAGTTTTATGCACATAAGAATTGTTGTTGTCCGAACAATTTATGTATAATTGTACGTGCTACAGACTTTGTGTGTTCATTGATGTATTTTAATGTGTACTATCATTGGGTGCTTGTATGTGAAGTATTGGATCATATTTGTATGTGTACTGTTAAATCATGTTTGTTTGTATGGTATCAATATGTGTATTTAATACATAAGCTACTGTCGCACTCAATGCTATAAATATGTATAATGCAGATGGATCGGCGATGGATATACATGGACCGATGTTCCTCGCAGTTCGTGGAGGGTTTAGAAACTTTTATTCGTCATGTCGAAACCAATATTACCTTAGACTATATATGCTACCCATGTATTGATTGCAAGAATCAAAAGAAGTGGGCAAACTGTGAGCAAATTCGTTTTCATTTGATCTTAAGAGGTTTTATGAAAAATTATACCTATTGGACCAAGCACGGTGAAGTAGAGATTACACGGGCTGAAGAAGAACAGGTGGACGATAATATCTCGGACGCTGGCCAACACAGTTCTTTCGAACATATGCAGGGGAGTTTGGCGACGATGATCTAGACCAGATGCTGCTTGATGGAGAGGGAGAATACGTTGATAAAAGGCATTATGAAAAGTTTCAGCGCCTGTGGGAAGACTATGAAACACTGTTGTATCCAAACTACGGACAGGGGCACAGAAAGTTGCGTACCACACTAGAACTAATGCAATGGAAGGCGGTAAATGGATTGTCTGATAAGGGATTTAACGAGTTGTTAGGCCTCATGAAGAAGTTTCTTCCAGAGGGTAACACGTTGCCTGAAACTACGTACGAAGCCAAGCAAGCTCTCTGTCCTTTGGGCTTCGAGGTACAGAAGATACATGCATGCCGTAACGATTGCATCCTCTATTGCAATGAGTTTAAGAATTTGGAAGCCTGTCCGGTGTGCAAAACATCGCGGTATAAGACCAAGCGTGATGACGCAGGTGAGGTAAAGGGCGGACGTAAGGTGAAGAGACCCCCCGCTAAGGTGGTGTGGTACTTTCCTATAATTCCTTGGTTGAAGCGTCTGTTTGCGAACAAAGAGCATGCGAAGATGATGCGTTGGCACAGCGATGCTCGTAACGTTGATGGAAAGCTAAAACATCCCGCAGATGGGTCGCAGTGGCGAAAACTTGATAGGAAATACCCGGAGTTTTCAAGCGATGCGAGGAACATACGGTTTGCGTTGAGTACAGATGGGATGAACCCCTACGGCGAGTTGAGCACCAATCACAGTACCTGGCCAGTGACTCTATGTATCTACAATCTTCCTCCTTGGTTGTGTCAGAAGCGGAAGTATATTATGATGCCATTACTCATCCAAGGCCCCAAGCAACCAGGGAACGACATCGATGTGTACCTAAAACCGTTGATCGAAGATCTGCTAACATTGTGGAACGATGGTGTACGTGTATGGGATGAATACAAAAGAGAGTACTTCACCCTACGTGCATTACTATTCGTGACCATCAATGACTGGCCAGCACTTGGTAACCTGTCGGGCCTATCTATCAAGGGATATAAAGCCTGCATCGAGTGCTTGGACGATATGGAAGACAAGTACCTGACAAACTCTCGGAAGGTTGTATACATGGGCCATCGTAGGTTCCTAAACCTGAAGCACCCGTTACGGAGTAACTTAGTTAATTTTGATGGGACGGAAGAGAACCGCAAGAAGCCTAAGCATCACAGTGGGGCAGATTTATTTTCCATGGTGAAGGATCTGAAAATCGTATTTGGAAAGGGTCATGGTAGCAAACCTGTCCCATCACTCCCTCCTGAAGAAGCTAAGAAGAAGGCTAGTTGGAAGAAGCAATCAATTTTTTGGGATTTGCCTTACTGGAAAGACTTAGAGGTTCGCCACTCATTAGACTTTATGCATATAACGAAGAATGTCTGCGTGAACTTGCTAGGATTCCTAGATATGTACGGCAAATCAAAAGATACTATTCAGTCACGGAAGGACTTACAACTATTAGGACTCAGGCAGGAATTACATCCGCAAGAAAGAGACAAAGGGCATTACCTCCATCCTGCGAGCTACACTCCAAGCAAAGAAGAGAAAAAGAACATGATTAAGTTGTTAAACAATGTTAAGGTCCCTTCCGGATACTCGTCGAACATAAGAAGACTTATAAACACAAAAGAGAATAAAATCGTAAACGTGAAATCGCATGATTGTTACGTGTTGATGACCCAGTTGTTGCCAGTGATGTTGAGAGGTGTTCTGCCAGACAAGGTACGAGGGACAATCGTGAAGGTGTGCTCGTTCTTCAACGCCATATCACAAAAGGTCATAGATCCAGATAAGTTATGTAATCTACAGGATGATATTGTCGCTGCTTTGGTCAACCTTGAGATGATCTTCCCTCCGTCCTTCTTTGATATGATGGTCCATCTCATGGTTCACATGGTGAAACAGTTAGAAATTCTCGGACCCGTCTTCTTACACAGCATGTTCCCTTTCGAGAGGTACATGGGTGTCCTAAAAAAATATGTTCGTAACCGGTCTCGCCCAGAAGGATGCATTGCCCAGGGTGTTGGCACAGAAGAGGTGATTGAGTTTTGCATCGACTACATTAATGAATTGAATCCGATTGGCGTGCCTGTATCACGCTATGAGGGGAGGCTACAAGGAAAAGGCACTCTAGGGAGAAAAGAATCCTCTTGCAAAGATATACTGTCATTTAGACAAGCACATTTCACAGTATTGAAGCAAGCAGCTTTAGTGGCTCCATATGTCGATGACCACGAGAAGATTCTACGAGACGAATACCTAGGGAGGTCAGAAAAGTGGATCGCAAACAAGCAAGTAGAGAGTTTTGGCGGTTGGCTACAAAAGCAGCTGTTGGGCAAGGAGGGTGTCCACGAACAATTGCAACTCTTAGCTCGGGGACCATCAATGACAATCGTATCATGGCAAGGGTATGAGATAAATGGATACACATTTTACACTGCATCTCAGGATAGCAAGAGCACGAACCAAAATAGCGGTGTTCGAATTGATGCATTGGACAAAAATGGAAACATGGACACCTATTATGGTTTTATAGAGGAAATCTGGGAGCTCGAGTACGGACCTTTGAAAGTCCCTCTATTTCGATGCCAATGGGTCAAACTGACAGCTGTCCAGATTGACGAGTACGGGATGACAACCGTGGACCTTAAGCAAGTGGCCTACAGGGACGAACCGTTCGTGCTCGCCAATGATGTCACACAGATTTTCTATGTGATTGACATGGATAGCAAACCGAAAATGCAAAAGGGACGGAGTACCAAAAGGCAGAAGGATAATACTTGTAATACTGATAAGCCAAGACACCATGTTGTTCTTCCTGGTAAAAGAAGGATTGTCGGAGTTGAGGGCGTAACGGATGAAGAAGAGTATAATCAGTTCAACGAGCTGCCGCCTTTCTCGGTGGATGTAGACATTACTATCCTCAATGGTGATGACGATGCCCCTTACGTACGCCATGACCACAACGAAGGATCACTTGTAAAAACAAAGTAGTTGCATATATGTACTATTTATCATTATTTTTCTGATAATCATATATGTACTAAAATATTTTTTCGAAGACACCTCATTTTCGACAAGCGTTTTGCGTCCGACTGGTTACGCGCAGCGAAAGCGTATTTATTGATATTTATTCTATTAAACGGAATTAACTGGAATTTTATACTAGTTAATGTAATTTCTAGTGACGACAGGAATTTAGATATTACAGTGAATATTTCATAATATTTCGTATGTTATAATGATAATAAACTATTTACGAACAATCTTTACAATATTACAAGAAACCTCATTTTCTGGAAATTCTCATAATAGATATTTTCAATCCATTTAAACAATGTGCCCCCATTTACATCGACAAGCGTATAGCGTCCAACTGGTTAGTAGCGCGAGGCAAAAGCGCGGGCTCACTGTGCCGCCGCGGTTCGAGCCCCGCTTCTGCCCCCTGCAAACACAATTTTTTGGAAAAATGGGACCATTACTCCCGGTTTAAACCACCAACCGGGACTGAAGGCACACCAACGCACAGCAGATAACTTGGGCCCACGCGTCAGTAAAACTTTAATCCCGGCTTTTATTTTAAACCGGGATTGATGGTTCTCTACGCCCGGTTTAAACCACCAACCGGGACTGATAGGCGTCTTACGATTTTGTGATTTTGACCATCAGTTGTCTGGCCCCACAGGTCAGTTGTCTCCATCAGTCTCGGTAGGTGTTTTAAACCGGGATTGAAAGGCTTCGCGGCCCCACGCGTCAGTTCTTTCCCCTTCCTCCGGTTCGCTAAGCGTCGCTCCTGTTCGCCTCCCCGATGTAATTAATCGGGGAGGCGAGCCGCGCGTGCAGCTACATTTTCCAACACACGAGGGAAAATGGAAAGATCAGTCAGGCCCCTTATAAATTTGGACGGAATCAACATCACACACACAGAGCTTAATTTCCCTCGCTTATACCTCCGCCGCCATGTCTTCTAGCTCTGATTCATCGCCGCCTGCGTCGCCACCACCGAAGCGGTGGAGGCTCTCTGAGTTTTGCCACTCCCCTGGGTGGCATCTCTCAGAGGGTACCAGCTCGGAAGAGGATGAGGCGCCATGGTGGTCCGACGACGACATGTACGACGATCTCTCCGACGATCCGGAGGGCGCTGACGACTCCGACCCCGAACTCGACGGTGACGACGAAGCCGACGGCAATGGCTCGTCGTCAGACCCTGACAGCGGGGACGAGGGTGACAGCGACGACGACGAGGAGGAGGAGGAGGAGGAGGATAGCAGTGATGGCGAGGGCGGCGCCGATTAGACATTATGTAGTAGTTTTAGTTTTTCTTAATTTCATGCGAATTTTCTTTTTTTAAGTCCAAAAATGTATCCTGTGAGAATTTTAATGGAATTTACTGATATTTATTCTATTAAACGGAATTAACTGGAATTTTATACTCTTTAATGTAATTTCTAGTGACGACAGGAATTTAAACATTACAATGAATATTTCATAATATTTCGTATGACAGAGTGATAATAAACTATTTACGAACAATACTTACAATATTAAAAGAAACCTCATTTTCTGGAAATTCTCATAATACATATTTTCAATCCATTTAAACAATGCGCCCCCCCTTCCATTGACAAGCGTATAGCGTCCAACTGGTTAGCAGCGCGAGGCGAAAGCGCGGGCTCACTGTGCCGCCGCGGTTCGAGCCCCGCTTCTGCCCCCTGCAACCCAAATTTTTTTTTGGGAAAAAAGGATCATTACTCCCGGTTTAGTAATCCAACCGGGACTGAAGGCCTACATTGCTCCCGGTTTAATACTCCAACCGGGACTGAAGGCCGGCAGACACAATGCAGTTTTGCCTGGCCCGCACGTCAGTAACCTTTTACTCCCGGTTGGTGGTGTAAACCGGGATTGATAGTGGAGTTAATACCGGTTTTTAGAATCAACCGGGATTGATGCCCCTATATGTCCGTTTCCCCCCAATTCTTCAAAACACTCACCCTAAACCGCGCCAAATTAACCCTAGGTCGACACCGCCGCCACCGGATTCGCCGCCGCCTAGAAACCCTCCGACGCCACCGTCCCTGTCGCCGCCGCCTACAAACCCTCGGACGACGCGCCGTGACGTCGCCGGCGCCCGTGTCGCCGCCCACTACGACCCACCGACGTCGCCGCCGCTCGTGTCGGCCCCGCCGACAACCCCCTCCGACGTCGCCGCCGCTCGTGTCGCCCACGCCGACAACCCCCTCCGACGACGCCGCCGCCGCAGTCGCCGCCCCCTACAACCTCTCCGACACCACCGTCCGTGTCGCCGCCGCCTACATCGTCCGACGACGCCCCCGTGAAGTCGCCGCCGCCCACGACAACCCTCTCCAACGTCGCCGCCGTTACAACCCCCTCCGACGAGAGGTCATCCGTGTCGCCTGTTAATTCCTGACCTATTTCACATACAGCATTGCTCTAGCCCCTATTCGCCTGCAGCATTGTTGAATTGTTTGTTCTGTGACCTAAAGCATTGCAGTGCTTATTTGATTTCCTCAAAATGATCATTAAGCATCTCTGCTTATATAATGTTTGTAGGGTCGTTAGCTTCACTATCCGATTTAGCTTCACAAGTTAGTTAAAACTTGCAAGCAATTTATCAGTGCCTTATGTGAGGATGCACTTGTATTTTCAGTGCCTTTATTTGTTACAATGGCGAGCGGAGGGATTGGTGATGAAGAATTTTTGATGGAGATGTTTGGGACTGATCCGGATGACAGAGTTGAACCTGCGGCAGCCGGTGAGGCCGTAGAAGCCACCGAGGCCGATGAGGAAGCCGGTGAGGCCGTACAAGCCACCGAGGCCGTAGAAGCCACCCGGTCTGGTCAAACCAGTACCCAGTCACGTCAGCGAGGTCAAAGTAAGAGGCCGAAGTCAAGGCACATAATCACCGAAGTCAGCGAGGAAGGCGAGCCTCTGAAGCCAGCATCGGCGATTGGGCCGTTTAGATCGACTTTCGGAACGATTGTTAGGGACCACGTGCCCATTAGCATTGTCAAATGGGACGACGTACCTGCAGACCTCAAGAACACCTTATGGACCGATATGAAACAAGTTTTCACCTTCCCCGAAGGGACCGAACAGAAGGTGAAGAGTTACACATTGAAGAAGATGGCAATGGCATTCCAGACGTTCAAGAAGAAGTTGAACAACGAGTACGTTAAGAATAATGTACTCCCTGACTTCAATAAATACCCAAAGCTGCAAGATCATTGGGATGAATTTGTAGGGTACAAAACTTCTCAACAAGGTCAGAGTATGAGTGAAAAGAATAAGCAAAATGCGGCGAAGAAGCAATACCACCATCGTCTCGGCCCTGGTGGTTACCGCAAGGCGATACCCAAATGGGAGAAGAGGGAACATGACTTGCTTGTGAAAGGTGTCGAGCCCGTAACAATGAGATGGTCCGACAGATCGAGGAATTGGTTCTTTGGTCATGACGGCGGCCTTGACGACGACGGTAGGCCAGTTTTTGGTGAAAGGATCAGAGATGTTGTAAGAAGGCTTAAAGAGGCGCACGAAGAGTCGGCCCAAGGCATCTTCGTGCCAAATAGGGAGAACGATGAGCTAACCAACCCTACAGAACCCTGAGCACCCTGGACGTACACGAGGCGTTGGCGTCGTCCCGTGGAAGGTTGGTTTCCCGCAGGATGCAGAGACTTACAGAAGTCGGTCGAGGAGCAAGGGCCGACAGGCACAACACCTCCTCGACCTTGAGGAGCAACTGCGCGCAACACAGACGAGCATACAAGAAACAGTCCGAAGAGAGGTGCAGCTAGCCTTTAGCCAAGCGCGGGAGGCCGGTCAGCAGAAACCGCCCAGTAATCCCAACGTCATTAGCCCCTCTATGCGGCGGAGCAGCTGCGCTTCCGGTGGGCTGCCCAAAGAGGACTTGGCCCACTATCCCATGGACGACATCACGCAGCCGACACCTTGTGAGCTGCACTTCGAAGCACGGAATCTCTCCATCAAGGCAGCTGAAGGCATGGCTTTCCCAATGGAGGCAGGGCAGGTCATCCATGACCAACAGATACCCCTAGCTACGCCAAGGTCTCCGTGGACGAGGTATGCCAAGGGTACGAGGACCTTGACCTCGACATTGAAAGAGGTGATGGGACCACGAAGCTAGGAGAAGCAGTACACAATTTTGTCATGTGGCGCAAACGGTTCATAATTTTGAAAGGTAACATGCCCGTGTCCTCTCAACGGTCTCCTACATCAACTCCTGAACGAGTCCTCTCACATGAAACTCCAACTAAGACAACAGCCAAGACAGACCATCCTACTCAGCAAATAGCTCCCAAGAAGGTGCCGGCTAGGTCAAGCCGGCATGATGGGGGGCCATCACCTCTCAAGAAGACAGGGCCCAGGTCATCTAGAAAAAAATACCTCCGAAGCTGCCAGATGATATGACCAAAGAGGAAACTGAGCGGATAGTAAGAGACGAGGTCACCGCACATTTTGTGAAGAAACCATCTCCACTGAGGGTCCAGCCCGGTACGGACGAATGGCACAAAGGCAAGAGGTGTATCTTATCGTTGAAGGATAAGATCGACATACGAGAAAAACCATCTGTATCAGACTACGAGCGCATTTTGCGTAAGGAATCTGAGAAGGGAGCATCAGAGGAGCAGATTCCAGAAGAGGATGCGCAAAGGAATTTCTACATTGAAGCTGGGCTTGATGCAGAAATGGTCTTGAGCCTTAAGGACATCCCCTTTGTAGAGGTACAATGGAATTATGTGAAAGGTGGATCGCTCGTAAGGCGTGAGAAGCTTCCCTACCTAACAACGAAAATGCGGCAACTCCATGATTGGTATTTGCGTGCAACCAAAAATGGTATGAAAATGATCGTCGTCATCTTCAAGCAACACCATTTCTACCGCGGGGACTTTGATTTCATGATTGAATGGGAGGTTCTATATGAACTATATCAGGGATTGGCGGTCGACATCGCCATGGTGACTTGTTGGGAGCTGTAAGTGTATTCTTTGTAAATTTCGATCGTGCCAGCCGGTATACTATACTAACTTCGAGGCCTAAATAAATTTTCCTTATGTAGAATGGAGATAAAAAAATGTGTAATGGAGGGAATCCATGAATTTATCTTTCTTGACCCATTGGTCATTAACGAGACAGTAGCTAACAAGTACCTAGAAACAACAGAGACCACCATTTACGAAGGGCTAATGGGACAATGACACAAAAGATATATACTTCTACCCTATGAATTTAGGTACGTGTTTTCGTACCGTATTATTTTAATTCCTTTTCTTAACACACTGTTAGAACCAATTAGTAAACAGCGTTGACATATATATGTGCAGTTTTCACTGGGCCCTTTTTATTATAGAGCTAAATCGTAGCAAGATCACGGTCATGGACTTGCAAAGGGAACCAGTTGAAAAGTACAAAGACTTTCTCGCCATGCTCAACCAGTACATTGCTCTTCCATTCATATCTTACTAGTTCTGTTTCTCCATATCAAACAAACTCAATTATATATAACTTGTAATCAAATGTGCAGTGCCTTCGCAACGTTCCACAAAAATATCGTGGAAACATTTAGGACACGTTTCGAGTTGTACGTCGCTAAATATGTATGTATATCATATTACGAGTATTTTGTTAGTTAACGTAATTTTCATGCATCTATTTCACGATTTCAACTCTTTCACCACAGGTCTTGCATCAACCACCAGGAAACAATTTACGCGGATACTGTGTGTGCGAGATGATGCACAACTTCATCGGGGGCACCGCTGAGTACACAAGAAAAAAACAAGTTTTGGGGTGAGTAATATATAATTACTACCTTAATAACGCCTAGCTAGCTACTTCAGACATTTTCTATAGTTTGAAAGATTGATAAGTTAATTCCCTATTTAATGATAGATTCCCCTAAAGTTGGCAAAAAAAAGGTTTGGAAAAAGGTCCAGAACTGTCGCCGGTGCGTATCAAAGCAATTCAAAACTAAATCGCCTGCTTCCTTTTAGATGAGGAGCGATTCAAAGCAATTCAAAGCATCACCACCCTATAGTTAATAAGATTTCGGAGCCTTCAAAAAATACTAGCCAACCGTCGAGGAGCGATACACGTAAAAGATCCTGATAAAAAGTGTATGTGCACTGTGTACGTTGTATGATACTTATGTATAGCTAGCTACCTAATACATATTTGTTGTTTAACAAAGGAGCAGATTGAAGATTTCATGGCGTGGAGTCCTGGAGTCTTTGGGCCGGGAAGGTTATAGATCATCTTTTGAGAACTGCCCTTCCCCTGCTTATGTTCTTGAGGAAATCTGGAAGATAGAATGTAAAGATTAAATTTATATATCTGTTCTGTGGTGGGCTTGGTGGTGTTATTCATGTGGCGCCGCAAATTTTAAATACTAGCATGTTGCCATTTATACTGTTTTTGTTAAATAATAGTGTTTAATTTGGGTTGTAGGAGGAGGCTGTTAGGGTCAACGCTGGTGCAAAGACTTGATACAAGACAATGATCTCAGAAAGTGACAACGCTGAGTTCGACAACGTCTCAAAGTGGCTTGGTGTGACACAGTGGGACATAGTGTCAGTAGTCCAAGATTGTTTGATGATGCTGTCCAATGAAGGTGTTAGCGGAAATCTGAAATCAAAGTTAAAAATGGGTGCCACCGTGAATGTAATACTAGCTGATCTTGCCAATTGGAAGAAAGTGTAATATTTGTAATACATATTTGTAAACTCTGAATATTTGTAATTGCACAGTATGGCTGGATGATTTCCCTGTAAACTCTGAAGATTTGACCGTGCCTAGAGCCGGTCTGACGTTAATCATATTTGTAATATTTAATGCTATTTTGATTTTAGTTATCAACCAACTGTGCATCTGCTAATTGTGTTAAATGTGGTTTTGTTAGTGACTAAATAAGCATAAAATTCAAAAAATACAGCTCAATCCCGGTTGGAGCAACCAACCGGGACCAATAGTGTCCCCAGCGGCACTCCTGGTCACCACGTGCGCACATCTCAGTCCCGGTTGGTAGGTAAAACCGGGACTAATACATACACCTCAGTCCCGGTTGGAGCAACCAACCGGGACCAGTAGTGTCCCCAACGGTTACTCCTGATCGCCACGTGTCCACATCTTAGTCCCAGTTGGTAGGTAAAACCAGGACTAATAGCGCAATTGCCGCTCCACGTGTATTCGTGCCGGCCTATCGAGGAGAGATTTAGTCCCGGTTTCTGTAACCTGAACTGATGTCCAGCAGGCATCAGTCTCCAAGGGCTATCTCGGTTCAAGAACCGGGACCGAAGCCTGTTCCGAACCGAGATTGAACGCCTGTTCCATAGTAGTGCCCCTCCGTGTCCATGCACGCCGTCTTCGTCTTCATGTTCGTACGTCAAGCACCTCCCCGTCCCGCGGGTGCCCCCGCCGAAGCGGTTCGTCTTCCGGCGGCTCGGCTCGGCTCCGCCGCCGGCCGGCGCATCATCGCGTGTTCCGCTGCGTCGTGCGCTAATATGGCTACACCCGACCCCCCACTCAAGGGCGCTGGGGAGTTCGCTGCCTTCCTTCTCGGCCGCCGGCCTCAAGGTGTTCGTCAAAGCAGGAGCGCCGGCGCAGGCGATGAGGACGACGCGGCTGGCAACCACGGCGACGGCGACGACGGCAGGCAACGGGCGGAGGAGGAGAAGCGGCTCATGGACGCGGAGGCGAAACGCGAGGTGGTGAACCTGATGGGAGAGGCGGACGTGACGGCGACGGCGGGATTGTCGGTGGTGCTGAAAAGGGTGGTGGTGATCTACGACTACGTATACACCTTCCTGAGGAAGAAGACCTTAGGGAGGAGCACAACTGCACAAGTCCCACGGACCAGCCGCTCATGGTCGGGATCACCTACGATAGCTAACACGTACTGACGTACAGCACCTTCTTCATCTCGATCTCCTCTGGTTTCTAGGGCTTGGTTTCCCCTAATTGTTGTTAGAGTGATATCCGTGCTATTAGCAAAATGGAACAGTGTTTACTAACCTGTGCACGTACTTGGCCACTTGGCACTTGCATTGCTGATCGTGCTTTGTTAGTTTGATTAATTAGCACTAAGGTGACTTTGGAGAAGGATCCGGCCTAGCGCGTGAAGCTTTATGTACTATCCGGTAAAACCAAAAGTTACGTTAAAGGTCCGCACTTCAACGCATCAAGTTCACATGCTACTACAGGACACCCTTTCCACTGCTTGCTCACATCGACAGTGAATAAGAGACAGGAATGAGGCTCTATTTGTTTGAGTTGCAGCTTCTCTAAAATCTGCTTCTGGAAAAAGTAACAAAAAACTAGCTTCTAAAAAAAGCTCAGATCACAGTACAAATTGGGCTTTTGATGGCTTTTGGCTTCTTTGAAGAGGGTTCCAAAAGCTGGCTGTTTGTTTAAGCTTCTGGCTTCTGAGGCTAGAAGCTCAAACAAACAGGGCCAAAATCACCTTGTTTCTAAGAACTAGCTATGATATGTATCTATCACTACCCGTTCATGTTATGAATTGATATTGATAGTATGTATGTCACTAGCAGTTCATGAATCGAATCGATAGTGATAATATGTACGTACGTGTCACTATCAGTTTAATTATGACACCCATCAATAGTAATCATATGTATGTTACTCCCACTTCGCACCATGAACCCACACATCAAAATATAGATACAGAATAGTGGAGCGTCATTTCATCACTCATTTCAAGCACAAGCACAACATCATTTCATATGAATTCACAGTGTCAAATCAAAATTCATATGAACCAAAAAAATTTCCATACATCAAAATTCATTTTGAACATAAAATAACAAATCGAAGTACAAACAAATACAAATCCTCACCATGCTCTGATCCTCAACATGACACATTGATCCCCGCTTGATTCGGCTAACATCCTATAAAGCAGAAGTCGGATTGATTTTCCATCAAAAAAGCATAAATTATAGTCAGTGTGGTATTAGCCATTGACTTTACTGACCATTGGAAGTTGTAGAGCCTCGTCGTCTTTCGATTTGACCCATTGGTCTCGAAAGCTGGAGCGCCTCGACGTGTTTTGACACACCGATCGAAATTGAAAGTTGCACAGCCGCCGACACATTACCCATCTTGTTAATAGCAGCTGTAGCACTACCGGCCAGTTCTTCTCCAACTTCTCTTCCTTCTCCTTCTTTGACTTCTCCACATGTTGTCCTCTTCCTCTTTCTATGTCATATCTTAACCCATATATTTTTTCTGATAGGTCGATTCAAATATGGATGTAACCAAATATTATTTTTCGGATTCAAATCAAGTTTTAAACGAATCCAGGCTTGGATCGGGCAAAAATTTCCCATCCCATTTGTAAACCAATCCTTAGCATCTGTTGCTATACCATCGTAGTATAGCAGGCATTGATGCAACCTATTCATTTGTGGTGGCTCAAAATTGGCATAGATAACCCAAGAATAACATACACTAATATGACCTATTCATAGAACCAACAAAGATGAATGGATCATTTATGTTGATTTATTAATAGAGCCATGTACAAATATTTTGAAAATATTTTTAAAATTTTCTAGCCTAGTGTCGGTGCACTAGGCTAATTAGCCTGCTCCTACAATCGATAGCCAGAAGTAGGGGGCCTTCGTTGTTGATGCTGTGGTCCTCAATAACGAGGTAGGAAAAAGAGTCCACAAAGTTTGGTGACGGTCTCCCAAGTAGGAGTTTAGGGGAGGATTCTCATTGCTAGAGTTGGTGTTGGAGTCATTGGTGTACTATCGAATGATCAAATTAATCCATATGAATTGTTTCTCCTTTGACTCATCAACATCTTCTTTCTTCTTATTCTCCTCCCTGTCATCTTTGGCAGGGCGGCAGGTTGATCCTCTTGGACATTGTTGAGAGCAACAGGGCTACACACCAAAGCCAAATATGTCAAAGGCAAAGGTGGCCACAATTGCCGCTTGGGCGAGGTGAGGAGGACGGCAGGACCAGGACATGTCTTCTCCTCGAAATCCAGCTCTCAATTCTCCTCGCCAACCGTCGACTCCTTCTCAACTGTCCTCATCACCATTCTCCTCATCACATAAATTGAAATCAACCCTTGTTTGCAATGCATGAGGTATACTACCGGAGGACAGTTGAGAAGGAGTCGACGGTTGGCGAGGAGAATTAAGAGCTGGGTTTCAAGGAGAAGACATGTCCTGGTCCTGCCGCCCTCCTCACTGGTTGTGCATCGTAAAAGTACCTTGGGAAAAAAGCCATCTTAAGTACACCTCGGCAGAAAAACGAACTTGCAAATATTACACTGTACTAGCCACTAGGGATAGGGCACTGCATGCACGAGTTGCCAGGCATCGGTTGTTCAGATCGGAAAACATTTTCCAACATATGTCGTTACAGCACACAGGTCATCCATGCATTCTTGATCGCTCCCTGGCTTCATCCTGTCCTTCCCACCCCCTCTGAAACTAGTTAAATAATGTTATTTAGCTCTTTCTCCTCGTCCTTTTGGGTCTCCGTTCGTTCTCGAGAGGAGCCGGGATGCGTCGTTGCATAGGGCAGTCCGGATAACGGTTTTGGCGCTTTGCTTGTACCGTATCTGGTGTCACTAATGAATAGGGATGCAAATAGGTTGCTTCGCGGATAATCGCGAGTCCGCTTGCTGCATTAAAATATACTAAGCCTTACAATGCTTAGTGTATTTTAATAAAGTAACCGGTCTCGCGGATACCCGCCAAATAACCCATTTGCATCCCTACTAATGAACGACCCAACCTTAATCCTTACTTATCAGTGGAAATTAACAACCGAAAATTGCTCCAAGGAGGGATGCTCGTACTCGGGGTTGCCCTAATTCAGACGCTTTAGTGTTGTCGCTTAATTTTTCTTGCCCCTTAAATATCTACGTGTTGTTTCTTCCTAATGAAATGCAAACGATGAGAGGGGTCACATAAAGTTGCCAAAAAAAATGTCACCATTAGATGGTCTAATCACACAAGCCATGAGCTCAAATCCTGGTAATACCACCAAACAAATAATCTAATCAGGATAACACACCGTGTTGTAACTTAGACACTAGCTAGCATTCACAGGTAGCTAGGCGCCAAATCGGCGACAGGTTCGTTTGACACGCACACTAGTCTTTTCTGCTCTCAGCATCTGCGTTGGATGACGTGCCGGTAGAGAACTCTTCAAACCATCAGGTCCCAACACCCAAACAAGGCAGGAGGCTCCAAATACTAAAACAACAGCCTCTCAAAAAAAAACTAAAACAAGAGGAAATCTAACAGTTGTACAATGGTTAATACCATGTAGGGGCCGGTTAGAAAAACGCGGCCAGATTTGTCCCTTCTCCTGGCTGTATTCTCCCCTTCGTCATTTGTACCGACGAAAACCGTCTCCTGCCTGCTGATCTCTCTTCACACCCGTTGTTTCGTTCCCGTTTTTATTCGTCCGACTGATGGTGACCTTGTCCCAAGGGAAAACAGCATTACCAATTCATAGGATCGACCCCTGAAGTCGACAGGCTAGTTTATTCACCCCAGAGTGAAACATGACAGGCATTTGATCCTCCCTTGTCGATGATTACCATGTGTAGACACGTTTCCGCTCTCGATCTACGGTGAGAGAAAAGAATGAACAGTTGCAGGAATTAGTGGATTATTCTGTGCAGTGTGCAATGGTATGATGGTTGAGAACTTGAGATCTTTTAAATGATCATCCTATCAGACAATGAGTGTTTACACCCAGCATAAACATGATAGAAGTGTCATAAAATGGGGTCTAAGGTTACAACGCTGTTACCTCAGGACTGGTTCTCTCTCCATTCATGTGGAGCTTCGCTCCACAGCTTCAGTGATACTGACAATTTGATCAACAATAAATGGAACATTCCGTGCTGACAGGGCAATCAGATTCGTATTTTTTGTTTTTTATATCACCGTGACCATTGCAGTCCTTGATGCTGACTGAAAGGGAATTCAACACTTCTCTATTGTCTAGTTGCAGCCCCCTTGCCCCGTTCTGCATAAATCACGACCCCCTTCACTTAACTGGTACCCCCTGGAACCAGTATAACTGAGTTTCAAAACAATGTCAAACACATCAGAGGAAGAGTCCCTGAACAATTTTCAGCAGCAACCGAAGGTTGAAGCTTGCGCAGCTGGGTCAAGCAGGGGTGAAAGTGTCATGCCTGCAGTGAAGAAGAGGCGAGGTCATCCAGGAAATCCAGGTATGTTGCTTGAACTTTTTCCAACTAACACACTTGGTTTGTCATTGCATTTAATAGTATCACTTTTCAACTAATGTTGGCCATTATGTCATAAAAAACCATTCCAAGGCTCAATCTCCAGGCATGATTCTCTGATTTGATGCACACACACACGTGCAAGCCTAATATAATATAAATACATCAAAGCAATATTTGAAACAACACCCATGGTTCTTAGTTACAACACAACAGATTAGAGATTAAAGAAAGGATACCTGGAAGATTGAGATATTCCTTGCACTGTTGTTTTAGATTTTGACTAAGAAGCTCGTGCTTTCATGTTTGTCTTAGATTCTTAGTCCTCTACATTTTTTCCATTATCAGTATTAGCTCTGTACCTCTGTAGTTAACAGCAAATCACACAAACCTAAACTAGTTCACCTTACAAGGCAAGTATTTTCCAATTGCTGCATTAATAGAAGTAAGAAATTAGTGGCTTTGTGTCACTCCCACTAATTCAAGTTCAAACTTGACAGTCAATCACACTTCAGTGATGATAATGCTACATCGAAGCATGCACTTCTGACTGTGACAAACTACGGCGCTGTTCTTTTGAGCTGATTTGAATGGCTAAAATGACTGAATTTCGAGAGCTTATCGAGGTAGTCTCGAGATTCGGATCGATTTTGTTTAACTTGCTTTTTAAAGCGTTAGGACCCACCTTTAAAACAGCGAAAAAACGGACTCAAAAAACTCAAAACATATGTCTTTTCAAAACGTAGATAAGACGTTAAGTGTTAAGCTGAAAAGAACAAGGCCTAACACTTTCGTGATGTTCATCTTGCAGATCCAGATGTGGAAGTAGTAGCTTTGTCACCTAAGACACTCCTGGCAACAAACAGATACATATGTGAAGTATGCCACAAGGGATTCCAGAGAGACCAGAATCTCCAACTCCACAGGAGAGGCCACAACCTCCCATGGAAGCTCAAGCAGAGAAGCAGCACTGAAGCTAAGAAGAAGGTGTATGTGTGCCCTGAGGTCACCTGCCCGCATCATGATGCAAGCCGAGCTCTGGGTGATCTCACAGGCATAAAAAAGCACTACTCCCGGAAGCATGGGGAGAAGAAGTGGAAGTGTGATAGGTGTTCAAAGAAGTATGCTGTCCAGTCAGATTGGAAGGCTCACACAAAGATATGTGGCACAAAGGAATACCGATGTGACTGTGGAACTATCTTCTCAAGGTATTATCTTTCTCATCAACCAACCACATGGTGCACAGTAGTTAAACCAGTTATCTTGACTACAAGTTGATCATGCTAAGAACTACCAATGAATATTTCTTTGCTGCATAGCCTAAACTTCACGAGGTATGTAGTAGTTAAGTATACAACACAGCAATCAAAATAAAAGGAATGCAAAGGTTTAGTCCTTTGAGAGCTTTAGCATAGGCGGGCTTATAGGAGTTCGTGAAGGTCATAAGAGGAATGATGTTTTCTACTTATCAGGAGTTGTAACTTCAAATCTGTGTTAAGCCTTTAAAGTATGAACGATTTAAATATGTTCCCTCACAGAAAAGATGACAAAAGGTTCCAAAAGGAACTGATAAATTGTATTCATCTGCGATACATGATCTGCATCATTACTTGCACAATTACAGAGTTAATAGAAATGATTCTGCAGAAAATAGCGACAGAAAATCCCATGCTTTTGGTGGTGCCCTCCTATTATGTGATTCATTTTCTTCATACATGGCTCTCTGACTTGTTATAAATAAATTTACTTGCACATTCTCATATTCTCAATGTCAAACTTGCAGCAGCAACTGAAGCAATCCTATGCAAGAAGATGCTGACACTTGTTGGCATTGCTGATTATAATATACTAGACCAATCATAAAGACAACTTCTAACTGTAGCTATTTTCCTTGCAAAATTTTAGAAATTGATGTTCAACGCTATTCTATGTTAATGCAGAAAGGACAGTTTCATCACACATCGAGCCTTTTGTGATGCATTGGCTGAAGACAACTCCAGGGTTAACCACAGTCTCGCGGCAATGGTGGGAAGTTTGCATGGTCAGCAGCAGGACATATTTTCACATGGAGTTCCTAGCTTGAGCTCTTCACCAACTGATATGATTGCAAACTTGTCTAGTAATGAACTTAATTTAGACAGCCAGCTGAGATCTTTAACCCCTTATGCTCTCATTACAAAGAATACTGCCTTGTTCTCCAACCAGATATCACCCAAGGATTCAGGCTTTCCACTTGATGGTGGTGCATCGAGCTATCCTTGCATGTCCATGAACTCTCCATACATGTCTGCAACAGCCCTGCTACAGAAAGCTGCAGAGATGGGAGCAAAAACCAGCCAGGATCCTATTTCACCATTACTTATAAAAGGTTTCTCAAATAGTTTGACTACTGCAAGAGATCATATGGACATATCATCTGGAAGCCAAGGAGATTCCCTAGGAAATTCAGCAGCTAATAGTGTTTGCATGAAGACTGCCGATGATGAGAGCTCTTACATGAGCGGTCGCAGTAATATTCTGATAAACTCACCATGGTCTAGCAGCATCATGAGACCAACTACTGTACCTATAATTGGACTGATGAACCAGCCATTTGCTACAAGATCTGAAAAGGAGAGTGCCAGCATTTTCCCCGAGATTCAGATGCAGCACAACAGACAGGAAAATATTTCAGGGGTAGGAGATGTGGGGCTAACCCAAGACTTTCTAGGCTTAGGAGGTAGCGGGAATTTGGATATGAGTTCTGGGACCTATGATGCACGCGTGACAGCATTAAGTTATTCTGATGATCAGCAGAAAACTCAGGAACATATCTACTCTTACCATCAGTCATCTCTTGACTCCACGGCATTGGAGAAACCCATTTGGGATTCCTAATGCAGACAGTTTTACTTGCTCTGGTAGTTCAGCTTCAGCTAAGCTGACTGAGCCAACAGTTTACGTTACTATGGTAGTTCAGCTTCAACTAAGCTGCCACTGGCACATCATTAGCTATTAAGCAGTTTTTAACATGTACCAGGCAGTAAAACCCTTGACCTGTTAGATGAAGAAGGGTAAAGGGGCTATTTCTACATAGAAATTCAAAAGGTAGCTCGGTAAACTTATCTGCATCTGGGAGACATCCTGGACGGTTTAAGGAAATAATGTATTTTCATTCAAGAGAAGTATTAATAAATATTTTGCAAAATGTTGGGTAGGAAAGCAGGAAAAGTGGATGTAGATTTCAGGACCAATCTATCGTGCTGAAGAACAGTTGGGATTATTAACATTGAAAAAATATCGACTCCTGTGAAAGGAAACAATGACCAAAAACATGCTTTCCCCCTCTATTCAATGTAGGAAACAACAAAACATTTCTTAACCTATGAGGATTCTTTCTCTTGCACTTCGATGCTATCTTTAATCTGGAGATTAACTCGAAATTCTTCTGAACCAGAAGTGATTATCAATTTTTCACTTTGATGTGTTTTGTGTGACTTTTTCTTTTTTCCGCCTAATGTCAAACTTGTCAACAATCCTATAGCAATAAAATATTTATATTCACCATTCAACACAACAGACGTGGAAGTCCATTATGTTCTAGAGTCTACTTTTTGTCCATATTGCAAGTTTCTAACAGGGAAAAAAATAGACGATACTAAGCATCAAGGAATGCCCTATGCATAGGCAAACAAGTCATGTAAGTAAAAATGCATCCACAACCTATTAGCCTGAATCCTGAAGCTGGAGTATATACAGGTGGGGAGGATCTCAGGCTTCCTGGCACCATAAGCCCTCTCCATACACTACCATGATCATTCCATTACTTATCAAGGCTTGCAATATTCAAAACCAAACATGGGAACACCACTTGAGGTTTCAGAACATGCTTACTCCAAAACCCAAGCGTACGGAGGCAGTCCAATCCGATCCGGGATGTGATGTGAGATTTACCTTGGCAATGTCCACGGGCTCGGAGCAGCTGGACCATCGATTGATCTCTGCCCTTCCATTACCTTCGCACGGCCGCCTACAAGGAAGGATTCGAAGCTTCTCTGATGAAAGCAACCTCGGATCGCGATCCGCCGACGGGAGAGACGGAGAAGGTAAGGTCATCGGCGTCTCCGGCGTGGCACCCACGGGAAAAGGTCGGCGGCCTCCGCCGTCGACGGCGTTTGTCGGTGGAACCGTGGAGGAGGGGTCCCGACGAGACGGGCGGCGGGGGACGACATGTGTTGTGAGCAGACGGCGACAACTCGGGAATTTTTATTTTTTTATATTTATTTTTATTCGTTTATGCAAAATTATACGTCGGATTGAAAATTAGACACAAATAGACGCCGGTAGCACCTTGAATTCGCGACAGGTGTTTGTAGCCAAATAAACTCAGTGTTTATGTGTAAACTTTCTTTATTGATTATTGATTCGATCCCACAGTTACAATGGGAACACTTTTCCTTTTATACAGAAAATAAATGACAGTTTCTCTCTTTGCTTTTGGCGTACGCAGTAGGCATAGCGGTTGGGATGGTTGCGTCCTCTTCTTCAGCGTACGGATTAAGCACCCTTGATTAACTGTAAATTAGTGTTAATCCCGTAATAAGATAATTACTATTTTGCCCATAATAAAACTGTCTCAGTTTATTTCTCAACAACAGGTACCCAGTCGCACTTTAGGCGAACAATAGGTTGGTGAGAAGACGGGCGCAGGAGACACAGGCAGCGGTCGCACCTTCAAATCGCGACCGCACTGTAGTTACAGTAACAGTGCAATGTTCATTGAACTTCTTATACCTATTAACACTTCATACCATATCCAATTTACACGAAATTTTTTTTAAAATTCATGTAAAATCCTAAAGAACCCATTTTTCAAACTTTCAATTTTTTTAAATTTTTTAAATTTTGAATTTCGAATTTACACTTGAATTTGTATTTAAAATTTTGAAATTTTGAATTTTGACTTTCAAAAATTAAAAGTTTGAAAAATGGGTTCTTCAGGATTTTACATGAATTTAAAAATTTGTTTCGGGTAAATTAGATATGGTATGAAATATTAAACTTCTCGAAAATTGGAAGTTTAATATTTCATACCCTTTCCAATTTACACGAAACAAATTTTAAAATTCATGTAAAATCCTAAAGAACCCATTTTTCAAACTTAGAATTTTTTAAATTCAAAATTCAAAATTTCAAATACAAATTCAAGTGTAAATTCGAAATTCAAAATTCAAAAAAATTTAAAAAATTGAAAGTTTGAAAAATGGGTTATTTAGGATTTTACATGAATTTTAAAATTTGTTTCGTGTAAGTTGGATATGGTATGAACTGTTAATAGGTACAAGAAGTTCAATGAACAGTGCACTGTTACTGTAGCTACAGTGTGGTCACGATTTGAAGGTGCGACGGCTGCCTGTGTCTCCTGCGCCCGTCTTCTCACCAACCGACCGTTCGCCCAAAGTGCGACTGGGTACCTATCGCGAATTCAAAGTGCGACCGGCGTCTATTTGTGTCTAATTTTCAATCCGACGTATAATTTTGCATAAACGAATAAAAATAAAATGTGTTGTGACTTGTGAGCCGACGGCGACAACTCGTCGCCTCTTGGGCTCTCAGCAACCAGGCTTTGAGCCTGTGAAAGCCAGTGTTGTGAACATGGGCTTGGATCCTGGGCTCACGGCCGTTTTGAAGCCGGTCGTAGTTTCATTTGGTACTGTAGTACTCCGAACCGGATTTTTTTAGCATTTTTTATTTTCTATTTTCTAATTTAAATAAATAAATGTTCATTTATTAAAATTAAATTATCCGGTTCCCGCAGTTCAAATTGTCAAGAAAAAAGGTCAAGTTAAATCCCGCCAAGTTTTGACGGCAAATAATACGCTATTAAACCCCACCGAACATGATGGCGGGTATCAAATCCCACCGAATTAACTAGCAGGAAATAGGGGCCGGCTAAATCTCACCGTTTGGATTGGTGGGAAATGCAAATCTCGTCGACATCTTGGGAGTTGGGATAAAAATCTCTCTGTTGTCTCCTTTTTTGTCTCCCACACCAAGATATCTTTGACATCTTGGGAGCTGGGATCGCGGCAGGAAGACGGCTCTTTGCTCCTGCAATTTAAATGTAAGCTCGACTCGGGAAGCTTTTTCCCAATCATCGACTGGTACTATGTGGACTTAGTTGTAATTTGGTTTTTAACTAAAGGTCTTTGTATAAAAGGGTATTTGATATAAATGAATCTATCTTTTTCTCAGAAAAAACTTATAATTTATTGGCATTTTCGAAATCCAAACATTTCATCTTTTCACATTTTTTACGATATTGCTATAACTTGCACTTCCGACCAGATTATACGCTTTAGCCCGACCCACTATCGCACGTGTTCTTTAGCCCAACCCATTATCGTTGGTGAAGATAATTTATTTCAGTAGTTCAAATTACATGTTTAAGCAATACATTTCACTTGTTTCATTAGTTTAATGCGTATGTTTCATTTTCGTATACCACACTTGTTTTGTTCATGTAGTTCAATTTATTTTATTTGTTCCAGCAGTTCAAAGTGCATGTTTCAGCTCGACATCTCATTTGTTCCATTAGTTTAATGTGCATGTTCCATTTCTTTTAGCACACTTGTTTTCTTACGGTTCAATTCATTTGATTTGTTTCACTAGTTCAATGTGCATGTTCCAACCCTATATCTCACTTATTCCAGTAGTTCAATGTGCATGTTCCATTTTTGTGTAGCATATTTGTTTTGTTCCTATGGTTCGATTAATTTTATTTGTTTCAGTAATACGTTTCACTTGTTCGATTAGTTCGATGTATATGCTTCTGTATTTTCACTTATTCTGGAGTGCATCCTAAAACAAACGAAGTGAACTATCGGAACAAGTGAGGAACAAGCGTCTGGGTTTTTTTAACGTCACAACCGCTAGTACATCCCCTTTTATGATTTTTAACTTAATACACACCAAATTATTGTAGGCCACTCATTTTGTTTGATTCAGCGGAACTCTTGCATCCACCACCCATTTAGGCCTTGTTTGGAAGTGGAGTTTTGTAAATCTATGGTTTGTGTTTTGCTATGACCATGAAAAACCATGGTTTTGAAAACCATGGTTTGCTAGCACAAGTGAGAAAACTTTGGTGTGGAGTGGAGTCTACAAAACTCTAAAAAAATCATGGTTTTGTCAAAACCATAGTTTTCAATAGAAACTACAAAATAACTCCACCTCCAAACAGGGCCTTAGCTCGGTTCAACAGTGTAGGTTTGATTCAATACAATACACTTATTACACACGGAATTCTTACCTCCGTAACTAGAGGTGCTCACATGGATGTGCCCACATGCATGTTTCAGTGGGGCCTTCGCTGCCCGAAAAGATTAGTACCATTACTAACCATTGATTAATGAATAGTAGGACTCCATTACACAAGCCTGGTTTGGTGAGACCCCAACATCGTGTATTATGTTATGTCAGAACAGTTACAGCTCCACTAATTACAAAAGGGGTTATTAGCCGTGCGTGTAGCACTTGCCGTAGTAGATGTGCCCAACCATATTCAAGTCCCTGATGGCAGTGTGTCCACCATATTCAAGTTCGGCATGACAGCGTAGGACTGGATCCATATATACGACCAATCAATTTGACTGTAATTTCAGTGGATTTTTAATATGCATCTAAATTATTATAAACCATTAATGTGGTTAGGATTCCAAGGTCTTGATCAGATCTTACCTTCGGAAAGTCATCAATTAATTTTATATCTATTTGAAAATTACATGTATGGAAAATCATTAATCCATTGGATCTCTATCCTTGTATAATAAGAAGTCAACACATTAATGAGTACTATACATGACAGCCTCATTGCACATTCTATGCATGTATAGATATAGATGGTCATGGTGATAATACTTTTATTATAGTAATTAAAACATCGTTATAATTAATATTAAAGTTTTAAAAATAAGAGTCAATTAATATAATATCTATGAAACATACTAAGAAAATTTTGATCAAATTTACCAAATGAAAGTTATATTTTCAATGAAATATTTGGAAATTTTATATAGCTTACCAAAAGGCAAATGATTCTAGTGATCAATTGATGGACACTAATGCAAAAATTGGTGTCGCGGGACCACATCAACATCTACACATAGTTACATATAAATTGAAATTGATTCATATTTTACTTTGATTTAGTTTCTAACATCTAATAGACGAGGTCAAGAAAAATGCATAAAAAATGAAAAGTAGGACCTTCTCGTCTCTCATGCAAGGAAATGTCCATATAATTCTTAACCCTAGGACAAAATGGTGTTCATATCTCTCTAACACAAGTACACTGTTACAGTTCTAGTAGGAAATCAATAGCAGGATCCGATGAATAATATCGACGAAAGAAATAAGACAATCCCTTGCCCTAAGTGCATGGTTTTTGTAATTGTTGCCAAGTATGTGATACTGTATTAAAATGATTATATATAGAATCCTCGCATTGTACTCCATATATTAGGTTCTATACCTAGCATTAGACCTAATCATTTATCGGGCTCAGGCTGGTTCGGATTAGGATTTTTAAAACCCGACCAAAAATTAGTTGGCCCGAGCCCGAACCCGACCCGAAACCCAAAAACCCAACCTGAAATCCAAAAAACCAAACCTACATGGCTGATTTTATTATTTTTTCGAACCTGACCTGATGGTCGAGCTTCAAATCAAGGCCCGACCTGACCCGGTGTGCTAGTCGGGCCGGGTTAGGTCATTTTTTTCGGGTCGGTTACGTCTGGTCGGGCTGCCCATAAACAGGTCTACCTGGCATTAATTATATTTAGGTATCAGTTAAGTAATTTATTTGTTTTCTTTTTTTTTAGCGGGAAGCATGGGCTCTATTGGTCAAGTGATTAGGCCAACATTCAAGAGAAGATTGTAATAATAGTACTATGAGGCCTATTTGCATAATTGTGACCGCTCGAATGCCCAGCCGAGCAACATGCGGGAGACACTTTCTCCATTGCTCTAGTGAGTTCCTCTGGTAAGCAGCCATCAATTTCGGTGTGCCAATCCCCTTCTATCTTGCTCTCACACCCCCAATGAGCAGCCACATGAGGCAGTTCAGTCTTCGTACGCCGATGGAATCGAGTTACCAGCAAAGGAAACTCCATCTTGCTTCGAAGCTCCACAATCAAAGCAACAATTGGAGAGTGGTCCATCTCATCAGAGGTAAGTTTCTGGACTAGATTTGCACCATCTGAATAGAAAAACCTCACCATTCAGTGAGCTTCATAGCAAGGCTGACAGCTTCCGCGAGCAACATTACTTCCACCACCTCAGCATCCATCTGCTTACCCAGATTTTATATTTGGATCGCTGCTATTTGAAGATTTGGTAATCTAATCACCGCAGCTCCAACAACCTCTTTCGTTTGCGCATCAAAAGTAGCATAAACAAGGCATATCGGTTCCTCTGAATAAATTTATTGCTTAGACATTGGCTTGATCTAGTCACCCTTGTTTACTGCCATTTCAAGATTTCCAAATAAGAATGTTTAACTTTATGAGCCATACCCTCCATACTTTTGATCTTTCTTGGACAATTTTATATAGCTTAGCAAAAAGCAAATGATTGTAGTGATCAATTGATGGACACATGCATAAATTGGTGTCTATGGACCACATATCAACATCTACACATAGTCACATATAAATTGAAATTGATTCATATTTTATTTTCATTTGGTTTCCAAAATCTAATAAACTAGGTTAATAAAAATGCATAAAAAACAAAACGTAGGACCTTCTCGCCTCTTATGCAAGGAAATGTTCATATAGGTCTTAACTCCTAGAATAAAATGGTGTTCATATCTCTCTAACACAAATACACTGTTCACAGTTCCAGTAAGCAATCGATAGCAGGATCCGGCAAATAATATTGACGAAAAAAGGCAATCATGGTTTTTGTAATTGTTGCCAAGTATACCATACTGTATTAAAATGATTATATATATACAATCCTCGATGGACTGTACTCCATGGTTTAGGTACTATACGTCTATACCTATCTTTAATTCTATTTACGTGTTAGTTAACTAATTTATTTGTTTTCTTTTGTTTCTATTTATGAACGCGACAGAAACGAAGTAATGACAAGAGTTCTTCTCGTTTGTTTTCCTTATTTCTAGCATAGGGATAATTCATGCCTTAAGGTACTCGTAGACTCGTAGTGAATAGTTTCAACAGTCATTTTTAAAACATGCCACGCTATATAAAGATTGTTATATATAGATACCACTCTCCCAATGCACCATATTATTATTTAATGTATTCTTTATCACTTCGATCGTTCTATTTATGAAACTAATAGAAACAACTTAATACTCTCAGTTTATTGTCATTTTTTACTCTTATTGCTACGATAGGGTCCACATGTAATGTAAGAAATGATCATGCTTCTCTCATTAATTACACTCCATCTTAGCAACCTATATATCCTGCATGGTAGTTATAGAAACGATTGACATCATTGTGTAGGATGCCTTATGCAAATGATCATGCTCTGTAGGATGCCTTATATAAATGACCATGCTCTCTTTCCTGGCTAATAACCCTGCACCTAATGTTTGATGTCATTGCATGGGGTAGTGGCAAATGCAAGTCGAATTAGATCATATAACGGATAAACCATATCCGTATCAGTAATATTTTTGGATTCAGATCCAGATATAGCTCATATACGAATACAAAACTGTTATTTTTATATTCGAATACAGATTTCTTAGGATCACTGATACCGAACAGAACATTTAGGCCATGGGTCTAAATGATAAGGCTGGTAGGCCATGGACTAGTTGGGTATGGGTCTAAATCGATAAATATATCATTTATAATTGATACTTGTATGTTGAGCTCTTATATTGGGGCGGTGGGATAAGATCTAAATAAGGATTTGAATTTCCATGTTATGGATATCCAGATCCATTGGGTATCGCCTGAATCAGGTTTGAAGAAAAACTATGTGTATCCAACGTGTTTTGAATTTGAATTCAGAAAAAATCAATCTAACAGGTTTCAAGACCGGATCCGACAAATTCGAACGAGGAAGATTTGGACCCATTATCATTCCTGCATTGCAATGCCCTAAGGAAAAAGGAAAAGAAAAAGAAGATAATGAGCGGTAACATACAAACTATTTGACTGAAATATGAGAGAATATATTCCTCTAAGCTCCTGGTAAGAGGAAACCATTGGTTTGAGAGACGTACGATCGTGCTTTTAAAAATTTTGTTATAATTTTTTTTAGAAATCAATTAGATAAGATAATAAAGATCCAATGTCTACATACATATTCCTTAAAAAAAGATCTTTGATAATGTTGTAGTCTTATTATGTTTCACATAAATACCACAAAGTAAATTATCGTGGAAACCAATATCTCTAGCAAATGCTCTGTTTGTCCCTGTTCCATCACTATTCATGTGTCACCTTATAAATAGGGTTGCCCCATTGATCGCCTCGCTGCTATTTGCTACAGTGATGAGACATGAGAATGGCCTGGATGGGGTAACCTCTGGAATGCCCTAGAAGATGATGTATTGGGATCCTCTAACTTCACACTCTGTGACTTCGCCCCGTGACTTTGTCACTGACAGGAGGGCCCTCGCACCATGTTACCCATGCGGGAGCTATCCTCGGGGGAGCCGGCCCCATTGTCATAGACAAAGTACTGGTGACTTCGCCCTCCGGAAGTCAGAGGATCAGGATCCGAAGATGATGAGCGTGTTCGGTTTGCTACCCTTGCTAGCCTAGCCATATAAAGGCGTGCCTTTGAATTTACCAACCATTTGGTTTGTAGACATCTATTGGCTTACATTTTAAAAAAAATTGGCATGTCGTTGCTTTGTAGATGTTGCACGATGGCTATTTTTTTTTAGGTTGCCGAAGTCGAGTGCCTTCTTATCAATGGATTGACATCATGGCATGGTCACTCAAAGACATGAACCTACCAAACACACCAGACATTTTCCGACAACAGGAAGGCAAAACCTTTTGTTGGACTTGAAAGTGGTGTTTACCGGTGAAGGATACCCATCCTGGTGGGAGTACGTGCGCTGGTCAATCGCATCGTGGTCACCAGCAGCATTGCACGGATGCCCGGGTGCTGATTGCTGAAGCTTCCGGCTTTGTTTCCTGCAGGTTTTAAAAAATCGATGCCAAATGGACAGCTTAATTAGTGCTTAATCAAGGCTGAAAGATGCCCGACAACGCGTCCATGGATGGCCACCGACGGCGCGGTTCCACCTACAAGTGGGAGCTCGCCGGTCACCGATCTAACACTAGTATTCAAAGCAAAGGCCAACGAATGTAATAATTGGGGGCAGTTCTTTTCTTTTTATACTCCTATGTCTCTATTTTTGTGTTTGGTAATCAGTTTGTTTGGTCCAAAGATCTTCAGCCATGCCATGATGAAGCCATTGAAATGCATCTTGGGTTACTGGTGTTGTTAAAACAAGGTAACCAAAGAAATAACTATAATTAGATCCATGGTATTGCAAGGTGGGAATGTTAGAGATCATTGAAAAGTGTACAATCGGTTTGATGACATTATAAAATTAACAATGGTTAAAATGACTCTACTCCTTCTTCCTCCTCTTCTCTCCTCCCGTCATTCCACTTTGTCTACCTCGGTCATCACAATTGATGACCACCACATCCAGTTTTCATGATCCCCAGTGGCGCTCTCCTTCCCTACCCCAATGTTGATGAGAGTAATGGCGGAAGCCCGTTGGTGAGAGCAATGGGCTTCAACAAGGGAGACAATCAGATTTGACCCATAGCTTGGGTTGACACATAGGATGAGGAAGCCGACGTGACAGAGTTTCAAGTGTCCTAACTTGGGGCGATGATGACCGGAGCGACACAAGGCCACAGGATCAACTAGAACATGGGTTGTCCTCGACTGATCATAGGGACAAACACGTTAGCATCTAGGAACACCTACGCCCTTCAAACAGAGCTAGACCAAAAATAACTAGGGCTCGATATTACATTGACAGGCTGGTTTATCATACTGGATGCACAACTATTATGTTTGGTAGGTGCATTTATTGGAACAAATGACTAAATTCTGCTAAATTTTTCTTAGACCCTAGTGTTTGTGCAACCCCCTAACTATACCTAGTTATGTCCTAGCTTCAGCCCTTGTTCCTTCCTCCTTTACCACCATTTTCCAAGCACAGATTGGTCCTTCAACCTTACCATATCGAGCCATAGAGAAAAGGAAGCTTAGGGAGGAGAAGGGAGGGTCAGTGTCAGGGTTTATCATCACTGAGAGGGTCAGGGAAGGCAGCTCACGTAGGAGGAGGGAACGGTAGGGTCGTTAGTGTCGATACAGAGGTCGGGAGAGGCCAGGTCATTGATGCCAATGAGCAGGAGGGAGAGGAAAGGAGAGCAGGGCATAATAGCTATAATTTTGATGGAGGGGTAAAATTATCTGATAATAGATATTTCAATTTTTTACAAATTTGCAGTGGCACTTGACTAGTTTTTGAGTTTCAATATTGCTTGTTGAATATATCAACTCTGTAGTGGCACGTAAGTAATTAGCCGAAATTAAGTTGCGCATTGGATGGTGGTAACTATCAAATTAGGGTGTGATTTAGGAAACTTCAAAGTTCCTATGTACGTAGGAACGACAAGCTTTGATAAAACTCATTGCAATCAACTTCTGACCTCCAGAAGATAAAGCATATGCACCGGTATGTTCTTGTGTGGTAACTGGTAGGTAAAGTAGCAAAAAGAACATATATAGCTTAGTGTAAAGTAGCAAAAAGAACATATATAGCTTAGTGGTCTATCTTGAATGCAAGTGTTTTTTTTATAAAAAGGATCGTGCCCATCATGTGAATCCCCATGTAAATCACATGTTCCGAGCTCTACCCTAGGCTGTCATGTTTGATGTTTGCCTAACCAAACAAATGTCAATGTACAACATGTTTACCACTAACTTACAAACGCAGAAAAGAAAACATAATCTTTTAGTAAACGATAATAACAACAAATTGGTGTTTCATGTAGAATGCTCCAACCCGTTTCGTGAGGGGTGGTAGCTTAGCTTGATTATCACTCAAAGTTAGATGGCAAAACGAAAATTTCCACGTGCAGCAAGAACCATAGCGAGGACACAGAGAAAAGAAAACCTAAGTCCAACTCCAACCAACACTGAAACCTTTGTTTCAACCTGCTGCAGAAAAGGAAAAGGAAAAGAAAGAAAGAACATCTCTTGTTATGTCACGTTTCCCTGTAAGGAAAAGAAAGAAAGAACATCTCTTGTTATGTCAGCTCTATATTTCCTTTTGTTATGCTATGCTTCTTTTGTCTGCCACCCTGGCATTGGCCAACACTCGTTACAAAGTTCTATAATAACTAATCTGAACTCTCATCCCTTCTCTCTTTTTTTTCTCCTCTAGAATTCAAGCTAGTGAGCGAGGACGTCGGTAGCCACTATACTCATACACATATTTTGCCTCGTTTAGGTTTTATTTTCTCAGCATCGATGAGAGCACCTATATATCTTCCACTACAAGTTAGGGTGCAGGAGTTTGTGCATAAGAAACCAGGCTGGGCAATAATAATAATAAAAACACCTGACAATTGTTCCTTGCTCAATCCGGTTGGTAACAAACCATCAAAACACTTGCTAGCTATAATGGTCGATCGCCAAAGACATAGAATTGAACTTTTTGAGATATCCAGCTGTTTTTATTCTAAACCCATATAAGGAATCACTAATGAAAGATGAATAGATTATGAACTTATAGGTATCAACTTGTTTTTTAAAGTACTATCAGTATATCATAATAGTTCACATTGATTTACAACATGTTCAAAGTGGCTAAAATTTATTCATTTAGCCATGTTATCCACTTAGCCTCACACGTAACTAATTTTAGCTCATCTAGCTTATTCATTCAGCCCAGCAACTCCAAACATGCTATTGATTTGCCACCCACATTGCAAATCCCTTGAGGACAACATGTCCACTGAAAGAGAGTAATGAGCTAAAGCCTTAAGGACAACCCGTTGCCGAGTCGAACCAGGAAGGAGAGAGAGGTGGGGATATGGCAGTGATGGCGCATATGGTTTGGCTGCTTGGTAGTGGGGCAACTTCCTAAAGAATGTTGGAAATAATGGAGTAGGAGAGTGGAGGGTGAGAGAGCCGAGGAGAGGAATTTTTTTACAGGTTCGAGATGCTTTTATTATTTCTAAGGATTTTGCTGGTACGAGGTGGGATTTACTCGTCGCGTGGCTCACCCAAACAGATAAAAAAATTCATATGAGAATTATCTTCTTTGGAATTTTTGTCGTATTAGATTGGATGATGTGCAACTTCTTTTCTCGAAGAAGCTCGCCAACTACGCAAATCTAGTGGAAAATCGGATGGGTGACACTCGATTCGTGTGCCTAGGGCAATTGGCATTAAATTCAGTGACCTTATGTGAAATGACATCAGACACGCGAATTTCTTCAACACATGTTTTTTGCCTTTTTAAGCATATTCCCCGTTTTCCTCTATTTTTTATCTATTTTCCTTGTTTTCGATAAGGAAATGACCAAAATGCCCTCGTCTTCTTCCTCCTTCATCCATCCTTCCTTGCTCCATGGCGGCTGCTGCCTCCGAGCTCGCACGATGCCGCCCCCGAAATCACCTCGGTCGCTCTCATGCAATTACCGGCCGCCCCTGAGGTCATCTCGCGACGCTCGCCATGGCTGCTGTTGACCCTGAGCTCATGCTGCCACGGATGTTGGTGAGAGAAGGAAATAGAGAGAACAAGGGCATTTTAATCATTTTCTCGTTTAAACGGAGAAAAAACGAAAATATAGAAAAAAGAAAAAAGAAATGTTTAAGATACAAGAAATTGGTATGCATTTCAGAGAACAGTCGTCAAATTTGACGTCATTTGCCCAGATTTCCCGAGATCTACGGGGCTTTGCTGCCCTGGCTCCGCGTGTGGCGTCTGCGTCTCCTCTCCCACCCACCCTGCCTCCGCCTTTAGGATCCGGCCGTCTCCCGGCTCCGCCTCCGACCTCCTCCACGTCTCCCTCGACTCTCGCCAGCACCGCCTTCCCGCCGCCGCATCCCTACCTCGACGCGCCTCCTCCTCGCCGCATCTGTCCTTGGTTCCTTGTCCCTGCCGGCGCGGTTCCTTCCTCGTCTCCGGCCTCCCCCACCCTCCTCATCGAGATCTCTATCTTCGCTCTCCCGGGCAAGCCGTCCTCAAGATCTCCGGCGGCTGCGGCAGGTACGGGAATCTCCTCCTTGCACATCCCTGTAGCTGCCCCCCTTGCCTGGACGGTGGATCCGCCCATGGTCCTCAAGAATGATGACTATCCTGAGTACATTTTGCTTATATGTCATTTGTTCTGCCTCTTTTTTTTGTTGTTGCAAGTTCTGACGCCAACCATCCTGGACTTAAGGTCCGCACTGGTTCTTGTAGGGGGTGGATAGATTAAGCCTTTCAAGTGGATACAACAAGATAAATTCAAAGAGCTGTCATATAAGTGGCTTGTTGGAGGAGTATGCCATATATTTGTTGGAGGAATTCATACCTCTTTAACTCATGGGCGACTGGGTTATAGGAGCATTGATCAACATTGTGGGTAGCGTTGCCATAAACTTCGGTACCAACCTTCTCAAATTGGGACATGATCAGGTGAATATTACATGCCTTAAGAGTTGGACTCTTAGTTGTTTCTAATTTAACCATCTACTTAACCATAGGGGTATAACTCCGGTTACCATATGACATGTAGCCTTTTTATCTGTTGTTGCCATGAGAAGAATAGTTTATGAATAAATTAGGATAATGATTTGCTAGTGAAAACCCGACTGGACCAGATTCTCTTCAATAACTCCATGTTTCATACGAAATATTCAGACATCATCTCGAACAATCAAAATTATGGTACATAACAAATTACATTGCTGCTAATTCTTGTTGAAGGCCTTGGTCTATTTTTTTGCTATTATTTGAGCATACAGTTTACCTTGATACCAAACAATCTTTGAAATGAATATGGTTCTAGACATTTATGTAAATACTCCTTTTGTTTTATTTGGCAGAGAGAAAAGCTTTCCATTAGTAGCATTAATCAAGGCAATGACAAATTTGTCCCAAAATCAGTTATGCATTTCCAGACTTGGAGGATAGGTAACGTTGTCTGGTAGAGTTTATTTACTCATCTTTATGCATGTGAAAAACTAATATAAGTTGCCGCATCTAATACTAAAACTGCATCCAGGTATACTCTTTTTTGCCGTTGGAAATTGCCTCAACTTTATGTCCTTTGCATATGCTGCACAGGTTGGACTACTATCTCCTTTTCAAAGCAAATCTAGTTTAACATGGAATAATGATGATATAGATGGGAATAGATTCTCTTATTGTCCTCGACCTTACTTTATGATGAAGGATAATAAACCATCGAAGGGAGGTGAAACAACAGCAACTTGAGGTAGAACGATGCTAGGTGAAGGAGGGCACCAGTTTGGGGAGGAAATGATCTAGAGTAGCTTTCCTAGGGATACACCAGAGTTAGGAATTGGGAACTTGGGAGTTGTTCTTTATTGCTCTTGTAATGAAAACAGGTGGCAATGCTGTGCTTATATAGAGCCAACCCAAACAAACATAACCTAAACCTTCCCACTGTTACAGATAACATTCTAACTAATCTGGTAATATTCAATCTCATAGTGACTGTTGAAGTACATTGCTCATCTTTCCTCATTAGCCTAAGCTTTTGGGTGAGCTGGTGGAGCACACATATCAATATAGTATCAGAATCAAGAGGTCCTTGCTGCTTGTTTGTTCTTACTGGTGCTCTAATGGATTCAACTGAGTTGTCCACCTCTGTTGGCTTATTACTCTAATAGATCTAGTATCCAATCATATTTTTCATGTCCATTTCCAATCCAGTGACTCAGGTTGAATAATTGTTTGTTTAATTATACTGCAGTCACTTCTTGCAGCTCTTGGATCAATTCAGTTTGTATCCAATATTGCATTTGCCTATGTTGTGTTGAACAAGACCATTTCAGTAAAGTATGTACGTTTTCGCTTTTTAGAATTACATGAATGAAAATCAGAATGAATACACAGAATCATGATACAAGACTAATAGAGATTTTACTATGCTTTTCAGAGTCATGGTAGCCACAACATTTATTGTCTTTGGTAATGTATTTTTAGTTTCCTTCGGCAATCATCAATCTCCAGGTATGAGTTATTATATTTATCATTTATATTGTATGTAGCCCTATAAATTAGTAGGAATAATTCTTCTTGCCTTTATTGTTCCCATAACCCATCTCCTTGTAAGGGGAGCATAGAATTATGCCTGCGACATATCTTATGAATCATGATGTATAACTGCAATGCCGCAACTTCAAATTTTCTGATTCCATGATCATGTTGCAGTTTACACGCCGGAGCAGCTGGTTGCAAAATATAGCAATTTGGTGTTTGTTCTCTATTGCATGTCATTGGTCTTTGTTGTTGCATTCAATCAATATCTTTATAGGTGAGGTTTTCTCACGTGACCTCTCTTTAGAAACACCGAATCATGCTCCTTCTTACCAGTTAAACAAGCTTTGTTGCAGGAGTGGAGAAACAATTCTTTCAGATAATGCAAAAGACATTGGCACATATTGGCGAACATTGTTACCATTTTCTTATGCCATTGTATCTGGTGCTGTTGGATCTTGCTCTGTATTGTTTGCAAAATCATTGTAGGTTATGTCTTATTTGATATTTGATCAAGATATTTGCATGCCATGCTGATTCTTTCTGATTTATTTTATTCTGAATTTCTGACTGTCATGTACTTCTATCTCTTTTTTTTTTGGTTTACTATCTAGGTCTAACATGCTGAGGCTGACTATGAGCAGTACATATCAGTTCCATAGCTGGTTCACATACTCCATGGTTCTGTTGTTCCTATGCACAGCAGGATTTTGGGTAATGTAACTAATTGTAGGCAGTAAACTAATAAATTTTTTCTGAGACCAGCACACATACTATTATTATTATATTGCTGTCTAATTAATTCTTTTGTGTCACAGATGGCAAGATTAAACGAGGGGCTGTCTCTTTTTGATGCAATACTGATTGTTCCAATGTTTCAAATTGCATGGACTTTCTTCTCAATTTGTACAGGATTTGTTTACTTTCAAGAATATCAAGTGAGTTCCTATTTGTGGATGTTGTAGTAGCAAGTGAATATTGTGTTGCTCATGCAAACTGCGATTGTTGGCATGTCTTCAGGTATTCGATACGCTAAGGATAATGATGTTTGTGTTGGGCATGACATTTGTCTTTATAGGCATCTCGTTGCTGGCACCTGATGACAGTAAAGGTTTGCAAACAATAAGCAAATTTCTGTTTTTTACTTAACATAAATGTACATGATTTTTACTCTTGGAAAATTCCCAGCAGCTGACACCAAAGATGGTTCTAGTGCTACCCAGGGCCCCACAATTGATACAAACAGGTTCATGTCGCTACCAATTATTTCCAGTGAAATGTATCAGTTTTAAATTACAATAATTGTATTTTACCTTGAGAAATTGTTACTATGCCAGCTAAGCGTGTGTATCACCAGCTAGATGAGTGTAAGTGCGTAACCTGTAAAATTGGACATCGCAGGCCTGGAAAGATGCAGATGGAGGAGAAAGAAGTAGATGATACTAGCTCCTTCACAACTTCAGTAAAAGTAAAAGCTAAACACATACTGTTAAAAGCAAAGGTGATTGCTTTTCTTTCTGGACCCAGTTCTCTTGTTGACCTGTTATTAGAGTGCCTTTCTCATGTGGTCTTGTTTGCAGTCGGCTTGCTCCATGTCACTTGGCCTAGGCGAGGAGACCATCAGCGCTTCTTCGGTGCTTGCAATGCCGATGGTCTCTTCAAGAACAACAGGGTTTAGAGGAATCGGAACTGACAGATCAAAGTACATTCCTTTGCAAACCACCGATTGGGATAATCCATAGCTGGTTATGTTTTATAGAGATATACAACACAAACATTTACTTTTGAAATTGCCAAGCGGATGTCCGTAAGTTTTTGTTGCTTCCGAAGGCAATTGTTTGTTCTACGTGATAGTTAACTGTAACATGAGTGTATAGTTTCAACACTTCCCCTCGAAACATTGTCCATAATCAGGTTGTAATTCTTCAAAACAGCTGCGTACACTACATGTATAAACATGCCATGGTAGAATAAACCAATGATCCAATTCACTTCCCGTTCGGATATTTTCTGTGTCGCTATGGCGATCAGCTTCTGCTTTCTGTTTGCTCTATTATTCAGTGCACACGGTGATAAGTTTCTGCACGCACACGTCCTCTCCAGTCATTCACCTGCTGTCATACGAGGACAATCTCATTAAATTTACGAAATAATGAGGAACTCAAAATTATGCACTTCATAATTGATATCATTTTTGTTTTCAGAAAGGAGTTTATCAACAGCAAGTAATTTTATTATTGACAACAAAATTATAAATACTTTAGAAGAATTACATGGACAATCTCATTACATACATTAAAAAAAGGGAAACTCAAGTATACATTAAAAATTTGATTTCACGAAAAACACGCTAAAACTTTTTGGATACTCAAGTATACATTAGAAAGAAGATTTCAAGGAAAAAATATGCTAAAACTTTTTAAATGTTACTTGGGGGTGGGGCTAAAACTTTTTGGATGTTGCTTGGGAGTGGGCACTGCTGTGGCATATGCCAATCATGCAACCTACCGTAAAATCCTATGTTTTCTACTACCACTAGATACGCTAGATAAGGCACACAGACACGATATTCCCACACTCACCAAACACCATCACATCCAAGTCTAATAGTGTCACTCTTAGTCCTAGGCTCCTAGCTTCTTCCACCCAAATCTAAACTCTAACTGCCTTAGCCCTCTCCAATGGCCATGCCAGAGGTGAGAGGGAGGGAACTCGGTCCCTTTCGTTCTCCCTCCTTCCGACTTCCTTTCTCCACCTCTCAGTAGGTTCTTCCCTCTTACCACGATCAGCACACTGTTGGCGTGGAGTGCTTTGACTTCCATAGCTTCGAAAGAGAAAGTGACAATTTGGATGCATTGGGTTTAGGCAGACCTAGTAATATTAGGAGTATAATAGATCTAGAGTTTAGGATCGTGTTACCAGTGATGATAGGTGCCCTTTTGGCGTCTCCAAACTTACTTCAGAGTTGACGACCGATGTGTTTGAAGTAAACTGAGGCAGTTGGATCCCTCGTTGGTGGATTTGCGCTAATGGCAAGAAAGTTGTTTGGTAGTTCTTTTGGGAGAGACCGTGGTGTCGACTCAACCGATGGTAATTAGGCACTAGAGTTTGCTTTTGGTGATGAGGAGCGTGGATACGACCATCCCTTTTTGGTTGTTTTCCATGCATGGATGGTTTCAGAGGTGGCAAAACAGTAAGTTGATTACTATATATATGCTGTTGTATTCACATGTGGTGGTGCCAACAACCTTAGTTCATTGTTCCACTGCAAAACCCACAACAGGGATGGTCGATGCCCTTCAAAGGTGCTTAAAGCCCCGTATTTGGTTAGGGCTATATATGTTGTTACAGTCTCCTGCTACGAGGGTATTGGTAAGTGGACTCTAGTTCGGAAGAGCTCCTAGGTCGCCGGTGACAATGGTGGAGATAGACATGGAGTTGGACAATGTTGTTTTGCACTTTGGTCTTTAGTGTTGCGTGCTAGTAGTTTTGATTCTTCTAGGATCTCTCTATAATTAAAGTTGCTAATGGCTACCAATGACAATGCGATTCCCCTTTTGGGTTGTTTTCCATGCATGGATGGTTTCAGAGGTGGCAAAACAGTAAGTTGAGTAGTATATATATGCTGTTGTATTCACATGTGGTGGTGCCAACAACCTTCGTTCATTGTTCCACTGCACAACCCACAACAGGGATGGTCAATGCCCTTCAAAGGTGCTTAAAGCGCCGTCTTTGGTTAGGGCTATATATGTTGTTACAGTCTCTTGCTACGAGGGTATTGGCATGTGGACTTTAGTTCGAAAGAGCTCCTAGGTCACCGGTGACAATGGTGGAGAGAGACATGGAGTTGGACAATGTTGTTTTGCACTTTGGTCTTTAGTGTTGCGTGCTGGTAGTTTTGATTCTTCTAGGATCTCTCTATAATTAAAGTTTCTAATGGCTACTAATGATAATGCGATTCCCCTTTATATATAGAAAAAGATGCACTAGAAAGGAACAAAGTCATGTTTGAGGCAAGTGTGGAAAACCTTCAACACTGACAAGACAAAACATAGCTTTGTGAGAATAGATCAGTGGGCGAAAGGTTTTTTTTATTGGAAAAATTGAATATTGCACATTACAATTTTGACTTCACTACTTCGCAGTTGACTGCAAATCATAGATTTTCATAGTTGATTTAAGGTTACCTGCATTCCACCTTCTTCCTCGTCTTCGGCTGCATCGTGCCATCTTCTTCTCCAACTTCAGCCACTGCTACCACCATGAGGTTCGGTTAAGGTTTCTAGTTAGGATTCCAAGGTCAACTGTGCCTCCCAAGCTTAGAGGGATGCCAGGGGTGGCATTAGATCAACGGCGGGTACCGACGTTGGAGCCGTGGGATCGTTCACAAGCGACCAAGGGTGGTGGCAGGGAAATCAACACCAACCGTAGGATTTTGGATGGGTAGGGCCTACTGATGGCAGGAGGAAGGTAGGCGGTGTGTAGCGACGGCAAGGGCATCGCCACCTGCGGGCAATGGACGAAGGCTACAGGGGCGGAGGTCGAGGTGTGCAGATTGGGATCACAAAAGGAGGGAAGGGATTGCGAGGGGAAGCCTGGAGGTGGGGATTGGGTCGATGTGTATTGGGATTAGAATGGATCTAAACCACCAGAAAAATCGACTACAAAACAAGCAAATGACATACGCTTGTTAACTTGTCATTCCCTTAAATTTATATGGATTGTTGATTGAGTCATCATTGTAAGGAATGTCCTACAACAGTAGTAGAAAATTTGTAGCGTTACGACACTAATTTCCATTTATTCTCTAGAACTATGCTTGCAAATTATTTATAGATAGGGACTGACTATGCAGCAGGTGCCTACATTTTCAAGGTTTGTGCAGGTGCGTGCACTATACATGTAGTGGTAGCCAATTTACGAGAAAACACACACTCACAGCTAACACAAATATGAGCAAAAAAATCTCTCTACGTAAAAAACATAAAATAAAATATATCTATAATAAACAAAAAATAAAATAAATCTATAATAAATAGAAAACAAAATAAATCTATAATAAATCAGATCTCGTGTAAAAAATTCCACTATTGAGAAACATTTTTCAGTAAATAAAAATGTGAAAAAAACAGTAAAAATTTAGTGGAATTTTTTGAGCTTGCACGATTTCGCAAATTCCAGGCGCTTGCGAAATAGCAAACCCGTTATAGATATTACCACACCAACAGCTGTAGATAAAAAACTATGGGATGCCCCTGACGCTGAAACAACATTCCGAGCAGCCGAATCACACATTTCCACGAGAGGAATGCTTATAAATGGATGACCGTTTTAAGCGATTCCAACGGAGGAGGGGGTGTGCACGTTCTCCTCTCCTTCCTCCTTTAACCTCGTCGAGTCCTTCCACACCGGGCTCCTCCTTCCTTTATAGCCTCATTGATGTCGTCCCCTCCCCTTTAGTTAAGGATTCAAGTTTAGATTCAGAAGGTGGTTCCTATACCCCCAAGCATAGAGCTCGGAGGCGGTCAGTCCAACAGCGATGGACAAACCAACACACGACAACCAGAGTTAAGATGAGCAATAAGAACCAACACACGACAACCAGAGTTAGGATGAGCAGTGATGGTGTTGGCGGCCGCGGCCCGCGGGTGGCGGCGGCAGCAGTTTGGGAGGAGCATGGAGCAAACCTGGGGTGGAGGATACCGCAGATGGAGCCGGTGGCGAGAAAGGAGGAAGCAAAGGACAGCGTGGTGGGAGGAGGGAGACGGAGGCGTCGAGTGCTCCGTTCTTCACGCAAGGAACTGTTCACACGGCTTGTCTCTCTCACGGTCTCATCTTCAACCGAGACGACTTCCGCTGCAATCCACATCCACTCACAATCACCGTGACCGTGACAAGAACAAACGGAAATTAAATGCAGCGCTGTACTAGTCCCCGAACAGCCCCGCTCGCTCTCCCTGTCATCCACCGATTTTTTCTACCAGCACCATAACTCGGTGGTCCTCGAGGTCGGGAGCACGTAGCTTTCTCGCAGACCGCGAAGAAGTTTCCGCGCCTTCTCCTCCTCCGATTTGCGACTCCACGACCACGAGCTCTGAGCCGTTGATCCGTTCCACTCCCAAGCTGCCCATCGGGAGCAAATGCGCGCGAACGACGCGCCCCCAGTCGTCTCCCGCCACCGCGTCATCCACCGCGACCTCTTAACCTCGCGCACTTCCCCTCTTCGTCTCTTCGTCAGTCTTCTTCTTCACTAGCTAGCTGCCTGCCTAGCTAGCTCGGCGTCCTCGCCTGATTGCTGCCGCCGCCGCGAGCCGCCGAGCCCTGCGATCGATGGATCGTCGGCAGCGGCCGGAACCGGCGGCCATCGACATCACGTGGGTGTCGTGCCGGGGCGTCAGGTCGTCCGTGCCGTTCCACACGCCGTGCCTCTACGCCTCCATCTACGTCACGGCGGCGGCGACGTCCAGGGGCGCCCACGGCCGCCGCCCGCACCGCGTCAAGACGGCCACCGACCGCGCCGGCGGGGCCAACCCCGAGTGGGACGCGCCCCTGCGGCTCTACCTCCCCGAAGCCGCCGCGCCGGACGGAGGAGGCGGCGGCGCCTTTCACCTGCGGTTCGAGCTCAAGTCGGAGGTGGCCGTGCTCGGGGACGTGCTCGCCGCGTCCGCCGTCGTGCCGGTCGCCGACCTCGTCGCCGACGGCCGGACGCGCCGCGTGTCGTACCAGCTGGCCGCCTCCGACGGCCGGCAGCACAACGGCGTCATCTCCTTCTCCTACGCCTTCCGCGACAGTGCAAAGAACGACGCCGGTGAGGACGACGAAAGCGCCGTGAAGATCGTCGGAACCCCCCGCTGCCTACCGCCGTCGCCGCCGCCGACCACCGCGTCCAGGATGTACCCGGTGATAGACTGGACATTGGCACAGCATGCTGCCGTGTACCGGCCGCCTGCGACGTCTGACATGGCCGTCGCGCCCTGGAGGTCCTACCACTATCCTCCTCCTTCAACGCCGGTGACTCTGGTGGAGCCCATCGCGGTTTCGCCGGCGTGCAGAGGCCTGTACCCGACGGTGGAGGAGCCGGCCACTGCCGGCGGCATGTACCCCACTGTGGACCTTGCTCCAGTGAGCTGTTGCCAGCCGGCAGAGCCGTGCTACGGCGGGGGCTGTGGGTATGCGGCGGCGCCGGCATGGGATGGCCGGTGTCTCTACAGTTGAAGCCGTCGTCACGCGGGTTTGATCGCTTCTTTGTGCACTGGCACCAGCCCGCTCTCGATCCGGATTTGTCTGTTTGTTTTACATCCTCGATCGATCACGAGCTGCGTGGTCACGGAGACGCCGAGACGGAAGATGCCAGCGGTTTGTAGTCGCCTTGTGAAATGTGAACTTCACATGGAGCTAGCTGTACGTTCGCTAGCTAGGCAGTGCTGTTCTTGTGTAAAATTTTTTTAATGTCGCCATGCTATCTATAAACCCGAAAAAAAAAACGTTAGTGATACCCGCGAACCGAGAACCATCGGTGGTAGTACCCTATCACCGTTTTCTTTTTTAACAGAACCATCAGTGATGCTTTTATCAACGGTTCGGTTACAGACCTATCGGTGATAGGGTAGGATACCCCTATCGCCGGTTGTTTTTAACATACCCGTCAATGATACTTCCACTAGCAGTTCAGTTATGGATTTTGCACTAGAGGTACTCTTACCAAACCGATTAGTGATAACCCTGGAACTAGGGATTGTAGCCACGAACAATCATGGTGTATATTTTACAAATTAATAACTCTTTGAAACTTTATAGCTGTTTGACAGAAACAATCTTTACATGAAAATTGTAGCATTGACAAGATATATAACTTTGTGGTTGAAACCTTTTTTATTTAATGTCATTTACATAGTAAAAAAATTTGAAATATCTGAGAAACAAAACTTAAATGTTATGCACATCCTATAGAACAAAAGGTGCTAATTGTTGAGATGGTTAGGAGGGTTATGTTAGAGTCAACAGGGCTGAGTTTGAACCCTAGGATATGCACAGTTTACATTTCGTGCAAAAATATGTACTAAGCTTGTACATATACACGGTTGTAGATGGTACATTGGGGTCAAGAAATAATACTTTAATCAATTTTATCGTCCAAAATCACGTTTTTAGGATACACAGTTTACATTTCGTGTGAGAAATATATTAAACTTGTATATGTGGTGGCATATGGTGTACACATTGGAGTAAAAAACAACATTTTAATCAACTTTAACACTCCAAAATCGTTTTTTTCAAACACCCACGTCTATGGCAGTTGATAGTTCTCTATTATCACCGCCACTTAATTATTAGCGGTCAGAAAACTTGTTAGCAAAGTTCTAGGCAACCCTTGGACGCAAAGAAAGAAAGTAAGGAACAAACTCATGGCTGATGACAATTAGGAAGGAGAAAATTGTATATACGTGGCATGGTCCTATGGTGCCATGCTCCCATACTGCAGACATATTTTTCGACGGCTCAAACTGTCAAGAGAAAGTCTAGAACCGTACTCTCGACAACCAATCATTGAGACGAGACATTCGAGTCAGCCGGGTCAAGGGAAGTAGCTCTGACTGTCGAGAGAACCACTACACCGTGCATCCCCGTTCAAAAAAATTCAGAACACGCAGCCAACGTGAATTTATACTTTTGACCGCTTATTAAAAGCGGTCGAGAGTGGCTCACAGAGCAGTTGCACTGTTAAGACATCGGTTGGAACCAACATGACTCTCAAGGGCTACTAATTGACCGTCAATAGAGCGTGGCTTCTCTCAATGGTAATGGGGTCGTCGAGACTATGGGGCTGAAGGCTTGACCGTTGATTCGTCGCCGTTAAGGGAGGTCCGTGATAGTCCAAATTAGGGTTAATTGTTTATTGTAGTGCCACTTCCATTTGATTAGAGGTAGCGTGCACCAGATGTGCTTCGAGCAGCCGTCAATACTTTTCAAAACCCAGCAAAACCTGTTTGATGTCAATTTTCATTTTGTGGGATCTCACGATTCCTCGCTAAAATTTGCTCAAAATTCGGTTTTCGAACCCCAAAACTGAATGGTTCAATCTTATGGAGAGAAACCGCTGGGGTTCTCAATCGAGGAAACAGGGATTTTTTTTTTGCGGAAAATAGAGGGGAAACTTTACTATGGAAATCGTTGGGCTGAAAAGGGAAATGAAACTATTTAGATAAGGAATTGCCGAAATTAGAGAAAATCATGGTAAAATGGTAAATTAATAGAAAAATAGATTTGGGTGCGGAATTAGTAGAAAGGTCGCAATGATTGTAAAATTGTCGGAAAATGTTGTGGTAGGTTAGAATATGAGTAAAAGACAATCTTATAAATTATAAAATTGGTGTGGGAACGAAGTAGCATGTTAGAACATGATTTTAAAAATGTTAAAAATTAGAAATTGAGTGAGAAATGACGTGGAACGTTAGAAAATGAGTACAAAATCTATAAAATGTAAAGTTACTTGGAAAATTTGTAAACCCCAGCAAAAAAGTAATGAAAAATAAGAGTAATGAAAGGAAAAATTGGGAAAAAAATTGGTATGGCATATAAGAGTAATGAAACGAACTAGGAGCCGTTGGATCCGGCGTACGCGGGCGCGCGAACGGCGAGGACGCAAGTATGCGGGCGAACGAAGGCGAACAGCGAGGATGCGCAGAGCCGTTGGATGCAGCGTACGCCCGCAGGTGAACGGCACGGAAGGGCTGGCTGAAGCGGACCAAGCGCAGGCAGACACGTGGCCAGGGACGCGTGGCGCACGAGCGAGGGCAACACTAGCACGTTGTATAATAGATAGATACATATGTCTTTATAGGGATACATTCCCCTATTCTCTTTTCCTTTATAAACTTTATACCGTATAAATAAACGGTTTTGCTTGCCTGTAGGCGCCTGCATGCTGCTATCTGTGCAGGCGATTTTTCGTTGCAAGTCCCGTTGCATAGCGCGGCCGCACGAGGCACACGTGCCACGCGCAAGCAACGGCACATGCGGATGCACCGCTGCATTACGAATTTACGGGGCCATCGATGGCTCGCCGGCTCGCTGCATGCAAGCGAGCAGCAGGCAACGCTGCTTGCTAGCCGCACGCTGCATGCAAACGCGTTGCATGCATTTTTTTTTACTTTTTTTTCTTATCAGGTTGATAAACAAGAATTAAATACATTAATATTAAATTATACTTGGTTGCTTATGTCTGTTTTTCTTTAGTTTATTTTTTTTCACTTTGTCTAAACAGTTTTTCTATATCTCTGGTATGTGAAATTTGTATAGATTTGTATTGAAAAAATCTATTTATTTAGTTTTTTTGTTTATTATAGATTTATTTGTTTTTTTGGTTTTTTAGAATTCAGTATGTTATTTGTTTATTATAGATTTATTTTGTTATTTGTTTTTTTAGAATTTAGTATGTCATTTGTTTATGATAGATTTATTTTGTTCTCTGTTTTATTATAGATTTCGGTTTTGCTTCCGTAAAGGCGTCTGCAATTTGGAGGTGTGCGCAAGCGATCACCCTATCCGTCCACGTGTTGTACGAATTTTTTTTTCGCAGCAGCGCTCGCTCGAACAGAGAAGGGGTTGTCAGTGCGGTCTGCTGTCGTCTCGGGCCGGTGACTCCTCCCAAATTTTTTCCCGCTGCAGCTATCTAGCGGTCACAACCACTTGATAGACTTTTTTATTCATGCACCCATGGAGAGTTGCTGCCCTGAGCTTGTCTTTGTCTTCACGCCATCATGATATATAGTAGCTGTCATTTGCTTTTCCTTCCGTGTGGTCTTTTCACATGTGTCTCCGTGTTTGCCTTTTGAGGCTGAGAGAGTGAAGAGAGAAAAGAGAGGTGAGTAGATGAGGATCCATGAGCATGCTTCGGTTGGTTCTCCCAGCCAAGAGTTAGAGCGAGGTGATTTGCTGCTCGTCGACGACCCCTATGCCACGCCGCCGGCGACCTCAGCGGGGGAGACACAGATGCATGAGTTGTGTTAGCCGCAGAAGGCATTGTGTTGAGTCCGCCGTTGATATCTGCATCTGTGGATGCGGATTGTGCCTAGGTGTGTGTCTGAATCAGGTTCCCTTTGCTATTTTTTTGATTTTTTGTTTCTCATGTTTATGGAGACCTTGAGCATTTTAACCCCAATTTATCCATGGTATTGATGATTTATAGGTCAAAGTTTGTAGATCTATGTTTTTTGTTGGATTTGGATTTGGTTTTGTAAATCTTTGTTTCTGTTTCGTTGATGGATGGTCTCGGTTGTTTTTAATTTTTGTGTTGATCGGCGAAGAACTATTAGCCAAAGGTTCTCCAATGTTGGAGAAGGTCAATCTTTCTCTGTTTTCTAAAATGAAAGGTATGTCTCTATGTCCGTTCATTTTAGAGATGTTAGTTCCTGATTTTGGCACTCATTTATCATTCGAATTTTTTACCCCCTTTTTTAATGTTATTTGTGTTAAAAAATACTGTACTAATAGGTATTTTCTAGTCAGCAATAATGAGTAGGACCATTAGTGCGGGAAGGTTATCCATTTCAAAAAATTTCAGTGAATTAACGACGAAATTTCAGTAGTTAGTTTCACTGAAATTTATGTGATTATGTTTTGAAATTTAAGTGAAGCACTGAAATTTGCTATTTCTGCATGTAGAACACTTGCAGTGCTGTGTTTCTTGTTTATGTGAGTTTTTATACATTGTTTTCAGAAATTTTTAGTAGTGCTCTACTGTACTATTTTTTCAGTAGTTTTCTAGATCTGAAACTTGGAGAGCGTTGTCCAATTCATCATTTTTTTTAGAAAGAATTCACCATGTTTTTGGCCGGCTCATGGAAGTGTGTGGCGTGGGGAAGGGAAATAAAAGTGGGAGTGGGTACGGTTGTTTTTTTTCTTTACATGCAGATGGGCAGTTGGGTTTCGCGGGACGCAAAAATCGCCTGCATTTTCTGATTTGTGCAGGCGACTGCAGCTGAGAACAAATGCAGGCGACTGTGTCAAAAGACGGTCCCAGATATATTTTATTTTCTGTTTTTTAGAATTTAGTATGTTATCATTTTTTCTATTTATTATATATTTGTTTTTATTTTTAGAAATTAGCCATGCAATAGCGCTTGGGCCGTCCAGGTCCTTGGACTTGCTCGTCCTGTACTAGGCCAGGCCATGCACGAGGACTACGTGCTTACGAGCACTAGCGAAGTTCACGTTCTGGCTCACACGCGGTTTCGTCGTCGGGACGGAGAGTAAATCCGCCACAAAATCAAAATCGCCTGTGTTTTGCACTTCCGTGCAGGCGCCTGCACAGGAAGGTTAAATGCAGGCGTCTACACAGGAGCCGATCCCATAAATAAATCAGTCTCTATGGCTCTTGCGTCCTATGTGCTCGGATGGTGTGGCTCGGCCCAACACGGCAAATTCTGGCCTATCGTGTGCGTGTGCCAGCAGAACCCATGTGGAGACGCCACACCCCTATTTTTTCCTGCTACGCATGTTGTCGATTGTTTTCTCTCTGCAATGCACCCACACGGCCGCACGAGTAAGCCCTCAATTCCTGCTTGCCGCCGTCAGCAGTGGCGCCACTGCTGCTCGCCGGCCGCTAGCCGCCGGCACGGCTCTGCCATCTCACCCTTTTCCCGTTTATCCCATTTTCCTATCTATCTCTTTCTATATTGTCATCTCTATAGCTATCTCTATCCCCTATCTCTTGGTGAACTTTTGTGGTCAGATTCAATGAGCTAGGCGTGGGGGCTGGCCGGATATGAAGAAAAAGAGGACAAGGAGAAGTTTCACATTTACAGTTTTGATGTTCACCTGCACATTTTGCAAATCTCACCTGTACTTTTTTTAATAGATTTTATTAGTAGGTAGCCAAGTTTCATTACACTTTTGAGGTTAATCAGCACTTGCCGAAGTTTCATAGTCTTTTTTAAGGTTCATAGTTAGTTTTTTCAAGTTTCAACAGTTCTTTTGTAAGTTTCATTAGGCTTTACCATGTTTTATATGTATATTTCCCATGGTTCCGCCTTTATTTTTCTAAGGTTCCATGCCGACATCATGCTGATTAGACTTGATCACTGGCTGAGCCAGGCCAGGTTTCGAGTCGCGCTTGAAAAAGCCCGGTCTTATGGGACCAAGCCCGAACCCGGCCTGGCTCGGCGCGTCGAGCCTCAGTTTCAGTCTCGAGCCTGGCTTGAAACCCGAAAGCCCGTCCCGGCCACGGCTTACCACGCAGTTTCTTCGGGCCCAAGCCTGGCTCGGTCCCGTAGGACCAAGCCCATACCCGGCCCGGCTTGTTGCGTCGGGCCTCAGTTTCGATCTCAAGCCCGGCCTGAAACCCGAAAGCTCGTCCCGTCCACGTCTTACTACGCGGTTTCTTCGGGCCCGAGCCTGGCCCGGCCCGACGGCCGAACGTCAGACCGAGGCCCGAGCCCGGCCCGGTGCACCGGTCGGACTGGACTAGGTTGGGCTTTTTTAGGCCAGTTTGAGCAAGGTTTATTGGGCTGGGCTGCCCATGAACAGGTATAATGCTAACATAATGCATCCGTTTTGTGGCACCCGTCTTTACATATATAAGCCGTTCTCCTTTATCTTATAACCCCCAATAAATTAATTATTCCTTTTTGTTATAGCATCTATAAGTCATTTTTGATCTTAGAACCCCCCTTGAAAAGTGGTTATCAGCATCTGATAACCCCCATAGCATGTTTTAATTGAATTTTTCAATCAAATTTGTCTCGTTGCAAGTCACTTATGACGTGATTTGAAAAAATTAAGCGTTGTTTATGCTGCCTAGCCTCCATGAAGCATGAGCATAAACAGAGAATGACGAAATTAAAGGGTACAAATTTTTTTTAAAATCATTTAAAATAGGCAAGGGCCAAGGGACTATCTGATGGCAATAACCATATTTGAGAACCAGACGAGGGAAGACACGAATTAGGCCATGGAGAGAGCATGGTGGTGAGATCTACATACAGCTGTTATGTGCTAATCAACTGGAAGTATGAAGTTCCCCTGAAGAAGTAATCAAGACAATTTCAGCTCTTTTGTAATGTTTAGACAAAATTTAGGTGTGGTTTATAAACTGGGGGGAATTGCACTCATACCATTACATTTTTTGCAGCTTTCCAAAATACCATCCCAAATCTTCATCTTTCCAAAATACCATTATGGACCAAAACGAGCTGAACAAAAGACCAAAATACCCCTAGACGAAGAACACCCAACACATGGGAAAACGTGCAGCGGGTGAGGCAGCGCCGGCGACTTCCAAGGCGAGGGGAGGCGGCGCCGGCGGCGGCTCCAAGGCAGCCAGGCAGGGGAGGCGGCGCCGACGGCTGCTTCCAGGTGGGGAAAGGCAGCGCCGGTGGCTTCCAAGCGGGAGAGGCGGCGCCGGCGGCGGCTTCCAGGTGAGGAGCGGCGTGCCGACTTCTTCTAGGGCAAGCGGCGCCTAGGCGGGGGAGACAGGGGCTGCTAGGCTGGGGAGGCGAGAAGGAGGCGATGGGGGCGGGCTAGAGGCGGCGGGGGCAGGCCAGCCAGCGCCGCCGGTGGCTGGGAGCTGCGCCGGTGATGAGCGGGATGGAGCCACGACCGCCTCTGCCATGCGCGAGCCGAGGTGAAAGAGGGGTACTGTAATATGGATGAGGGGCATTTTGGGCATTTAGGAAGTAACAGATCACAAGAGTGGTAAATTGGAAAAACGGATCACAAGAGCAATGGTATTTTGGCAAGACCAAATTTTAGGATGGTATTTTGGAAAGCCGCAAAAAACGTAATGGTATGAGTGCAATTTTATAAACTAGAACTACCAGCTATTTGTTGTCTTTTTTTTTGGGATGTTGGTCTAGCTTCTAGATGATGTACGAGATCTCTAGGAATGTTTGTTGTCACTGTTTTCTGATTGTTTTTGTTGTCTCATTGAAAATGAAAATTAGGGTTACCCCTTATTGAAAATAACCATATCTAAGGTCGGAGGATAAGAACGATTTACAGGGTCATGAGAAAAACGACAGTCAATTGAAGAGTTATTTTATAAGATAAATTTCCTAAAATTAATGAAACAAGCGGCGGCACGGCCGGAGCGCGCTGCGCAGATCGAGCGTGGACACCAAGGCACATGCGTACGGTTTAGGGCCTGTTCTTTTGGACTGATCTGAACTGCCGAACAACTGAACGGTTGAAATGGCTGAATTTTGAGATCTTATCGAGCTAGACTTGAGATGGGATCCATCTTGTTTGACTTTCTTTTTAAAGTGTTAGAACATGGCGCATACAAATTTAAATGCTGTCTCAAAAATAAGGCGCATGCATAATCATGGTCAAGTCTTGACGCAAATGCCCCTGATCGCATGCATATTTGATTTGTTTTATTAGGCCCTGTTTTTTTGAGTTGATCTGAACGGCTGAAATGACTGAACTTTCAAAGGTTCTCAAGATAGTCTCGAGATTTGGATCCATTTTGTTTGACTTTCTTTTTATAACGTTAGGACTAACCTTCAAAACAGCGAAAAAACAGACCCAAAAAACTCAAACCATGTCTTTTCGAAACCTAAATAAGTCGTTAAGCCGTTAAGATGAAAAGAACTAAGCTTAATTTCCATCCACGCGGGCATTAATCGCATGGAGACTTGATTCTTACACCGCTAATCACATTGCACTAATCATGATTAGGGGTTGTCGGTTTATTTTAGCTGACAGGTTGTCCGTGACCTAATTTGGTGGTTCGGTTGTGGGGGTGTGCGCGGTTGGAGCGTCCCTCTCCTCTTGCGAACGACCTTTGACACAAGAAAAGGCACTCAGAATTTACTCAGGTTCAGGCCCCCCGAACGGGTAATGGCCCTAATCCTGCTCGAGCTTCTTTGCAATGCATGAACTGGCTAGCTCCTCCGAATTCGACACTGTCCCTCCGGATCCAGGGTTCAACCCTCTACCAAAAAGCCTGGGTTTTACAACTTGCTGCATAATACATGTTAATGGTCTCCCCACTGTGGCCATCATTCCCTTGGCGCCGGTCGTCGCTGCCACTGTCACTGCCACCGCTTCTGTCACAGCGGGATGGCTCGGATGAGACGGAGTAGCTGGCCTACCCCTAGCGCTTTTACTATCGTCATGTAGCTGATACGAAGCGAAACGGCTACGGGGACGATCATAACGTAGCTGACATCATTCATCGGGGCGGAGGAGCATATATTGTCAGAGCCTCGCCCACCCCTTTCAGAGTAGTTCCGTCACATTAAATGCTTCAGATTCGGCGTATCCTGAAGAAACCCTTAGCAGGTGCGCCTCTTGCGCGCCCGCCCTATGACCCTGACAGTGGGGCCTCCACGCCCCTCGCTGTCCTGACGCCCGGCGCCTGGGGCCTGCTCGCCCGCCTGCGGGCCGGGCGCACACGTCCTGGCCGCCCGACGCCTGGGGCCTGCTTGCCCGGCTGCGAGCCGGGCGCCACGCGTCCTTCATACTATTTTGAATTTCGATGTTACAGCGCCTCTCCTTTCCAGGACACTGGTCCCACCTTTCAGCGACGCGGGGGGCATACCCCGGTGTAGAATACACCGATAGGGGTAAAGGTGGAAATGATTGGCGTGTGTCTCCCTGTGTTAAGTTTTGTGCAGAATTTTATGCGTCCTATTTTTTGGATAGAGGAAGTAGCTTCGAGACAACGAAAAAACTGCCCTACAAAACTAAAGGGTATATCATTAAACTGCTAAATGCCTCACTAAAACCCGTGCATGCCACATCGCCACCACACTGCTCATCTCCTTCCCCGCTGCTAAGGAGATGAGCTTGCTCAGTTGGTTGGATCCAAGTTGCGAATCCAACTGATCGGGGGATCGAACCCTGTCCCTCATCTAGGTACAATGGGAAAAAACTGAGCATGACGAGGACACGATGTCGTGTGCAGGGGTCAGCTGAAAGATTTGCGAGGAGGACGCCGTGCGCCAACGCACCGAGGACGCGAGTTGCCTTGTGAGAAAAATGAGAAAGACGCAGAGACGGAGACGATGCGCAAGGAGAAGATGCCATGCATAAGAAATCTAGCTTTAGGAGAAGGTGAAGAAGAGCGTCACGTGCGAGGACGTCATATGGAGGACCCGAAGTAGGAGAAGATGAAAAGGAGCACCACATGCGAGGACACCATGCGGAGGACCTAAAGTAGTAGAAGATAAAAATAAGCACCATGTGCGAGGACGCCGTGAGGACCCGAAGTAGAGAAAATGAAAAGGACGCTATGCAGAAGACCAAAGTAGGAGAAGATGAAAAGGAGCACCACGTGCGAGGACGCCGTGAGGACCTAAAGTAGGAGAAGATGAAGTGGAGAGGAGCTGTGCCGTGCGGAGGACCTGAAGTAGGAGAAGATAAAGAGGAGAGAAGCACCACGTGCGAGGACGCCGTGTAGCAAGATGTTATAAAAAAATAGTATAGATGTAGCAAAGTTGGTGCCGTGCGGAGAAAGATTGTAAAAGAGTATAGATGTGGTAAAGTTGACGAGATCGCTGATGAAAACTGTAAGATGTAATTGTTTCCTTCGTTCAATGAATGGAAGCTGGGTGAAAAAAAAAACTCCTTTCCCGCTGCTACCAAAGTCCAGTACTGCGTCCTCTCCTCGTGGACTCCCCTTCCAAGTTCGATCTAGGGATGACAATTTTACCCATGGGGTCGGGTACCACGGGTACCCGACCCGATGGGTTCGGGTATGGGCGTGGATTTATACCCATGAAATGTTTTGGGTTCGAGTATGGTTTTCGGGTTTCGGGTTCGGATTTATTTTTACACCTATGGATATCATGGGTACCCGAAAAAAATAATAAAATTAAATATAATATAACATGATATCATATGTTGTCAATAAATATGTATTGATGAAAGGGTAGATTATAAATATAAGTTATTTATTTAAAGTTGATGAAAGGTTAGAGCATCCCCATCTCACCCCTCAAAAAGGCCTCTATTTTAAATTTTTTCAAATGCATTAGGAGGGAATTTGATCCATGTGAGTAGCAGGGTGCACTGTAGCAGTTACTGTAGCGATTACTGTAGCGATGGAGGGAAATTTGATACCCCTGCTGGGATGCTCTTAGAGTTGAAATTGATTAATGTCATATATATTGTATTCAATATAGAGATATAGACCTATTATATATTTCGGGTTTGGGTACTCGTTTAGGTTCGGGTACCCGTATGGGCATGGGTTTATACCCATGAAAAATTTCGGATTTGGGTTCGAGTATAGTTTTTAAGTTTCAGCTTCGGGTACGAGGGGTGTACCCAGAGGTACCTGAGCCGATTGTCATCCCTAGTTCGATCCCCTCCCCCTCTTCAGCTCTCCAGCTGCTCATCTTCTTTGCCCAAAAAAAAAAGTCCACTCAATTTCTACACCGAAATTAGGATTCGTCTCGCCAACTCGAGGCCGCCGCTTTCCAATCCTCCTTCCTTGGTGCGTCCCGCGAGCCGCGAGCGAGCGATCGATGGCGTGCTGCTCGTGATCTCGCGCCACACGCGGCCGATCACCGAACCGTATCCAGAATCTTCGGTTTCGCCCCGGCAAGAGTGAAGCCAGGTCGTGCAATTTCCTTCCGCGACTCTGTTCTTCGAGCCTCCGCCGCCGCCGCCAATCTCGTCGATTCGTCTTCCCCGGTGAGTTATTCTTCGATTCCTCCCTCCCACCAGCTCCCGTTTACGCCGCTTAGCCGCCGGATTGCGCAGCTGCCGAGCCCCCTTCTTTCTCACCGGGTAACAGACGTAAGAAAGCACATTTATTTTTTTAAAGAACTATGATAAACAAAGGTACTAAACGAGTGCTAGATGTAGATCCTTTATTAAGACGCAGGGATTAGTGTAGTAGTAGCTAGGGTAACACAAAGTAGCAAGTGCCAAACGAAGCTCGAACCAAAAGAACACTGCATCTAAGATTAGCTAGCACATACACATATATAATCAATGAATTTCCCTTAGACTCTAGATCAGATTGGACCCTATTAATCAACTAGCATGCTAACCAGCAATGCCCTTATATAGGATGGCTGGACCGAGCACACCAAGTGTTGAAGCCATTTGCTACGAGTGCGGTGAAGCTGGGCATACTGCTCGGCTCTGCCCTCCCAAACGACAAGCTGGAAGAGGCGCATGTTTTACATGCGGTCAAACAGGGCATTACTGTTATACATGCCCTGTACCTTATTGTGCCAGGTGTGACAAACATCATCATCAGAAAGACTGTCCTAGGACCAACATGGCCTGCATACGCTGTGGTGAAAAAGGACATCGTAGCGACCAGTGTGAAGCGAACTGCCCAAATTGCGAAGAGGACCACCCACCTGGAGAATGCCCGATGCGCTTGGTCACCTGTTTCATTTGTGAGAGCAAGGATCATTGCCCTGCCAATTGTCCTTTTCGAGCAACCCTAGCTGTGGTAATACAGCAACAACAGGAAATTCTTCGATCAGCTTTGAAGACCAAGGTGGATGAGAAGGACGAAACCAGGACTTCGCTGATTTCCACGTCAGCACGCCCTGCTGGTCGTGACATACCTGAAACCCCTACCAAACCAAATAAGGGTGTTAAGTGCTTTAAGTGCCAACATATAGGACACTTTGCCAGCCGGTGCCCGAGAAAAAATCAAGCAGTGACGGCAAGCGAAGATCCCCGAGAAATGCGGCTTCTCAGCATGAATCAAGCCGAGGGATGTTCTCTACGGCAAAACAAGGATCTACCCAAAGAGCAAACCAAAATCTTCAAATGTGGAAAAGTTAACCATCCGGGCATTGTGGAGGTTCAACAGACACCTAGTGTTGTGATGGGAGCCTTTGGTGCTGACACAAACTCTGCCACTGTCCTAATAGATCCTGAGGCAACTCATTCAGTTACCAGGAAGGATGAAACCAGGACTTCGCCGAATTCCTTGTCATCACACCCAGCTGGTTGTGACCCCAGAACCCCTTCCGAATCAAAAAAGGTTATTAGGTGCTTTAGGTGCCTACATATAGGACATTATGCCAACCGCTGCCCGAGCAAAAATCAAGTTTTGACAGCAGATCCAGATTCCCGAGGATTGCAGCATGTTGATATGAACCAAGCCCAGGGAAGTGCTGTATGGCAAAACAAAGATCTACCCAAAGAGCAAACTAGAATCTTCAAATGTGGAAAAGTTAACTATCTGGGCATTGCGGAGGCTCAACAGACACCTAGTGTTGTGACGGGAGCCTTTAGTGCTGACACAAACCCTGCCACTCTCCTAGTTGATTCGGAGGCAACTCATTCAATTATCAGGAAGGATGAAACCAGGACTTCGCCGAATTTCCTATCAGCACACTCAGCTGGTTGTGACATACCTGAAACCCGTACCGAACCAAACAAGGGTGTTAAGTGCTTTAGGTGCCAACATATAGGACATTATGCCAGCCGCTGCCCGAGCAAAAAACAAGTTTTGACGGCAAATCCAGATTCCCAGCATGTTGATATGAACCAAGCCCAGGGAAGTGCTGTATGGCAAAACAAGGATCTACCCAAAGAGCAACCCAGAAATTTTGGATGCAGAAAAGTTAACTATCTGGGCATTGCGGAGGCTCAACAAACACCTAGTGTTGTGACGGGAGCCTTTGGTGCTGACACAAACCCTGCCACTGTCCTAATTGATCCTGAGGCTACTCATTCAATTATTAGGAAGGATGAAACCAGGACTTCGCCGAATTCCCTATCAGCACGCCCAACTGGTTGTTACATACCCGAAACCCCTACCGAACCAAACAAGGGTGTTAAGTGCTTTAAATGCCATCATATAGGACATTTTGCCAGGCACTGTCCTAGCAAAAATAAAGTTTTGATGGCAAGTCCAGTTTCCCAGCATGTTGATATGAACCAAGCACAGGGAAGTGCTGTATTGCAAAACAAGGATGTACCCAAAGAGCAAGCTAGAATCTTTGAATGTGGAAAATTTAACTATCTGGCCATTGTGGAGGCTCAACGGACACCTAGCATTGTGACGGGACCTTTTTGTGCTGACACAAACCCTGCCACTGCCCTAATTGATCCCGAGGCAACTCATTCAATTATCAGGAAGAATGAAACCAGGATTTCGTCGAATTCCCTGTCAGCACACCCAGCTGATTGTGACATACCCGAAACCCCTTCCAAACTAAAAAAGGTTGTTAGGTGCTATAGGTGCCAACGTATAGGACATTTTGCCTGCCACTGCCCAAGCAAAAATGCATTGATGGAAAATCCAGTTTTCCCAGGAATGTGGCATGTTGGTATGAACCAAGCCCAGGGAAGTGCTGTATGGCAAAACAAGGATCTACCTGAAGAGCAAGCCATAATCTTTGAATGCGGAAAAGTTAATTATCTGACCATTGCGGAGGCTCAACGGACACCAAGCATTGTGATGGGAACCTTCTATGCTGACACAAACCCTGCCACTGTTGTAATTGATCCTGAGGCAACTCATTCAATTATCGCCAAGAGTTTTGTGACACAACATGAGATGGCTATAAGTCTTTTGGATGAACCCACAAAGATCAAATTGCCGGGAGTAGAAATCTGTACTGAATTAGGATGCCCTGGGGTGAAGATAAATATGGATGGACTAAACCTTACGGCAGACTTGGTCGTGTTGGATGTTCATGGCATAGATGTCATCCTTGGAGCAAATTGGCTGAATAAGAACCAGGGCTGGATAAATTATAAAAGAAGATCTGTTTTCTTGGACAATGGAAGTGGAACCCAAGTTGAAGTTATACCACAATTGAAGTACCAGATCATGTTGGATGTTCATGGCATTGATGTCATCCCTGAAGCAGGATCAACTACCAGATGCACCAAGAGACCTCGACGAACATATGGAGGAATGACCTTAAGACACAAAAAAACAAGGATTTGATAGTAGGGAGACCACCTCATGAGGTTAAAATATTGCATCTCTTTTTTCTAGCGCCCAAATTTTTGGGACAAGATTCTTTAAAGAGGGGGCAGTTCTTAACATCCCAAAAATGGCTTCTGTAATAACCATGTACAAGTAACTAAAGTGTTTTTCCTGATATTTTGGTGAACTTACAAAAGAATTGTATTTGAAGAAAAGCAATACACAGGATTTTAGCTGCTGTTAGTTTAATTTCTGGATTATTTTTGAAAATAAACAATAGCCAAAATAATTTTGGGTGCAATATTAAAAAATGGATCCTTTAATTTGCGTAGCGTTTTTTACTATTTGTTAAAATTCAAAACCCAAAGACTGTTTTTTAACTTTCAAGTGTCAGATAAGTCCTGTACGTTTTTCAGTTTTCTGAGTCAGTTTGTAGTCAGTTTTTGATTCAGTGTTCAATTTGCTTTCAGTTTCAGTTTTAGTCTTTGTGTTTGTTTAGTTGCATGTTGCTGATTAATAAGATCATGCAAGTGCAAGTAAAGGGTGTAATGACCACGATCTGGAGTTAGGAAGGTCGTGGCTAAGTGGGTCTTTGTATTAGTCTATATATGCTAATAACGACACAAGGAAAAGCTGCCGCTTTGCAGCCCAAAAAACTTACCTCTGTTCTTGAGCGAAACTGACATCAAGAAAATTTGGAAACCCAAAAACTAGTGGAACTAATTTTGTAAAATGCTAGAGCGTGTCAGGATTTTCCACAAAAAATGTTAGAAATTTTCGAGCTAGTTTTTTATTTCTATAAATTCAAATAACTCAGCCGCATATAGAAATCAGGAAATCTACTTTTAATCAATAAATCGCCAGTGTGTCGAATTCCTTGCTTGGGTTACCAGAGGATTTCACCTGTAGCAAAAGGTATACAGCCTTTTTGTCCCTTCATTTCAGCTGTTTAGTTTAATATCAATATATCACAAGGTGCATGGAAGCTTGCATGTAGAAGTTGGTCAAACTAATTGAACTACAGGAGTCAGGAGATATAGCTGATGACGTCTCCTCTCTTCAGAGGTGGGGCCTCATTGCCTTTTGAATTGAAATAGCTTACCTCATGAGGTCAGAACTACTAGAGCCTCTACCTAAGTCGATATGGCTGCACCGATGCTACTAAAGATTTCACTAATTTCAATTTGGCCGTAGGTTTGCTTATAACAAAAAATTTATGGGTATGAACCATGTGATGTGCCATTTTCTTTGTTAAAAAATATATGCCCACTATGTTGGTCGATTCCAGGTTTCCTGATTTGAGAGGAAAAAAGTGATTTAATAATTGTTGGCTTTGGTCACTATATCTCATTTTCAGGGATAGGAAGAGAGGTCTGGGAGGCGGGTGTAGGTGATAGTAGTTTAGGTTTTAAAGTTTTTCTCAAATCAATGTCAAATTAGTAAATGTGCATTTTGTTTAATCAATCAGTCCAATGAGAAAAACTCCATAATTAATTAGTAGCAGGATAATATTTTCTTCATAATGTGAGGCTATTTCCTGCCTCCCAATGCTTCCCATGCATTGGTCAGTCCCATTTCTCATGGTTTTTCCATACTGACTCAAGTTGTGTTATAATTGTTCATATAGTTGTTTACCATTTTATGCTTATTTCTCGACTGTAAATCATTTTGTATCATCACAGACATAATGGCATTTATTCAGAAGAATCACAAAGATGATTTCGCACTAAGAAAAATTACGGGCCTGTTTGGTTCGTAACCTAAGTTTGTCAAGCCTAATCTTTGGCGCACCACAAGGGTTTAGGCATATGTTTGGTTTCGTACTAAGCTAAAGCTTGCAGACAAAGTTAGGTAAACTTTCCCTTCACTTTCCATATATTTCTTCGCCACAATTGCAGCAGACAATTTGTCTGCCACACCACACCACACCACACTCGTCTCTGCCTGTCCATGCATGAGTGCACAAAGGCTGTCAGGATGGAGCTTGTCGTTTCATCGGGAGGGAAGCCTTCACCTCTACAGTTCAAGATTTTCCCTGACGCCATCGTGTGAAGGACTAACAGAGGAGCAGCTCATAAGGGAGGTCCTAGCTGGGAGGAGCTCGCCATAGGGGAGCTTGTGGGGGGAGATGGTGGTGTCGGGGCAGGAGCTCGCAGTGGCTCAAGGGAGCTTGCTGGTTGCCGGGATCACCGCCTAGTGGGGTGTTGGATGCTCCATTAGTTTTGATTGAGCCACACGCGTTTCATTACTCACGAACATGTTGATGCAATATGCAGTGATGGTGATTTTTTGAGCAAGATGAATATGCATTGATGAAGATTAGTCGAGTTTTTTTTTTTGGGTTGCCAACCAAATACTTGCCACTTCTTTTTGGCACACCTAGTGTTATCTGTAGCTATGAACCAAATAAAATTCCATTGCCACAAAGTTAGTCATGCCACACATGTGGCAAGCACCTAAGCTTAGATGTGGCATGCTTTTACATACGAACCAAACAGGTTCCATATCACTGTTAAAAAATTCTCAAACGCTAGCAACTTTACTAGCTGAAGTTCTATGTGGGTCAGACTTAGCGTTCAGTTCTGTACAGTGTTCTCTTTGAAGGGTCTTGTTTTTTTGGCTTAAACCAACTGAAAATTATATTCTAAAAGATCTCTCGATCTCAGAGAATCAAACAAATTTATAAAAAAATACTTTTAGAAATTTTGGGGAGAACCACTTAGAACCCCACCAAAATGACTACGATATACTACATCGTTTGGTTTGTATAAAAATAACAAATTTCTAGTGGTAGCTTTTAAGGGAACATATCCTATGCAATCAAACTTATGGTGCAACTATCGTTCAACCGAACTATCAAAAGTTTGTAAAAAATTCTAAAAACAATTGTATATGTACTTTTCAACTTACTCTACCTCTGAATAAAATTTCAAATTCACATTCTTCCTATATTGACAGTTACAAAAAAAGATAAAATTCTATCAATTTTGAACTCATCAAAGCTGTCAGTTTTTTCTTTCTTTTTCATAACTCTTAATATAAAATGAATTTTGCTTTGAAACTTCATACATAGGTAGAGTAAACAATGAAGTACGTTTACAATTTTTTTCAGAATTTTTTATAACTTTTGATAGTTTGGTTGTATGGTGATTTTAATTGCGTAGTATATGTCCCAGCTTTTAATTTTAATTTAAGCCACACAGAACAAGGCCTAAATTCCTTAGCATTTAATTATCTGTATTGCCTGCTCCTCCTTATTATCTTAGTTAGATGCAGAAATGGTGTTGGGTTTAGTCCTGCATCGGTTATTGGTTGTGTGGATCACAATTTAAAAGGTAGGGCGATCATCACTCATCATGCTAGTTTTTTGGATTGAGTGGGCTTTGGACCTTGGTTGCTGCTCTGGTTGGGTCTGTATGTAGCAGGCCTAATGGAACCTAAGCTTGAGGCCAGGTGTTGTGTTGGGCTCGTGGGAAGCTAGATCGCTGCGGGCCATAAGATGATCATATCACAGCGGGCTCTAACAAGTAGTATCAAAGCTTTAGGTCTGTAACTCGGAACGTCTCCAAGGTCACACGGTTATTGGGCTTGGTTGCCTAATGTGTGATGGGAGAAAGAGTTTGGTTTTGTTCCACATTGGTTATTGGTTGTGGAGGAGCACAACTTAAAAGGTAGGGCGACCATCATCCATCAAACTAGTCTTTTGAGTTGAGTGAGCTTTGGATCTTGGTTGTTGCTCCAGTTGGGCCTGTGGATGTAGCAGGTCCAATGGGACCTAGACCTGAGACCAAATGTTGTCTCGAGGGGAGCTGGATCGCTGCACGCCATGAGATGACCGGACCGTAGTGGGCTCTAACAAACAGTTTGCTTTCTTTATAGTATCCAGGGAACGTTGTTGATCATGTCGATGGTGGGAGGTTTACCTTCTATGACTTAGCAAATATGGGAAGGTTGCATATGATTTCCTTGAAGTTTTGCAGAACATGTAATGCGCTCCTGCAAGTGCTCAAGAAATGATTCAAATGTGCGTCCTTGTTCATACCGGAGACATGATGGCTGCCAGAAGAATAGCTCTATATTTCATTAATAATTGGTCTGTTCTCAAGAGGATTTTCCTTTATAATAATTTAAATTTTATTTTTAAATGTAGAATTTGTTTCTCTTTTATACTTACCTTCACGTTGTTCACTTTACCTATTTTATAACTTTGGAGAGCGTCCAACTGCTCAAAGGAAGGAGAGAGATGCCAACCATGGAATTAGGATTGTAAAAGAACTATCTAAGGAAAGTTTGAAACTAGGAAGTAGACTTGCAGCTCAGCCAGTCAAATGACTGATTTAAAAAGTAGTTGGCTGAGATTTTTTTTTTATTCAAGAAGCGTGATAGAAGGAAATGTCACATGTCTGTAATTCGACTGGCTTGCATTTAGTTAACTTCAATCCAAGTTTTGCAGGTGAGGATCTTTTGGCAATTGCTTCAGATTAATCATTCTGGTTTCCTGCCACTTCTACATTTATGGTGAAAGCTTATCTGGTCTGGTAACTTTGCATGTGGAGAGCATGGTTGTAATATACAGTATTACTGTCATGGTTCCTCATGTTTTCTCCAATCTGCACGGTACTGGATAGCATTGGGAAAAGGCCTGGATCTTAAGTTTGATATCACAGAGTGCTAAGCTGTGTGTACTTTATCCATTATTAGTTTATTACCAATTCTTGTTCTATTCTGACTAAAATTTCTCTAGGCATATGACTTACATGGCCCTTGGAAGTTTTGCAGAAGATGTAATGTGTATTTCTGCAGGTGTTCCAAGCAATGATTCAAATGTGTTGACGACTGTCAGAAGAACAGTTCTATTTCTCCTCTATAGGTAGTCACTTCCCTAGTTCCAAGCTGTTATGAATATCTATTTGATAACCTTGGGAGTGGAGAGCGTTGGCAGCAAAATTGTTTGTGTTACTCGTCACTATTATTATTCAATAATAACCAGATGTTTGTCCAAAGTGCTAGAGGGCGAGCTGGAGTCCGGCGAGGAACAGGACGGACGGACAAGGTGCGGAAGAGGTTGCTGTACGAGGAGGAAGGGAAAAAAATCAGCAAAAGATATTGACGGACAAGGCGTACAAGAGGTTGCTGTACGAGGAAGAAGGTGCACCCCTAAAAAACCTGAGGCTGAGAGTACCGCTGCAACACGTATTGGTGAATGGAAGAGAGTACGATAAAAAAGAACGTGTCGTCGCGACTGGCGAGTTCATCAGTTGGGGATGTAGGAGAGAGAAGAATGCATGGTGTCGAGTTCCGGACTTCAAGCCCCTGGCCCCGGCACCACAACGATCACCCCACTTGCCGTTTGAGTTCTCTTTTTATTGAGAGACGCAACATTTTTGTTAGATAATAGACCAAAGTCTTATAATCATAGCAACAATGATTGCAACCCAACGCCTCCTAATAGAAGTAGCATGAAGAGCATCTTGCGATTCTTCTACCCAAGCAAAGAATTCGTTGCATGTGCGGTACAATGCTTGTACCAGATTAAAACTAAAACTAGGCATTTTTTGTACTGTAAATGGTCAACCAGTGTTAACATGCTAATATGTAATCTGGGCCATCCAGTTCATCGTTTACGTCTGGGATCAACTCACTTGAAACCCGCCGCCCCACTGCATCCATTTTGCAGTTAGCCTCTTGTATGCCTCTCCCATTCCACTCTCGTTTCTCTCCTCGTTCCATCCCTAGGCTAGGGCGACGACGACCGTGCGGCGGCGGCGGCGGCGTCCTCACTGGTAAGGCAACGACTGCGCGGCGGGCCTCGACGACGGCACTGGGACGGCGGCGTCCTCACTGGTAGGGCGACGACGACCGCGCGGGGGACAGCGGTGTCCTCACGGCTAGGGCGGCGGCGTCCACACCTCTCGGCTGGCGTGGCGGTGACCCAACCCCGTCGACGACGCGGCGGGCGTCCCATCCTCCAAGGTGGCGGGGCGACATCCCCACCAAGGTGGCGCTGTGGCATCCCCGGCTCCTTCCTGTGCGGGGGCTCCCCTCCTTCCATGGCCAGCGCGGCGCCCCCCCTCCTCCATGACGGCGCGACGACTCCTTTCTCCTCCGCTACTGGCACAACGGCGGCCCACTCCATGGCCAGTGTGGCGTCCCCCTCCTCCACAGCGAGCAACATCTCAGTTTTGGGTTTAAAAATTTAGAATTGAGAAGTGCAGGTGTATGGTGTGTTCAAAATTCAGAAGTATGTATATGGTGTGTTCAAAATTATGCAGAGATCAGTAGTGTATATGAATTCCAATGTATTTTGTGTTCAGATTTTAGAATCATGCTATATGAATTTCAATGTCATATTTGTTTCCAGTAATGCAGAGATTGTGTAATGTATATATGTTTCCATCTGAACCATGATTGTGGGAATGTAGAGATCAGTAATGTATATGTTTCATTTGAACCATGGTGGCATGAATTCCAATGGTGGTATGAAATCTGATGGCATATGTAACATTCCATCCACGGAATGATTTTTGTGAACAAGCTTGCTTGAAATAAGGCATCCTAAATAACCTGAAATGTGGTTTCAGCAGCAGCTCTTTGCATTCATGTAGGCATGTAGCGTTCAAAATTCCAATGTGCAGGCATAGTGGCACGATGCATGCATGGCATCCAAGTTTCCAGAACAAGGCATTGTGTTTTGGTTACCTTTATCTATGACTTTGCAAATATGGGAAGGTTGCATATGATTTCCTTGAAGTTTTGCAGAACATGTAATGCGTTCCTGCAAGTGCTCAAGAAATGATTCAAATGTGCGTCCTTGTTCATACCGGAGACATGATGGCTGCCAGAAGAATAGCTCTATATTTCATTAATAATTGGTCTGTTCTCAAGAGGATTTTCCTTTATAATAATTTAAATTTTATTTTTAAATGTAGAATTTGCTTCTCTTTTATACTTACCTTCACGTTGTTCAGTTTACCTATTTTATAACTTTGGAGAGCGTCCAACTACTCAAAGGAAGGAGAGAGATGCCAGCCATGGAATTAGGATTGTAAAAGAACTATCTAAGGAAAGTTTGAAACTAGGAAGTAGACTTGCAGCTCAGCCAGTCAAATGACTGATTTAAAAAGTAGTTGGCTGAGATTTTTTTTTTATTCAAGAAGCGTGATAGAAGGAAATGTCACATGTCTGTAATTCGACTGGCTTGCATTTAGTTAACTTCAATCCAAGTTTTGCAGGTGAGGATCTTTTGGCAATTGCTTCAGATTAATCATTCTGGTTTCCTGCCACTTCTACATTTATGGTGAAAGCTTATCTGGTCTGGTAACTTTGCATGTGGAGAGCATGGTTGTAATATACAGTATTACTGTCATGGTTCCTCATGTTTTCTCCAGTCTGCACGGTACTGGATAGCATTGGGAAAAGGCCTGGATCTTAAGTTTGATATCACAGAGTGCTAAGCTATGTGTACTTTATCCATTATTAGTTTATTACCAATTCTTGTTCTATTCTGACAAAAATTTCTCTAGGCATATGACTTAAATGGCCCTTGGAAGTTTTCTAGAAGATGTAATGTGTATTTCTGCAGGTGTTCCAAGCACTGATTCAAATGTGTTGACGACTGTCAGAAGAACAGTTCTATTTCTCCTCTATAGGTAGTCACTTCCCTAGTTCCAAGCTGTTATGAATATCTATTTGATAACCTTGGAGTGGGGAGCATTGGCAGCAAAATTGGTTGTGTTAGTCGTCACTATTATTATTCAATAATAACCATATGTTTGTCCAAAGTGCTACAGGGCGAGCTGGAGCCTGGCGAGGAACAAGACGGACGGACAAGGTGCGGAAGAGGTTGCTGTACGATGAGGAAGGGAAAAAAAAAATCAGCCAAAGGGCAAAAGAATTTGACGGACAAGGCGTGCAACACATATTGGTAATTGGGAGAGAGTACGATAAAAAAGAACGTGCCGTCGCGGCTGGCGAGTTCATCAGCTGGGGGTGTAGGAGAGAGAAGAATGCGAGGTGTCGAGTTCAAGACTTCAAGCCCCTGGCCCCAGCACCACAACGATCACCCCACTTGCCGTTTTGAGTTTTCTTTTTATCGAGAGAGAGAACATTTTTGTTAGATCATAGACCGAAGTCTTATAATCATAGTAACAATGTTTGCAACTCAACGCCTCCTATTAGAAGTAGCATGAAGCGTCTTGCAATTCTTCTACCCAAACAAAGAATTTGTTGCATATGCGGTACAATGCTTGTACTAGATTAAAATGTTTGCAACTCAACGCCTCCTAATAGAAGTAGCATGAAGCATCTTGCGATTCTTCTACCCAAACAAAGAATTTGTTGCATGTGCGGTACAATCCTTGTACTAGATTAAAACTAGGCGTTTGTTGTACTCCATAAGGGCATGTCTTTTCCTTTTGGTGAAAATGCATGAACATCCTAGTTCAGGTTCTCCACTATTTTTTTTCTTAAGATTGTTTTCATCAATCAAGCTTGGCCTCGCCATGTCTTGTCAGCGCCAAAGAAACTTAGAAGGGATTTTATTGATATGCCTCGCTGCATGCCATCAACAGCACTAATGAGACAACGATTAACAAACTCTAACCCTAAAAAACATGTATAATCGTTGAAACTCTCAAAACAAACGAAAACAGAGGATCCCCTTACAGGCCCACCTCTAATAAGATCATCTGAGAGACCTGGATCAATTTGAAGGAGATTTGTGGTGAGGTGGCGAAGTTTTATCCTTGTGGCGGCAGCTATTTGAGTTTTCTTTTTTATATTTCTTACCCGTTATTTCTCCACACATTTTCTTACCACTTTCTTGCTTTCTTTACGCTAACATTTCTTTACCCCCTGTTTGGCATTCAGGAATTGAATTAAAAAATGGAATTGGATTCCAATATCAATTCTACTTGAATTGGAATTACCATGATCTGGATTCTAGGCCCCAGTATTTTCGTTTGGCTCCCACCTGGAATTGTGAAATGAAATGAATTCCAAATGTTGTTTGTGTGTCCAACAAAAAAATTGATTATACTTTTCTCTGTCTTGACATGAAAACATCACAAACTGAATTTGTACATCAAAATCTAGTTTTCACTGACTTCACGTGGAAACATCACATGATTTACAAATCTAAAATATCATAACCGGGCAACTTTTTTTGGCTGATGCACTTTTATCCAACTATTGCAAATCAGCACCAAAGTTGCAGGTGAAAAAATTCATGAAGTACTGTCACAAAATCAACCATTCAAGTTGAGTTTACACGCAAACAGTAGAATTTTTTTGAATAAGAGAGCTCCAACAATAGTAATTTTAAAGAACATACTACAACCATCAACAGGAGTCACCGAAATTTTTAATCTGGGAAGGTCAAGCCCAGCAAGGTCATTCTTATATACAACCATGAGAAGCAACACAAAGTACAAGAACAATATTCAAAATTTCATCCATGAGACCAGCTTGTTTAAGACAGAAAGTTACACATCCATGCCACCTAACAAAAAGATCAAGCCTCTCTAGACATACATATTCTGACACATAAGGGCACAAGTAAACAAAGCTAATATATTTACTAGATGACTTGTTTTGGTCCTTTAATTGCAAAGTTCTCTTTTAGCTCTTAGCTGCATATTTTAGTGCACATGAACACTCTCTTGGCACATCTTTAGTAGCCTCTGATCTGTAAAAGCAAATTCAGTGTTAAGCTATTAGCTGGAGACATCAAACATAAGGTTTCCAATGGAAGAATGAGTTGTTGCTTTGACAAAAAAAGAAGATAAGATTGCAACTAACTTGCCAAGAGATTCACATGGTATATTTATAGTATAAATATATGAATTAGAAATTTGCATAGCTAGTGTTTGTGCATTAAAAGTTTCTGTGTTCATGACGGTTTAGACTAGAGTTATGGCTTATGACTGTTTTAAAAAGCTAAATTTTTTAGCATAGACTAATAGCTCTATGTAAAACATTATCTTGCACTAAACCGAACATAGTCTAATAGCTCTATGTAAAACATTGCATGTTAATTGCATATTAATTTTGTGCATAAAAGACATGACTCAAATTTTCAACACAATCCGCCACTTGCGCCACCAATGTAGCTGACACCCTCCAGTTCAGTCCTGTTGCTCTTTTCAGCCCTTTGAACTAGAATTATGTCCTAATCCAATATCCAGTGCAAAATAAACGATAAATGCTATCATTCCACCAACATCTACTCTAAGATGAGGTGGAAAAACCCATTAATTACTACTGCATTGGTTTTGCCTATGACTGGTCATTGATTTTGACTATCTGATACTACTACTAGTGCACCATTTGACTATCTAAGACTTAAGCATGATAAACTAAGCACAAGAGCAAGGTCAAACCAGAAAGAAACCAAAAGCACTATGGTGTGCAGCAAACATGAAAAATAGGTGGTCTTAAAAATCAACATGGGAATACTCTAAAAAGGAGCATGACCATGTGCAGATGTGCTATTGGCAAGAGGTGAGAAAGCACTAACATTTTTTACACATTCAGATTAATAAGAAAAAATTAATTATTGAAATATGCATGAGTGAGAGAATGAACCTTCATGACTTAATTTTCTTTAGTATCCATCTCTTTCTTAATCCAATTGGTAATGCCATCAATGCCTTGAACTTACGATCATTAGAATTTAGAATATTGTAGGCTTCCAACAGTTCTCACGGACATTCTTTACTGCAGCGGTGTAAACATGAGATTTCGAACCATTTTGAGCATGATCACCCTTGTTGTAATGCTCAACAAAGACACCATCCATGCCACCATGCTATCATAACAACTTTGTCCATGCTAATAAAATAAAGACATAACATGAATACAATATTTTTTGAATTAAATATTTTGCCCACGCTTCGCTTGGCCATCAGCCCACATTTGATTAGTCAAGCTGTCCCGAAAATTGTTCGACTCATTTGTTGATTAAACATGCCTAATCATATTAGGTACTTCTGGATCTTCTGTGCCAGCACCATTTAACACTTGTTGAGTAGCTCCTCAATATTGCCCACCTCATCTTTAACAAGCCAAAAGCTCTCTCTATCACATTTCTAACTGAAGCATGACGCAAGTTGTAAAGCTCTCTCGGCGTTTGTGGGCTATTTCCACAAGATGGCCACTCTTTCAAATGATAGCGAACCAATCTATATGGAGTTAGAAATCCTGGACCATCTGTATATCCTGCATCTACTAGGTAGTACTTTCCTAGATTTTTTTCAAACAGAGCTAATGTTATACTTGAGTTTAAATATTAGTACAAGAAGATATTATATTATACTAGGATATAAAATTATCATGTGGAACATCAAATGCATCACTCCTTGTCATTGCATCTCGTAACACTCGTGAATCTGATGCAGGGCCTTCCCATCCAGCTAGTACATATAAGAACTTGATGTTTCAATCGCACACTCCCAACACATTAGTAGTTATGTTTTGCTTCCTATTTCTGTATCTACCATGCTCACTAATGGGCGTGAGGACATTAATGTGCGTGCCATCTAATGCTCCAAGACCATTTTCAAACCACTTCCACTTGCAATCCTCAACTTGCTTAATTGAAGGGTTAGGGAGCTTGATAAATTCATGGGATAATGACAAAATAGCTCTTAAGACCTGATTAAAATGTGTGCTTATTGTCCAAGGTGACCATCTATATGTGCCGCGGATTAAACTAAACTTTGTATAGTGGCCTATAATTAATAAGAACAATGCTAACGATTCTTCAACTGATACATAAGAGGTGCCACATAAATCACACTTTAGGTAAAAAAAATGATCTCTTAGTCACACGCAGGCTATCATAACAGTGGATATTAGAACCTTGATAAAGGCCTTTTAACATTTGCTTTCTAATTCTAATTTCAGCATCATTGTCACTAAAGTCACCCAGTTCTCTAATCCTTTTCCGACAATACACATGGCCAATTATTGTAGCAACAGTGATAAAAACCCAACAGTTGCTCTCTTCCTTCTCTTTCTCTCTCTCTCTCGTCATCACTCATATTAACTTGCAGCTTTAAAGGTATGTCTGACATCTATTATGCAAATAAAACAATGGAAACATAGATTGCTATAGGTAAACCAAAACATAGATAAAATATTATGCGCTTTTCCTTCATAAGACTATGTCTATACCACTGCAGCATATAATCAAGCACTTAGCAGTAGTAGAAAAAGAGATAATTACCTTGATGAGTTGATGCTTGCAAACCAACTCTGTTCTTGATAAAATGGAGCCGCTAGTGCTTTGACTAAAATCTAATTACAAGAAGATATATATAGGATTGTATGGTGGCAAAGAAAAATTAATTAGATATAGCAAGACGAAACAACAGATTAGGTTGAATGTTGGACGAACGATTTTATATACTAAAACATGACCACTGACTCTTACCATTATCTTGAGAATACTGAACAAGTGAACATGCCTTTTAATAGTCTTAAGCATAATAAATATAAATATAAATATAAATAATAAGATGAGAAGAAAGAACGAACTATAGATTTAATATGGAAGAATTCCATTGGTAGCAACTTACTTAATAAGCACATGATAAATTCTGACATGATTACTGACGGCGTGTTCTCCGCTCAACCACTGCGGATCACACCCCTATCAGATTTTCTATCCTGCTAGCCGACCAGCTCGCGCTCGGTTCGATTTGAGCGTCGGGCACAGAGAGTAGCGACTCGCCCAGTTTACCCAGGTTCGGACCCCCTCGCGGGTAATAGTCCTACTCCTGCCGAGCCTTAGCTCTTTTCTTGTTGTGGTTGTGTGGAATGTGATTGCAGAATGTTTCGGAACCCCTCTCCCTTCTCTCTTCGCCCCTTTTATACAAGCCTTCGAACTGGCGGAGAGAGCCGAGGGGTAGGCAGTACAGTACCCTTAGTACACTTTGATAAGACGTGAGGGACGCGACAGGAGAGACGAAAACGTGCTGCTGCTGCGCCGCGCCGCCCACGCGTGCTTTGCAAGTGGCCTCTGACCCGTGTGAACACGCCGGTGACAGGACGGGTGGGCCCCAGCTTGCGCCGCCTGACGCGGGCGGCCAGCCTGATGATGGCGAACCCTCTCTGCCGGTCAATTCCTCTGCGCCACAGTGACAGCTTGACAGAGCCGCAGAGGTCACTGTGGCGGTAATCATCTCTTCATCTGTCTATCCGCGCGTAATGTCGCATTGAATGCACCTGTCCTTCGCCGCGGAAGAGAGCCTTCGCCCAGAAGACTCCCTTAGAACGCTTCCTGCTGCGCGGGCCCCACCTGACAGTGAGGGACCTCTCGCGCTCGCC
>SPJY01014222.1:0-11651 GCA_005191435.1 Raddia distichophylla
TGCTCCGTACTATATAAACATGGCCCCTACGGCGTATAGAGAGGACAACTTAGACGCATCTGGCATCTAAGATTACTTTGTCGCATACTACTCACCTGTACATCCATAATCTCGTCGAGGACTTGTTCTTCTCGTTGAGGATTCTCTTGTATTCGTCTCTGATATATAAGAAAGGCTGGACGTAGGGCTATTATCTCTCCCGAGAGGCCTGAACCAGGATAAAAACCCTGTCTCCCTGTTTGCTGTTTCAATCTTTAAGAACCTTAGCGACTTGAGATCGTTATCTCAACCGTCGACAGCCTTTGCCTTCTTGTTCGCTTGATAGTCTTTAATCACCTCCTTAGATGCTTGGCAGACCTTAGGGCACTACCAGTGCCCCCACTCACCACACTTAAAAGCACGTTTGGTTCTGCTTTCCATACGGCATACGTGTGAATTTGTACTTTTCTGATGCATCAGACGTTTGCTTTTTCTAGGCCTGCTTATCACCCTTATTATCATTGCCCTTGCGGGTATTAAATGTTGTAGGTCGTTAATCCCCTACGGGTATTAACAATTATTAAACAGTATAGGTTCACTCCAAACAACCAGGGCATTGCAGACATTACACACATAATCGGCACAAAGCGAGAATCAGTGTTTGAAATGGCAGCGTTTTGGCCGAAATATGGTGGCTGCCCACGTTAGAGCAATTATAATAAGGTGATGTAAACGGTCTATAAGAGTTTCCACATTACATTTTTACTTTATTGGAATAGAGGGAAGAGGAGAGAGAGAAAAGGCGGGCTCTTAGTTTGTAGCCGGCTACAACACGGACACCAAGAGGAGATGAGAGGATATATTGGTGGCCATGTATCAATGTGTACATGTCTATGGCCAACTTATTATATGGGTAGCTTTTTAGATGGCTATAGGTGACATGATTATACTCCCTCCGTTTCACATTACTTGTCATTCTAGGATTCAAATTTTTTTCACATTACCTGTCATTCTCACCTTCCAAAGCAATGTTAGAGGTGAGTTCTCATTCCTACCTAGGGGTGGGCATAAAAATCCCGATATCGAAATCGCGAACAGTACCGAACAAAAATATCAAAAATTGCGGTATTTTCGGTATACGGTATTTTCTTCGGTATCTGTTTTAGGAAACTTCGGTATTATGGTATCGGTACGGTATTTGATCCTGAAAAACCAAAAGACCATATATACCGTCAAGTGAGTAGGCTGTGAGTTCGTGAGTTGTGACCAACGGGCCAGCGGCCTCCCTCCCAGCGCTTCATGGGCCAGCCCTGCAGGCCGCAGCCCATGAGCCCCAGTAGGCCAGCACTTCCTCAGTTCCTCCTCCCAGCAGAGCACTAGAGCAAGCAGCACGCCAGCCGCCAGGACTCCACTATCAGGTGTGGGCGTGTGGCCGGTGGCTGTGTGGCTACTGGCTCACGTTGATGTATGCATGTATTGCTTTCACTATCAGACATTCAGACTATGTTTAAATCTGGAAATATGTCATCTGGCATGAAATATCAAAAATACCGGAATACCGTACCGAACTAATTTGGTATTTTTGGTATCGGTAGGAATTTTTCCAAGCTTAATTTTGGCATCCATTTTCTAAATACCGAACTTTTCGAATACCGTAAATACCGAACCAAATTACCGATAATACCCAACGCCCACCTCTATTCCTACCCTTCATCAGTGCACCCACTTCTCTCTCACCCACTCATATCTGTTGGGAAACCTCCGGGTGGGGAGCACGGCCTGGCTAGGGCCGGCGCGTGGCACGGCATGGCTAGGGCCGGCCGGCGGCTCCCCCACGATGGGTCCCACATTGGACCTAGCATAAACCCTAAGCTACACTATAAAGAAGAGGTGGAGCACCATATTGTAGAAGAGATCTGAGAATTAATAAAGAGAAGTTCCACCCTATATCTCTGTGTCTCCCTGTGTTCTTGCTCTTCCTCTGTGATTGTTCGACCACGTTTATACCTCGGACTACACCCGGTAACGAGGTTTCTTCACACGTTATCAGCACTCTCGCTCTCGACGTGCCGAACGATTCGCGAGGAGGAGAAGGCGTGAAATGATCTGCATCGCATCTTCCTCACGCCGGCTCCCACTTGGGTTGCTGAAAAAGTCCTATGCGACTATATATGGAATTCGCCTGAAGATCGATCAAGGTACCGAATTATGAATCGAATTAATTCCGCCTCGTCATGCGAGGTTTTGGAGCAGATCAGTTTTTTTCTTTCTGTTTGAATCGGCTTAGTAGATCGGAAATCTACTGTGCTTGAATTCTAGCGGATTGAAAATTTCTGCATAAAATTTAGTAGATTAAATCGATCTAGAAGATCTTATTGCCTAGCGGGGGCTAATTGCACATACCACGTGCATCATGGCTGTACGGCCATGGCCATCGGCCATGCACACGTCGCCGGTTAAGCCTAGCGCCTTTGCCGTGCATCCGGATGAAACACGCCGTGCACAGGCACTGCCACCCCCGGCCAAGACCTTGCATCGGCCCGCAGCCGCGCACGTTGCCGTCGCTGGCAGCTGACCACATCGTGCCACCGCCGGCAAGGTGCGTCGTCGCTCGAAGCCGTGCATGCCTGTGCGCAACGCGTCTCGAAGCCGTGCGCCGCATGCATCGTAAGCCCCATCGCTGGAAGCCGACCACGCAGCGCCCCGACACGGCGCCGCGCCGCCACGCCCGCATGCGTACCGGCACCGCACCGTCGCGCCCGCATGCGCCCGTTACCTGCCGCGGCCACGCCTACCTGCGCCGCCGTCGGCGCGCGTCCGCTACCCCGCCGGCCGTGCCTACACACGCAAGCACGTTTGCTGGCCCGCGCCCTATCCGCGCACGGCGCCACCTGTCGGGGCCGTGCCGGCCGAGCCTGCACGCGCCGCCGGCCCACGGATCGCGCCGCCGATACCGCCGCCCCGACGGTTAGGGTTGGAAACCCTAGCCGCCCTGTGCCGGGCACGCATGGGCCAAACGGGCCGACCCTGCAGGCCTCTCGAACGTGCCGGCCTGCCGCCCGCTTTCAACCGAGCCGAGCCGGCCGTCGTGCTGGCCTGGCCCACGGCTGAGTCGCCCTGCCCCTGTAGATAGGCTGCAAGGCCCGTTTTGGGCTGAAATTGGGCAGAATTGGAACAAAGGACTGGAAAACTTGAAAATTTCCGAAAATTGTATAATCATCCGAATTTGAATTGAATTTGCATTATTACTATTAATAATTTTGTTGGGCCTTCCCGATTATGCGCCGTCCTGCTCGCAGCAGACCGTGCTCTGGACCGAAAGGTTCAGATTGGGCCAGAATTTCTGAGAAATCGGAAAAGGGCAATGAAAATTTGTGAAATAACTTTGAAAATTGTGAAATTGCGGAAAACCCCTCTTATTCTTGTGGAATCACCCGGGATTTGAATTTTGGCATGTTTTGCACCATGGGATTTGAATTTGGCACCCGTGTTTTCGGAAGAATGAAAATTGCATTAAAATCCCTTAGAAGCTTGAAAATTACTAGAAGTTTTTCCGATGCCTTCCTAGATTTTTTAAATGTATTGAAAACTTAATCTTTGGCCCTTTAGCATCTTGGGAACTTGAAGTTTGCACCCGGCTTTCAATTTGAAGCATTATTTAATTCTGTAATTATTTATGTGCAATCCTTGTGTGCACTTGCCATTATAATTATCAGTAATTATTTATGCCTTTGAATTGGTAATGGCATGCTAGAATATATATATATTACTGGAATACATGAGAATTAATTATGTCACGCACCACTTTCAATTAGATTACATGAAGTAGTCTTATGAATTAATCCTAAAGTATATATGTCGAGTATCATAATATATGAATTTGAGGTATTGGCATTGCACGGTCAAAGCAACCTCACTTGGGCATTGGATTATAGAATTTGTACCCTGTAGCATGAAGCTCTGGGCCGCCATCGGTTAGAACCCCGAAAGGATAAGAAACCGATGTGCGAAACAATCCTGCATTGCACTTTCTTAGGCACCCCTCTATGAACATATTGTATTGATGTATGCATAAGCAACATACTGCGCTTTAGAAGCGGTTTTGGACGCTTTAATATACTATCCTTTCTATTATATCAGAATAGGGCATGCGTGAGACTGCAAATTATGAAAAATGATCAATCCCTCTTTTGTGACAAAGAAGATCACATTCGAGGAGTAATCTCCACTCTCACCTAAGTATAACTCCAAGTGTTTGTAACTTTTGTTGTTTAGTCACAGAGAAGCTACTAGGGGAGAAAGCCCCAAATTTTAAAGAAGGGCATGAATGGGAGAATAAGAATAATTGACCTATGAAGAGAAAGTCCATTGCTTAAGAAAGATAAAACAAGGAGATGCCGCATTTTATTTTTTCACCATTAAAAGGACAGAACCCTCAATACATAATATCGGAAAATTATGTGGCATTCGAGAGATTGGTCTATGATTTGCCATGATTATATATACAATTATGGCTAATTGAATTATGTATACAATTATGGCTTATCGATAAAAAAAAGAAGCAATCACAGAGGCTTAACTTCCCATTGTTGATGGGAACTCTTGCAGATACCTCCCAAAATCTCCCCTTTGTTCTAATTGCAATCGCACATGAAGTGCATGGAGAAACGAAGATCTCGACATATGTCATTGAAACTAGAGTAACCGTCTCGGCCCTGTCGCGTCGCTGCTCGGTTACATCTGTGTGGTTGACCATGGGCCTACCCTTTAGCGATAGAGGCCTCTGGGCGCAGCCTCCTATTGTCAACTGTGCTCCCATACCATTGCATCGCCCGTATCCTGAGTCAATCATTGCCATGTAGGCATGGCCCTAACACGGCTTGTGATGCACACTGATTGCGTCATACTGGCCTCAACTTGCTGCTGGCGTATTTGGTGCAGACTTGACAGGCCACACACCACACATAGTGTCACCGCCATGTCGTGGCCGTACTATGTTGTGCCGGTCGTAGACTCGCCATGCAGCATTAGCCTACAGGTTTCGGGAGCACACCCACATGTAGTGGGTGCACATTTTGAATCGGATTTATGAATTTGCACTCTAAATTATGGCTGCTAGCAGACATAAGAATTTTTAGCATGAATTGAAAGTTCCTGAAGAGCATATTTGAATTAAAGTTTTAGAAGAGCTTACATTAATTCTCATGACGGGTTTTGCATTTGCCCTTTTCCAGTATATATAAAGTTGCAATCAATTTATGAATTCTTTGAATCATGAATCTTGTCATTACCTGATTGCAACCTATAATCTATATAATGTCCTTGGAGGTTATTAACACTGTTGTAGAACAATAAAAAGCATTTTAAGAGAGCTCATATACCCGTATATGTCCTAAAGAATACTGTTAGTATTAATTTGAATAAATCGCTAGTAGCGATCTGTGCATAGCTTGCTCACGACGAGCCACGGGTATATTATTGGGTATTACATCAGCACTTAAGAAGCGTTGTTTACCCCGAGTATTTTTAGAGCCTCTTAAATTTAAAGGCATCCGTGCATGTTTCATGAATAAAAAAATAAAAAGAATAGCACTGAATTCTCATGCATTATGAAGAATGCCGGATGTAAGAAAAGCATAATAGAAGTAATCAATCCACTATGAATTCGGGTTACACCATAGTAGATTTGATGCACTGGTAGTGCATGCCAGCTTAGAACACTGGATTTAGAAGCTCTTAACTCTTATCTTTTCAGTATTATATTCTGGGTTCCCCAGTTTTGGAATGATAAGGGATTGCACAAACAACTCACCGGGCTATAATATCATCGTGAAGATTTTCCGAATATTGAAGATTTCGTGTGCTTGAATATGCCACCAAAAATTAATAAATTTGAATTATGAAGATAATAACAAAGTCTCTGAATCTCTGGACTGCATCTAGTAGGACATTTGCATTCCAATTCAGCCCTTAACAGGGCAGTTTTTGGTACTTTATAGTGCTCAACACTGTTCCATATATGTGATCGAGTTTACTCTCACACAAGGAACGAAGCATTTGAATAGAAGATCTTGTAGATCATTGGAATTAAAGAATTTTCCCATACCATCGTATGAAGTCCGCCACAAAGGACACTTCTAATGACTTTATTTTAAAGGCATTTGATGATGAGATTTGAAGCAGAGCACTTTGCATAGGCATAGCGTGCCACCTCTTATAGAGAGGCTAGCAATCATATGAATTGAAAAGGAATTGAATAATTACCCCGGTTAATGAGCAGAGTTGTAACTCTTGAAGAATGTGTGGAGACATGAAGTTCTACACAAAGCATCCCTAATCACTATTCAAAAGGACATGTAGTCCTACAACATCCAACTAGAGCATGCAAAGGATCATCATGAAATTTCTCACTTTGAATTATATATACCATACCACTATTGACGAGGATTATCTTTCCGTCATTAGGAGGAGAATTAGAACTCCTGAATGAGAATGCCGGGAAAATAAGCATATATAATTCTCGTGCATGACCCTTGCGCTAGTAAAGAACTAAAAGTCTTGGAGACTATTGAAATATATATGAAACAGCCACTGAATGACCATTTTTATGATATGAAGGGAATGATTAAGTTGTATTACTAGAAGTAATGCGCCAGAGAGGGTTGCAGTACCAAAGAATTGAAGGTACCCCTCAACCTGTTCAAAAGCCTCAGAAAGAACAGGGAGTCTGATTCCTCCGACCCGAAGTACCTGGGGGGAAAAGGGGAAAGAGGGCTTATCATGACTAAATCACTAAAATACCCTAAATAGTGAAGGGGAGCCAATTGAGACCTGGCAACTGGAGAGAAGCCTACTAGCGAGGCACTCTCAGTTTTGAATATTCCATGGCAGAAATAAATGCATGAATGTATCGATCAAAGTATCTGCACACACCGGCGATAAGAACTAAAGAAACTTGCTCTCGTGATGAGAAATAGCGATGCAGAGCAAGTAGAAGTGTACGAAGCACCCATGACTAAATGGCCATATGAATTATATTATTAAAGAAACTTATGAATAGAGCAACAGTCAAAGTCGACATATATATGCCATATAAAAGAAGGCAATTACTGCGGTTTACTAGCATTTTTTCTAGAAAAGAAATGAGAATAATGAATTGGTATGGTACATAACAAGGCTGATAGCTCGACGCTTCATGAAAAGCTTATTCCTTGGTCATAGTATTCCTCTAGATATATCTCATTATTAGCAGTACTCAACTTGAAGTTGAGAGTGAAATTTGAATTGAAGGATGTTGTTACTGAATATATGTATAAGAGACTGGGATTCGGATTTGTGATCGAAGATACTTGAAGTATCACTATCCGGAACCAAGATAGAGCAAATAGAAAAATATAGTGTGAAACTCCGAAAGTCACTATATGAATTGAAGAAGAGAATTAGAATAAGCATGCTCATACTTGAAATATGGTATTGAATTGAAAGACTTAGGTAAACTAAGCATTGCTTGGGCTTGCAGCTCGAGCATTTCCCTCATGGGATCTTGGTACACCAGGCCACCTATACTCAGAAAGTATTAGGGAAATTTGGTTTTGACAAAGCATATTTCTTAAGAACCCCTATGATAGGAAGATCTTTACTGAAAAATAAAGACCCCTTCCGACTCAGGGAAGAGGGGGAGGAAATTCTCTGGCAGGAAGTCCCATACCTGAGTCCAATAGGAGCACTTATGTATCTTGCTAATAGTACGCGGTCTGATATAGCATTTGCCGTGAACATGTTGACTCGATACAGCGCAGCGCCCACGAAGAGGCATTGGAACAGAATAAAATTATCTTTCTATGCCTCCGTGGAAGCATTGACCTTGGCCTGTTTTACAGGAAGAACCAAGATATGAATATTGTTGGTTATACCGATGTTGCGTACCTTTCGGACCCGCATACGGGTAAATCACAAACTGGGTATGTTTTCTATGTGGTGGCACTGCAATGACATGGAAGTCGTCCAAGCAGACGCTAGTGGTCACGTCCACTAACCACTCGGAGATCATTGCATTATATGAAGCATCTCGTAAATGTGCATGGTTGTGAAGAATGGTGAAACACATCCTACAGTCATGTGGATTACCTATTGAGCGAACCCCTACAATTATCCATGAAGATAATGCCGCTTGTGTTGCATAAATGCAAATGGGTTATGTGAAAAGTAATTTTACTAAGCATATCGACCCCAAGTTCTTTTATGCGCATGAACTGCATAAGTTGAATGAAATAAGTATCTAGCACACCAAATCCAGTGAGAATTTGGCTGACCTGTTCACTAAGTCATTGCCTACTGCCTCCTTTGAAAGGTGTGTTAGAGGCATTGAAATGATCAGACTCAAAGAAGTGCTGAATTCAGGGGAGATACTTCACACGCCCTGAATTAAAACTTTGGCAAGAAGCCGAAATACCCAATTCGATCTAGAAGATTGAATGCAATGTTGGGTGGTTTGTACTCTTTTTCCCCTAGTGAGTATTCCCTGAAGTTTTCTCACATAAGGTTTTTAATGAGGCAAATCGTGCGCACAACAAATGTATGCTATATACTCTTTCTCCAATCTTTTTTTCCACTGGGTTTTTGGATGGAGTTTTAATGAGGCATATGCATCTCGCTGGTAAGGTCCAAGAGGGAGTGTTGGGAAACCTCCGGGTGGGGAGTCCGGCCCTGCTAGGGCGGCTCCCCCACGGTGGGTCCCACATTGGACCTAGCCTAAACCCTAAGCAACACTATAAAAAAAGAGGTGGAGCACCATGTTGTAGAAGAGATCTGAGAATTAATAAAGAGAAGTTTCACCCTATATCTCTGTGTCTCCCTGTGTTCTTACTCTTCCTCTGTGATTGTTCGACCACGTTTATATCTCGGACTACACCCGGTATTAAGGTTTCTTAACAATATCCACTTGATTTGGGAAATAATTAGATGTAATTAATGAGGGTAAACATGTCATTTGGCGCGACTCCTTGTTTAGTGTGAGATTTGTTATAAGTAGTCAGCGTGCACGTGCAAGGAACGTCGTAAGAAATATGAATCAAACCAAATATAATGCAAGAACAAAATATATATTTATTTGAAGTCCAAACTCATCACATATTATCATCGAAAACTAGAACTAACAAATAAAAAACCTAGATAATGCACATAATACAAACCAATCAACCAAATATCTGGTGCTAATTATGAGATATATAATTTCCTTTACAATAAGTTTAGCTCAATCCATATTGGAGACACCATTATGCTCTAAAACGGTGCTAGGGAGGTTGTGCTTCTGACAACTACTTGATCACATGCACCCCACTATGCCGCTCACCTCGTAGACTTCTAAATGTTGTGGAACCACGCCCGAGCCGGGTCGGCCGTGGGCCTGGCACAGCTAAGAGGTGGGAACCACTTGTTGGACCAAGCCGAAGCTCTAGCATCAAACATAAATAGGAGAGGTTTCAATCTATTATGTACACAAGAGAAAAGAAATAAAGAATACTTCCTCTCCTACATATTTGTGTTCATCTGTCATTGTTCTTCATTGTCTATGATCTCCGCACTGCTAGGCAACCTCGGACTACACCCGCTAGCGTGGTTGTCTAACATGTTATCAGCACGAAGCTCTGAGGAACGACGCCAGAGATCGGTCGCCGACGAACTGCATCGAATCTTCGTCCCCTTAGTCGTCCTAGTTGGGACACGTTGATCTATCCTACGCGATAGTTCGCGCATCCCGTCTTTGCCGCAAGAATCGAAGGTATAGATCGATTTTTACCGCGGGTTCCCGTTTGGATCTACTAAAGAATTGCAGAGATCTTGAAGATCCCATGAATTAAAACTACTGGTCTTCGGATCTGTGACGAACAAGCATGAAAATAAGTAGTGCACGAAGCACATGACGCCCGCATCGCCAAGCAATGGGCTGCGTCGGCCGCGCTCTCGCCGCGCTGCCGCCAGGCCGCGCCGCCTCTGGCCGCGCCCACGCCCCCCGTCGCACCGATGCTTGTGCCGCCACCCGCTTGTCCCTGGCGGCGGTTCCCTAACCACCCCAGGCGCGCCCCCCTGAATGGGCCGTATGTGGGCCGTCCCGCTTTGGGCCCCCCTGTAGCGCCGCCCCCGCGCTAGGCCGCCCCGGCTGGGCCACGCCCCCGCGCTGGGCCAATTTCGCGCTGGGCCGCACCCCCCTCTGCCGGCCACCCTAGCAGAGCGCCCCCCGCGTGGGCCGCTGCCACGCACTGGGCCGCAGCCGCCCCTGTGGGCCGCCGCCCTCTGTAGCAGGCCGCCCCGCGGCATGGCAGGCCGCCGGCCCCCTGGAGGGCCGCCGCCCTGGACGGCCGACCCCCTCCCTATGCAGGTCTCTGGCCACCCTCTTAGCAGGCCGTAATAAAGCGAGAAAACGGGGCTGGGCTGCAGGAAAGAAGAAAGAAAAGAAAAGAAAAGAAAAGAAAGGCTTTAGGCCGGAAACCGCGAGTTTAAGAAAGGAAGGACTCTGGCCGAATGAAATTCGAGAATAAAAGAAAAGTAAAGTAATGGGCTTGAATTTTGAATTGCATTGCGAAATTACACTTTGCCCCCTGAAATTTATGAAAAGAAGGGCGTGGGCATGGCATGAAATAGATATGAAAAATAGGGGCTACTGGACCGGTTTTGAACGGACCAGACCAAAAAAGAAAAGAAAAGAATGGGGAAGAAAACCTGTTTGCCCTGTAATTTTATGAACAAGTCTTTGTATTTCCTAGAAATTATGAGAAATTTTCTAGGCTATCGTTTTATAGAAAAATCCTTGGCATCTGGAAAATTATATGAAATATTTTCTTAATTTAAGAATATTGCAGAAAGCCTCCTGAGAATTATGGAAATTGCGCATAGCTTTTCCTAAGAACTGAAAACTCCATAAAGGCCATTGGAATTAGCATAAATTGAAGAAAGCAAATATATTCAGGCATGAAAGCACCTTGGGAGTTTATTTTTTGACCCCAGTTTGAATTTGCAAGCTTATTTAGCTACTGTTAATTATTTGTGTGCAATTATCTCTTAAATTTGCTTTTGTAATTATCAGTTTTTGCCTGTTTATTATATGAATTGGTAATGGCATATACATAGGGATATTGAATATACATGAGAATTTATTATTAGTCTATCTAGCACCACTCTCTCCACTAGATTACTTATTGTAATCTTATTAATGAATTTTGAAATATGAAATTGTTGGGTATCATAATTTATGAATTTGAGAAACTGGCTCCTTGTGATCTGAATTATCTCACTTAGACATAGGACGTGATGATTGTATTCGGTCCCCAGAAACCCAACACCGTTAATCGGTTTAGGTTCCCGCGAGGGAAAGAAATCTACCGATAAACAGAACGAAAGCACTGCACTTTCTTTGACACCACCTCCTTACCAAATTTCTGCATGCATGGTTGAGGGGGAGCACATTGATGTTATGTGCTACACTTTAGAAGTGGCTTATAAAGCTCAAGCATGCTATCCTGCCATAAGCACTACAGGATTTAGTGTACACAAAGTTTGCATACTATAGAAATGTGACCGAGTACAATTCAACATGCATAGAATTTACACGATCTCTCTCTATGTGACAATATCACAAATGAGGGATAGTATTTCCCACTCTTCACCTCAGTGCA
>SPJY01014244.1:0-35272 GCA_005191435.1 Raddia distichophylla
TCGGCGCGGTGTCCATCATTCGACGGCCTGGGCACGTCCGGACGGAGTCCGACGCCTGGCGCTCGCCTTCTCTTTATTATTAGGTAGAGATAATAGATAGATAAATTTTTGCACACTCTATCTGTGTGATTGAATTTTAGATGATAGATAGGGTGCGTAGAAATAATATTTTACTATACAAGAAATTTAGAGTAAATACTGAGATGCTCTAATATTCTATTGGAAGTTGGCCTCATGATACCACGTAATAATAGAGGAACAGATGATGATTTGTTTGCCCTGAAAGTTAACGCATTCGGTTTTGTACAGACTACAGATGAGCCGGAAGTCGTGACCGTCCTATATGTGGGCTATGGCTATGTCGTCCCATCCCTGCCAGCTCCCTCACGCCCTCGTGCTCTGTGCTGTTCTCTTCCTTGCAAACCTCTATATCGCGGCGCTCGGCGGCGGCACTGACGAGCTAATCTTCAAGAGAGCATCCTTTTATCATGTAACCATCTCTAAAGTTATTAAAATAACATAAAATTAAATGTGAGCTAGCTTTGAAAAGTAAATTTAAAAGCATACTGAGCCGTGCCCAGTTCGCTAGGTATTGCGGTAGCAAACCTGCCCACGCGCGTTCAAGCCAGGGATTTTTATTTCGGCCGGAATTTTGTGAAATTTCGATAATTTTGGTCCACAGCGAAATTTTAAATCACCTCTCAAAATTTTTGAATTCAAATAATTTTATAAAACTTGAGACTAACATATAAAAAAGAAGCCACAATATCCTTCTTTTGAGAACCTATGATAGCTTAGCGAGAAATCCAAACATGAGGTGCATAGTTTGAGTTCTTGGTTTGCTATTTTTCATAACTTTTTGTTTAAAATTCAAAAGCTCTATTTTTATTTCGGACGATTTTTGCGAAATTTTGTGAAATCCGGTTATTTCGGTCGGCAACGAAATTTTTGGTGTTGTGAAATATAAATCCCTGGTTCAAGCCCTGGGCTCAGCGCCATGTCGCATGGTCTAGGTTTTCTCAGGTTTAGTTAGTAGCAGGTACACACACGCGTGCGTGTTCAGTGTGACAGTGCATGACTGTACTAGGGAAGCCCTGAGCTTATAACCAGTATCTAGCGTGTGTTTAGAACGCGCGCGCATGTGTGTGCGTGTGGTGTGCGTGCGTGCGGTGTGAGTTGTGAGTTGTGTGCGTCCGTTGTACCTCTAAAAAAAATTAAATTTACAAACATCTCTAAATTTAGTGTTAAGATTAATGTGGTTATTAATTCAGCTCGACCTCTCTTAACCAGCCTCACACATGTACAGTTAGGATTTGTGCGGATTTGTGCGACCAGGAAACAGAATGTCTGTTAACGCGGTTCAACTTTCGCCTACATCTACGGGATCTGATTATGGACGCTCCTCCCTAAATCATAATACCCGGATCACTATGGGCCATGAGTTGTGCAAGAAGACAGCGGGCTATAACAAGTGGTATTAGACCTTGGTTGGCGAGGTTGGCCATGCGGAAGATCTAGGGGGAGACACGAGATTCATGCATACACGGGCGCCGTGGAAAATGCCTCATCGGAGCAAGTTGGAGCATGACGGCGATCGATGACTTGATTGGTGGTGTCGGACACTTCAGGCAGGAGGCTCGAACCGTTCGATGGGTTACCATTGACAGGGATTAACTATACATGGCAATCAGGCCGATAAAGTGGCCGACGAGATCAGTAGGCAACGGCGACGACCTCGGCGTTCATGATCAAACCGGTAGGCGTGGATGAATGCCGAAGAGATCGGAACGGTGAGAGCAGTAATGTGACCAGATGTTGCGCGAGACATAACGACACTAGAGGTGAATATGTGCATGGATGCGAATGGGCAGGGTGCAGCATGTTTGCCATGCACGGACGACGTGGTGCATGGTTGCGGGCTGGGAAGTCTGCTCGAGGACTCAAATATTGGATCTAGAGGTGGAGGAGATTTTTCTTGATTTTTCGACAGCGGTGGACGTACTCAGTGGATCCCACAATGTGCGAGGCCACTGTGCATGTGGTGAACGACTAGGGTCATGGTACACGAGCTGGACCGACGGGGCACACAATGGCGCCCTAGGTGGGGCGCACGGCAGTAGGCCCAGGCGGAGGCGTGGCTCGGCGCCGTGGCCCAGGTGAGGACTAGGGCTGGACCAAAAGCTCGGGCTCGATGAGCTACTCGAGCTTGGATCAAGTTTGGTTTGCGCTCGGATCGAGCTCAAATGTTAAACGATCTGATCTTGAGCCCTGTCCCGAGCTCGAGTCTATTCGAGCCGAGCTCGAGCTCGATCCCGAGCCTTAATCGAGCCCAACCGAGCCTGAATAATTATCATTGCATAGCATATTTCTCTTTTTAAATCAAATTTTTCAACCAATTCGAGCCGAGCTTGAGCTTGAAATCGAGCCCAACCGAGCCCATGCAGTCTTATCTTCCCCATAAAACAGCACAAATCCCTTCATTCGAGCTCAACCGAGCCGATCTTGAGCCTAACCGAGCTTTTATCGAGCTCGATCTCGAGCTTAACCTTAAGCTCGATGTTGATTCGAGCCAAGCCCGAGCCGAGCTTGAGCCTAACCGAGCTCAAGCTTTGACGGCCTATGCTCGCTCAGGATTGACTCGAATCCACCCCTAGTGAGGACACTTCTCGGCTGGCGCCTAGGCAGGGTGGCGCGCGGTGCTGGCACAGGTAGTGCGTGGTGCAGCGAGTGGCGGGACGGCTCAAGCGGGGCACGGCCTAGCCGAGCGCGCAGTGCATGGCAGGCCTAGGTGGACCGATGGTTTGGGGAGGATTGTACATAATCAGAGCTCCACGGATGTAGGCGAAAGCTGAACTACGTTGTAAAACATCGTGTGTCCTATTGTTAGCACTGGTTGTTGCTACCGGCGCTGGACCTCGTCGTTGCCACCGGCCTTGCCTTGCTGCTGTTTGAACGAGAGAAAGGGGAAGTGAGGACGCCAACTGGGGAGGAGAGGGGAGAAGAGGAGGAAGAGGAGAAGGAGAAGAACAAGAAGAGAAGGAGTAAAAACATAGGATTTGACACTTAGTTTGTTGGTAAAAAAAAATTGATCTTTTTCTCTGTGATTTACTTATTTATGACATGTTTAGAATGTGATTTTGGGGGGAATTATGAACCCCATTGGTGAATTGTAAAGATAAGTAATGGAGTTACACTTGCAACAGATTGTAAGTTAAATTCAAGGTATTTGTGTCAAGAATCTGAACATGGTCTTATGGAAAGAATGGCAGGTTACATTCTGATATTTCCGTAGAGTCCTAGAACGCACAATTTGGATAAACGGTTTAGGAGATACAACGTTTTTCATGTTGCTGTCTTGTTTTAGCTGAGCGAGAAATTTCCCGTACGACAGAGGGAAATTATTGCCACTAACATTCAGTCGCCCATAACCCTCAACCTTACAGCAGAGGATATGCGTGCTGAGATGAGGGGCCATCCGAATATGTCAACATTCAATTCACTTTCCATGGAATCAAAGCAATAATGCATGCATGTACGGACTATATTGGCTAATGAAATGACCAATGCAAAACTTTGGATGTGCGGATGTGGGCCTTGTTATTTTCAGCTGAATTTTTGATATAAAAAATTGTGATCTCATAAAAAATATTTAAATTTTTTTGAGAAGTACCATTTTGAACCCCCACAAAAATAACCACTAAATACTTCATCATTTGACTTGTACAAAAATGATAAATTACAATGTTAGCATATAATTTAAATTTAAGCCGAAAAGAACAAGACCAACTGCCCTTTTCCTTTTGGTTTGGCAAGGTGGTAATTTGTTTGGCTTTCATTGTTGACATTTACAAATTTCCATTTTAGATATTAAGGTTATTTTGATACTTTTCTCTAAGTTCATGGTTGCAAAAAACTTATTTTCTAAAATGTTATGGTAAAAAAAATTAAAAATATATAATATAAAAACCGCACCATCAATATAGGATGTCTTGATTGTAACCATATATATCTAAATGTGTTTTTAATTAAATTGAATAGAAAATCAATACAAAAAATCACAGCGACGCAAAATAATTTTTTGATTGAATCCAATAGTGTGCGCCTGATATAATTACCACTTAACCAATCTAGCGATGCAAATATTCGAAAACAGGAGCATTTGTTTAGTCTAGACTCTAGATAAAGTGTTAGGTTATCTATGTATCGTAAATTTAGTAGATATAGGCCCTGTTCGGTAGCTCGTTTTTAACTAGTTCGTTGCGTTTTGGTTGACAGAAGCGGCCCAGTTCGCAGCGTCTCAGCGTGTGGGCAAAACGCGTTTTGGGCAGTTGGCTGGAACTGAACTGAACGGCAACGAACGAGATATCGAACAGGGCCATAATTACAACATAGAGGACTAAGCGTCCCACAGAAAGTCACAACTTAATACATTAAGCACGGCACACAGGCCAAGATACAGAGTTACACACGGTAACGCAGGAGCCTAACATGGCACGATTTATTCTAATAGCTAGACTATTCCACAGGCAAAGCGGCAGGCAGGACACAACCCTACTCCTCGTCTTCGTAGTCCTCCTCCTCCTCCTCGAAGTCCGGGTCCTCCTCGGATGGCGAGTCGTAAGGAGCCTCCTCGACTGTTGAAATTTTTGGAAGAAGGGAAGGAGAAATAGGGGTGAGTACAAAAGTACTCAGCAAGTCGAGGATATATGCATATGGGGTTTAGTACCAATGGATGGCTTGGGTAGTTTTGCGGAAATGCGTTTTTGTTCTTTTCCTAATTTTATAAAAGCACTTCTAAGAAAGCAGTAAACTCATATATTTATCTTTTGGGGCTTATTCTCAAAATACTCTCGCCATTCGGCCTCATGCCGTAGCGAGTTTCTTCCTCAGTCTCTTCCCATTACGGGGAATAACTTGAAACAAAGGGTAGGTCGAAACCACGCAAGCACTTCATGATAGGCCGAACCCAATTCATGAGGCAAGCCGGTAGTACCTATCTCAAGATCAAAACTTTTTCTCAACAACTTTTACTCAACTCAAATCCTTTTTGAAAATTTCCGATTTTTGGAAAAGAAGAGCTACCATATAAACAGTCCCTTAGCATGCTCATAACCGCGAGCACGGCTACCATGATAGTTTTAACTCTGCAGAGTGGGTACGCTTTACCCTCGAGAGGCTATGCACCCAGAAGTATTTCGCCACAAAGCCGTTAGATTCAAACACCAACGGCAACCGCCGGGAGTCTCCGCTAGGGTTTTTTGGCTAATAACTAGACCTGTCCCATAACGGGACTCGAGGTCGTACTGTATGGCTCAGTTCGTAGGTACATAGGACGAGCAGTCCTTAAACTAGAAGAGAGACAATAATTTAGCCCCATTTTCTTAAAACGGTATCTTATTGCACCAAACCGGCAAAAGTCTCTCCCTAGTCGAAAAGTTTTTAGGGAAGAGAGATAAATTTATTTTTCACCCATGACATTTACCTCGATGCTTCAGTCTTTCGCAAAGAATTTTCTTAAACCTTTTTCAATCCTTTTCTCTTCACACATTTTATTTTCACACACAGGAATTATTGCGTCATTTCGATAATATTATTTTTGTCATTTTTCCTACCATCAATGGAAAGTATATATACACAAGACTAGTAGTAAGTCCTTATGGTTTAAACCTATCACTAGTCTTACCATGATTTATTAGGTTGCATAACTAGTAGCTACCAAATACGGTATTTTTAGTTTTAATCTAGCATGTAGGTTTTCAACCTCTAATAAATCATTTTTAAAACAAAGCACAAGGCTCACAATATGGTCAAGGAGACTTGCTTTGGTCAGAAGACGGGTAGGAGCAACCGGCGGCGCTGGATGGGTCTAACGCTGCTTGAGCTCCTAACCACGCGGACAGCACATACAAGATAATACAACCATCCATCAAACAAGGAAATATTTATATGCAATTTTGGTTTGAAAATCATGCACGAAATAAATATGCATGGAAATGTGATGCATGCACAACTATTTTATATTTTTATATTTTTATTAAATCAAGTGTATGCATCGAAATAATATTTTTTGTCATTTTTCTAAGGTCTTTAGAAATCATTCGTTATTTGTTATTTAATGCAAAATGTTTAGTTTAGTTTTTATTGTTACAGGTATTAATATAAATAGAGAGTTGTTGAATTTTGGATTATATTTATGTGTGCGCTTTGAACTCTGGAAAGCGTATTCTGCTCAAATATGTTTCCACTTATTTAAGGGCTAGTCATCCACATACTAGCACTAATCTCAAAGCATCTTCTTCAACCTCTAGCTAGCCACATGCATGCACACAGCACGTACATAGGCAACTCCATTGAAGCACACTAGAGCTCACTAGCTGGCTGTGGCGACCTCCGTTTGACGAACCGACTGCAAAAATGGATTCCTCTCGACTCAGCGCTTTCAAAAGGACCTAAAGTTGCGGTTTCGCCGACCGATTGGTTTCGGCGCCGACGCACATATTTATACACAATCTACATGACACGCTCTTAGCTTGCTCGCATGGCTTCCATGGGAGCTCTAGCTCAACATGGCACACGCAGGGGAGACTACGGCCACCCCGGTATCATCTTCCCAAGCTCACGCGCACCTAGAGATGTGCAGAGGCATACCAAGGCGACGGCGAACTGAGCGCTACGGCGGCAGCTTCTTTTTAACTTGGTGGTTCTTCGGGTTCCTTCGACGTTGCGGTTTGGAGGATGAGAGAAAGCGAGTGAGAAAGTAACTAAGAAATGGAGGAAGACAATGGGATTGACAAAGCTCACCGGGGAGAAGTACAGAGCACGGCACGGCGCAAGGCGAGAAAAAACGCGGTGCTCAGCGCTTAATTTATAAGCGGAGACGGCTCGATCGTAATCTCACCGGAAGCAACGATGGACAGGTGCTATTGCTCTACAGCGGCAGCGACGCGACGGCGCGGCCAGAGCGCAGCGGCAGAGACGCGACGGCGAGGTGAGGTCTTGCAAAGTCAAATGTCCAGAGCGCGCGTGCACGGCGCAGAAGAGCGTTGGGTGGAGTAACTCACAAGCGACAGCTGAGTCATGGTGGTGGAGAAAGTTCGTGCAGTGGCAGCATGGAGTGACGGGCGAAGCTCAGCACGAAGAAACCAGAGGACTTCAAACCCAACAGAGAGAAAAGATGAGGATTTACTCTGCTTTCTTGCTATTGTAAAAATTAATTAAAACTTCTTCTTGAATTTTAAATTATATAAATTAATTTATCCAGCTGGTCAACAATGCTTAAAAGTAATAAAGTTTAAAATGCACAAATATTTTTATTTACCAAGTGAACAATCTGAAGCAGAAGGCTCACCAAAGCCATTCGCATAAGCCATGACCATTTGCGACAGATCATTAGGCCCAACACCGTCGATGCGTACGTTATGTTCACAAATTTTGTTAAATACCTTGGATTTGATCAAAATCGGAGAAAATAAGTTTGGGAAGGCGGCAATGAGTGTCTTTACCGCCGAAGGCGCTGAAGTTGATGATGTTCGCACGCTCAGAGAGGGCGATCATCTATTCTTGTGTTAGTACGTAGGAAATTGTAATGTATTGTTATGTATGTATGTATGTATGTATGCGTTTGTGTATGTGTGAGTACATATGGTCACATATAATGTTGACTAGGTAGTAATTAATGTCATCAAAACCACTCTATCCATACCATTTTGAGTCTAACAAAAATGGTAATGTAACTTCAAATACCCAAATACCCTGTATTGAAAGCCTTGTATTTAAATGAAAACTTGGGACAACATTAAGACCTATGGTGTAATTAATTAATTGTAGAAATTTGCATGCATGATGCAAATTTTTTGGTTTTTTATATTTATTTTTAGGGACTGACTTCTCATCAGCCGACTGAGACTTATTTATCTCTCAGTCGATTTTCTGAGTCGTTGATCAAACACCTTCATAGGGCATATAAAAGATCCAACGAATATCCACGTATGTGAGAAAACTGACTGAGAGAAATAAGTCTCAGTCGCCTGATAACTAGCAAAGGTGTTATTTTTAATGTTTTGTGTACCAACGATAGCCTAGGTATTGATTAGCAACAACACGGGTGATCATTGCCCAATTTTACAAATTCTAAAAGTCGACCGCCATTTCTAAAATCAATTAAAAATAAATTCAATTTTGCAAATTCTGAAAATTAACTACAATTTCTAAAAAATAAAACACAAAATTTTGCATGATGGCTGGTGCGGGCAAACCCGGCCAGGCTGCCGTGTCCTATTTTGGTCGTCCAGCAACATGGACCTATCCGCTTGCGGTCAACGGATAAGTAGGAGTATTCAGGTTCACGGATTATCTCAGCGTTGTCCATTTTGTGCTGTCCGCGTTCAGAGCATAGGCCAATTTTTCAATACAATTACATGGGGTTCAATAAATTAGCGGGCCACCAGGGCACGGGCCTAGGGTCGCCACACCCTGGCTCCGCCACTGGCTACAGGACAGTAGTTGCCAGTGTGCCAAAGTGTTTGAATTCGATCTCCTCCGCTGATCGATCGGCACACCAACCTCATCCTCTGTTTGAATTTGCGACGGAATGATCCCTCCCCTGTTCCCGTCGCAGCTATCTCCTGACCCTCGTCCTCCTTCGTGCTGTCCACATATCTCCACGCCTTGGAGTTGGAGGTGATCGCCGGCTCCGACGAGCTCGTTTTACAACGGCTTCTCGCGCGCCCAACTCTGCTTGCAAACGAGCTCTTGATTAGTCTAACCAACATCCTGGCTATATATGCTCTGTGCAACGACCTACCCTTTCAGTTTCCTCACGTCCCCTGCTGCTGCCTCCCTCCGTTCCTTCTCCACAACCTTCGTCTTCGCCATCGGCTTCGGCTTCGAGCGCTACAAACTGTTGCTCTGCAGCACCAACGAGCTGCTGCCTGACAGCTCTCCTCGGCCTCCCAAACTCTTGCGTCGGCCATGTTGTCGTCTTCTGCGCCTGTCGAGCTCGACAGTCGACACCGTCCTGAAACCATGGAGGCGGTCTCCATTGCCATGGCTCGACAGTCGACACCGGCGAGCCTCTTACACGGACAGACTGGGAGACCATCACATGGCAGAGTGGCTCCATTGCCGGCGCTGTATGTAGACACAAAGCTGGGAGAGTGCAATCGGGAGGAGGCAGAGTACTCTTGCCGGAGTAGGAATTGTATTTTATAGAAGAAATTTAGAGTAATTATTGAGATTCTCTAATATTCTATCAGACGACAATATCATGATAACACTATATATTCCTTGCACAACTTATCTATCCTTTAGAATTTTTGCACACCCTATCTGTGTGATGGAATTTTAGATGATAGATAAGGTGCGTAGGAATAGTATTTTACTATATAAGAAATTTAGAGTAAATACTGAGATGCTCTAATATTCTATTGCAAGTTGACCTCATGATACCACCTAATACTAGAGGAACAGATGATGATCGGTTTGCCCTGAAAATTAAAGCACTCGGTTTTGTACAGACTACAGATGAGCCGGAAGTCGTAATTATGTGCTATGGCTATGTCGTCCCATCCCTGCCAGCTCCCTCACGCCCTCCTGTTCTGTGCTCTTCTCTTCCTTGCAAACCTCTAGATCGCGGCGCTCAGCGGCGGCACTGACGTAGTCTTCAAGAGAGCGTCCTTTTATCATGCAGCCATCTCTAAAGTTATTAAAATAACATAAAAAAGTGAACTAGCTTTGAAAAGTAAATAAATTTAAGAGCGAACTGAGCCGTGCCCAGTTGGCTAGGTATTGCGGTGGCAAACCTGCTTACACGCGTTCAAGCCAGGGATTTTTATTTCGGTCGGAATTTCATGAAATTTTGCGATTTTCGGTAATTTCAGTCCACAACGAAATTTTAAATCACCTCTCAAAATTTTTGAATTCAAATAATTTTATACAACTTGAGACTAACATATAAAAAAGAAGCCACAATATCCTTTTTTTGAGAACCTATGATAGCTTAGTGAGAAATCCAAACATGAGGTGCATAGTTTGAGTTCTTTGTTTGCTATTTTTTATAATTTTTTGTTTAAAATTCAAAAGCTCTATTTTTATTTCGGCTGAAATTTCGCAAAATTTTGTGAAATCCGGTTATTTCGGTCGGCAACAAAAATTTTGGTGTTGCGAAATATAAATCCCTAGTTCAAGCCCTGCGCTCGGCGCCATGTCGCACGGCCTCAGTTTTCTCAGGTTTAGTTAGTAGCAGGTACACACGCGTGCGTGTTTAGTGGGACAATGTGTGACCGTAGTAGGGAAGCCCTGAGCTTCTAACCAGGTTCTAGCGTGTGTTTAGGACACGCGCACATGTGTGTGGGTGTGGTGTGCATGCGTGCGGTATGAGTTGTGTGCGTCCACTGTACATGCATAGACATGCGCCGCGGAAAATGCCTCATCGGAGCATGGTGGAGCATGATGGCGATCGACGACTCGATCGGTGGTGTCGGACACTTCGGGAAGGAGGCTCGAACCGTTCGATGGGCTACCGTTGGCAGGGATCGACCAGACGTGGAGATCGGGCCGACAAAGTGGCCGACGCGATCGGTAGGCGACGACGACGGCCTCGTCATTCACGATCAAACCGGCAGGCGAGGAAGAATGCCGAAGAGATCGGAATGGTGAGAACAGTGATGTGATCAGCGGCGGAGCTTGCTGCAGAAGCTAACTGACTGGCGCGAAAAGTGAGCGGGGTGAACTAATTTCGTTCTCCTGGTCCTAACTTATCGCAACGAGCGATGCTTCGCATTCTGGGCCAGGCCTTAGTCTAGCGCTGAATGCGGGCCCTTTTTGGGGAGGGTTTTCTAAATCGCTCGGCTGCCCGAGTGGTTCCCCCTAGAGGCCTGCGTTAAGCGCCGACTGCTGGTCTAGGAGCGGATGGCTCTAGTCATTCGGATGAAGCGACATTGGGGATTCGAGATCGTATCAAGGATAAGCAATGTTGTGGATTCAAGACAAAGACGAGGACATCTGATTCTCCAAAAGATATTCAATAAAAAGACACTTAGGCCTGATTACATATTTTCTGTGGCGCAGCACATCGAGTTAGGGCTCGTCGCTGGCTCGCGGGGATATCAAAGAAAGATAAATCACTCCCCCAACGACCATTTCATGCTGAGAATGGAGGAGACGAGGGCGTCCTTCAATGGAGTGCACACCGGGAAAAGTCGCAGATGGCCGCTGACCAAAACCCTGATGGCTCTTTGGGCGACCTCTTCCGCGTATTCCTCCCTCCACTGCTGCCAGCGGGTAATCTTAACGGCGCGGGCTGCGGCGGCGCGAACGCGAAACCCGGCGACGGCGGCTTCCCATGGATCCATGCTTCCCCTTCGAAGTGCCGATCAATCGGTGGAGGAGGGAAGAGAGGAGGTGGGGATTTCTGGTGTCGCCGAGAAGATGAAGATTCAAAAACTCAAAGGCCGGTGGTGAAGTGGTACTCTGCCCCTGGGATTTCTTTTATACACAAAAGAAGTTCAAGGGTCGCGCCTTGTAATCCGTTTCGAGCACAGTAAAACCATCATGGCGATGGGACGGAAGTGGATATGAATACGGTTTTCGACGGAAACGCATACCGCTTTGGCTGTGTGAGAAAAGTGCGCGAAAACGCTTCGCCTCCCCCTAATTGGGCTTAGGCTAAAACTGCAAAGGGCAACCCCCTTAACAGGCTTTCTTAACACGTCGCTGACGGTGGCAATGTGTTAAAATCGAGCCTAATTGGCCTCGGTGCACCCTGGAGGGCATATCACCGGCAGCGCCAAAGTTAAAAATATTTCATGGCATACCCCATGTTGGGTCACTAGCCAACTTTGCATGCTCGAAGTTGGGTGTTGGTGAAATTTGGATTCAATTTCTTGAGGTATGCCTTTATAAGGCCGCTAGTTGTATACCGCTACCCGGAAACAAATACCTCTCGGCAAAATTGCGTCCAATTGGTGCGCCCTGAGGGGCCTATGCTGATCCCTTCCATGGTGGGGACGGGTACCGCCCAGCTGAAAGGTGTGCCCCATGTTGGGCCGAGTGCTGGTTCTTACAAGTTAAGGCCGGGCGCCTGATGCTGATATTTTTTAAACGCTAAGGTTACAACATACTGCAAGACAGAAGTTGTAATGGCGTGGCTTAAGGCATGCCCCATGATGGGTCAGCAGCTGCTCTTGTATTGCAACAGTGGATGCCCAGGAGCCAAATTCTCCTGTCGAAATGACGTGCCCAATGGGCCGAGTAAGCTGGAGTTTGGTATTGCCAATCTAGACGTTGTTTCAACACAAAAACTTAAAATTTCTTGAGTTCTTTACAATCTCTTTTCAGATTACAGGAGATATGGGCGAAACCAGTCGGCTAAGCATCTGACTCGATCGTAAAGCACTCGGGGGCTACTGTGGACTACATGGGCCCCGGGTATCCTCTAGAAGGCTCATAAGGGAACAGATGGGGGGCGATCCAAGTCGGCCGATTGGGGGAGAAGATTACTCGGATCATACGTGCCTTGCGCCGTAAGAAAGGGTCCGGGGATATGGTATATCCCCATATAATTAGCGGATCAATACATGCATTCCATGTAACATCATAACGGAAACAGTTGCCATATACCCCGCGACATCCTGTAACTTTGTCCCCCCTACACTATATAAAGGGGGGGTAAAGAGCCATCAGAGAGGGAGATCGAATCATCTAATAGTAGCATCATCTTGCATCCCGCATCTTGATCCACCGTATAATCCCAGAGCACAGGAAGTAGGGTATTACCTCCTCCGTTGAGGGCCTGAACCTGTATAACCCTGTCTTGTGTTTGCCATCTGGCCTAGTTCTTGATTAGCGTCCCCTCGTACAAATTCATTGCCGGCGGTGACCCCCCAGTTAGTCACCAGTCGACATCTACCATTTCTCTCCTTCCAAATATTCCAGATGGTGTGCGCGATTAGACCATCATCGAGTGCTCTCAACTTTCCCAAACCGTTTCGATCATCCCACCACTCAGCGAAGAAAGATATCTAGAGTGCAAACATCGGTGATCACCAAATGCGGCTGAATGAGGTGCCAAACTTGTCTCGCAAACGGGCAAGTCCAAAGGAGATGGGAAGATGTTTCTTGCTCAAACTCGCAGAGCACACAAACAGCTGGAGCCGGCCATCCCCTGCGAACTAGCCTGTCGGCCGTTAGGATCCTATCCTGAACAACAAGCCAACATAAGATGCGACACTTTGATTCCGCCTTGGCTCTCCAGATCCTCCCATACTGATGGTCGGCAAAGGATCCATGGAATTGCATGTCATAAGCTGAGGAAGCTAAGTATCGACCTGTGGGTGAAGATGTCCAAACGATAGAGTCTGAAAAATCTGAAAGTAAAGAAGCGCCCTCCCTAACGATCATCCAAATTGAAATGAACTTCAGGATTTGTTGTTGTGTACACAAATGTCGAAGTGGCCGCATCCAAGAGCCAGTGAGCACTGCATCACGAATAGAAAGATCGGTTTGCCGCGTTAACTGAAAGCAGGATGGTGCCACTTCCTTGAGAGGGGTGTTTCCGATCCAAGGAGAGCTCCAAAAAGATATCCGCGACCCATCTCCTACAGTTATCCTTGTGTTGGCCCTAAAGAGGAACTCAGCTGCACAAGAAGAAAGAAGCTGAAGACAACGTCCCAGGCCTGCCAAAGATACCGAAGCCTCAAAGCTAAGCCAAAACGGAAAATGTCCTTGACGCCTAGCCCCTCAATTTCCTTGGGCCTGCAAATGTTTGCCCAGTTGACCAAGCAATGGCCACCATTGCAATGATCGTTTCCTTTCCAGAGAAAGCTCCTCCTAATCCTGTCTATCTGCTTGATCGTCCACTTGTCCAATGGGAAAACCATGAGGTGATAGACCAACATAGAGGTGCCAAAGTGTTTGAATTCGCTCTCCTCCGCTGATGATCGGCACACCAACCTCATCCTCCGTTTGAATTTGCGACAGAATGATCCCTCCCCTGTTCCCGTCGCAGCTGTCTCCTGGTCCTCGTCCTCCTTCGTGCTGTCCACGTATCTCCACGCCTTGGAGTTGGAGGTCATCGCCGGCTCCGACGAGCTCGTTCTACAACGGCTTCTCGGTGCCCAACTCTGCTTGCAAACGAGCTCCTGATCAGTCTAACCAACATCCTGGCTATATATGCTCTGTGCAACGACCTACCCTTTCAGTTTCCTCACGTCCCCTGCTGCTGCCTCCCTCCGCTCCTTCTCCACAACCTTCGTCTTCGCCATCGGCTTCGGCTTCGAGCGCTACAAACTGTTGCTCTGCAGCACCAACGAGCTGCTGCCTGACAGCTCTCCTCGGCCTCCCAAACTCTTGCGTCGGCCATGTTGTCGTCTTCTGCGCCTGTCGAGCTCGACAGTCGACACCGTCCTGAAACCATGGAGGCGGTCTCCATTGCCATGGCTCGACAGTCGACACCGGCGAGCCTCTTACACGGACAGACTGGGAGACCATCACATGGCAGAGTGGCTCCATTGCCGGCGCTGTATGTAGACACAAAGCTGGGAGAGTGCAATCGGGAGGAGGCAGAGTACTCTTGCCGGAGTAGGAATTGTATTTTATAGAAGAAATTTAGAGTAATTATTGAGATTCTCTAATATTCTATCAGACGACAATATCATGATAACACTATATATTCCTTGCACAACTTATCTATCCTTTAGAATTTTTGCACACCCTATCTGTGTGATGGAATTTTAGATGATAGATAAGGTGCGTAGGAATAGTATTTTACTATATAAGAAATTTAGAGTAAATACTGAGATGCTCTAATATTCTATTGCAAGTTGACCTCATGATACCACCTAATACTAGAGGAACAGATGATGATCGGTTTGCCCTGAAAATTAAAGCACTCGGTTTTGTACAGACTACAGATGAGCCGGAAGTCGTAATTATGTGCTATGGCTATGTCGTCCCATCCCTGCCAGCTCCCTCACGCCCTCCTGTTCTGTGCTCTTCTCTTCCTTGCAAACCTCTAGATCGCGGCGCTCAGCGGCGGCACTGACGTAGTCTTCAAGAGAGCGTCCTTTTATCATGCAGCCATCTCTAAAGTTATTAAAATAACATAAAAAAGTGAACTAGCTTTGAAAAGTAAATAAATTTAAGAGCGAACTGAGCCGTGCCCAGTTGGCTAGGTATTGCGGTGGCAAACCTGCTTACACGCGTTCAAGCCAGGGATTTTTATTTCGGTCGGAATTTCATGAAATTTTGCGATTTTCGGTAATTTCAGTCCACAACGAAATTTTAAATCACCTCTCAAAATTTTTGAATTCAAATAATTTTATACAACTTGAGACTAACATATAAAAAAGAAGCCACAATATCCTTTTTTTGAGAACCTATGATAGCTTAGTGAGAAATCCAAACATGAGGTGCATAGTTTGAGTTCTTTGTTTGCTATTTTTTATAATTTTTTGTTTAAAATTCAAAAGCTCTATTTTTATTTCGGCTGAAATTTCGCAAAATTTTGTGAAATCCGGTTATTTCGGTCGGCAACAAAAATTTTGGTGTTGCGAAATATAAATCCCTAGTTCAAGCCCTGCGCTCGGCGCCATGTCGCACGGCCTCAGTTTTCTCAGGTTTAGTTAGTAGCAGGTACACACGCGTGCGTGTTTAGTGGGACAATGTGTGACCGTAGTAGGGAAGCCCTGAGCTTCTAACCAGGTTCTAGCGTGTGTTTAGGACACGCGCACATGTGTGTGGGTGTGGTGTGCATGCGTGCGGTATGAGTTGTGTGCGTCCACTGTACATGCATAGACATGCGCCGCGGAAAATGCCTCATCGGAGCATGGTGGAGCATGATGGCGATCGACGACTCGATCGGTGGTGTCGGACACTTCGGGAAGGAGGCTCGAACCGTTCGATGGGCTACCGTTGGCAGGGATCGACCAGACGTGGAGATCGGGCCGACAAAGTGGCCGACGCGATCGGTAGGCGACGACGACGGCCTCGTCATTCACGATCAAACCGGCAGGCGAGGAAGAATGCCGAAGAGATCGGAATGGTGAGAACAGTGATGTGATCAGATGTTGCACGAGAACGACACTAGAGGCGAATCTCTGTCGTGGATGCAGATGACCATGGTGAGGCATGTTTTGCCATGCACGGACAACGTGTGTGTTGTCTAAAAAAAAAAAGATGAGCCGGAAGTCGTAACCATCCTATATGTGGGCTATGGCTATGTCGTCCCATGGCTGCTAGCTCCCTCACGCCATCTTGCTCTGTGCTCTTATCTTCCTTGCAAACCTCTATATCGTGGCGCTCGGAGGCGGCACCGACGAGCTAATCTTCAAGAGAGCGTCCTTTTATCATGTAACCATCTCTAAACTTATTAAAACGAACAAGGTGATCCATGCGTTTGCGCGACTAGATTTGTTTTAAGATATAGATAATATATCATATTAGATTTAGAGCTTATCTCTAGATTTTTCTTTTTTCTATGATTAACATGAGAATTTCTGCTATTTTTAATTAACATGGAAATTTCTAAGATTCTAGAATCAATGTGGTGGCTCCGTTTAACTTTACTTTATATAGATAGTAGATAGATAGAAAGATAGATAGATAGATAACATAAAAAAGTGAGCTAGCTTTGAAAAATAAATTTAGGCCCTGTTTGTTTGAGCTTCTAGCCAGCTTTTAGCCTCAGAAGTTCGAAACTCAAATAAATAGCCAGCTTTTGGAACTCCCTTTAAAGAAGCCAAAAGTCAACAAAAGCCCAATTTGTACTATGATATGGGCATTTTGTAGAAGCTAGTTTTTTTGGCTTTTCTCAGAAACAACTTTTAGAGAAGCTGCAACTCAAACAAACAGGGCCTTAAAAGCGAACTGAGCCATGCCCAATTGGCTAGGTATTGCGATAGCAAACCTGCCCACGCGCGTTCGAGCCAGGGATTTTTATTTTGGCCAGAATTTCGCTAAATTTTGTGAATTTCGGTAATTTCGGTCCACAACGAAATTTTAAATCACCTCTCAAAATTTTTGAATTCAAATAATTTTATAAAATTTGAGACTAACATACAAAAAAGAAGCCACAATATCCTTCTTTTGAGAACCTATGATAACTTACTGAGAATCCAAACATGAGGTGCATAGTTTGAGTTCTTGGTTTGCTATTTTTCATAGCTTTTTGTTTAAAATTCAAAAGCTCCATTTTTGTTTCCGCCAATGGTTATTTCGGTCGGCAACGAAATTTTTGGTGTTGCGAAATATAAATCCCTAATTTAAGCCATGGGCTCGGCGCCGTGTCGCACGGCTTGGGTTTTCTCAGGTTTAGTTAGTAGTAGGTACACACACGCGTATGTGTTTAGTGGGACAGTGCGTGACCGTACTAGGGAAGCCCTGAGCTTATAACTAGGTTCTAGCATGTGTTTAGGACGCGCGCACATGTGTGTGCGTGCGTGCGGTGTGAGTTGTGTGCGTCCATTGTACCTCTAAAAAAAAGTAAATTTAAAAACATCTCTAAATTTAGTGTTAAGATTAATGAGGTTATTAATTCAGCTCGATCTCTCTTCACTAGCCTCACACATGTACAATTAGGATTTGTGCGGATTTGTGCCAATGCAAGATCACGAACGACACCAGGAAACACGATGTCAGTTAACGCAGCTCAGCTTTCGCCTACATCTGCGGGATCTGATTATGGACACTCCTCCCCAAATCATAATACCCGGATCAGTGTGGCCCATGAGTTGTGCTAACAGCGGGCTATAACAAGTGGTATTAGACCTTGGTTGGCGAGGTTGGCCATGCGGAAGATCTAGGGGAGACGAGGTTCATGCATGCATGGGCACCGCGGAAAATGCCTCATCGGAGCAAGGTGGAGCATGACGGCGATCGATGGTGTCGGACACTTCGGGCAGGAGGCTCGAACCGTTCGAGGGGCTACCATTAACAGGGATTGACTAGACGTGGCAATCAGGCTGACAAAGTGGCCGACGAGATCGGTAGGCAATGGCGACGACCTCGGCGTTCACGATCAAACCGGCAGGCGCGGATGAATACCGAAGAGATCGAAACGGTGGGAGCAGTGATGTGACCAGATGTTGCACGAGACATAACGACACTAGAGGCGAATATGTGCCGTGGATGCGGATGGCCGAGGTGCGGCATGTTTGCCATGCACAGACGACGTAGTGCATGGTGGCGTGCTGTGAAGTCTGCTCGAGGACTCAAATGTTGGATCTAGAGGTGGAGGAGATTTTTCTTGATTGTTCGACAGTGGTGGACATACTCAGTGGATCCTACAATGTACGAGGTCACTGTGCATGTGGTGAATGACCAGGGTCATGGTACACGACTGGGCCGACGGGGCGCACAGTGGTGGCCCAGGTGGGGCGTACACGGAAATAGGCCTAGGCGGAGGCGCGGCTAGGTGAGGGTGCTGCTCAGCTGGCGCCTAGGCGGGGTGGTGCGCGGTGCTGGCATAGGCAGTGCGTGGCGCAGCGAGCGGCGGAACGGCTCAAGCGGGGCACGGCCTAGCTGGGCGCGCGGTGCATGGCAGGCCTAGGCGGACCGATGGTTTGGGGAGGAGTGTACATAATCAGAGCGTCGCAGATGTAGACGATAGCTAAACTACGTTGCAAAACCACGTGTGTCCTATTGTTAGCACTGGTCGTTGCTGCCGGCGCTGGACCTCGTCGTTGCCACCGGCCTTGCCTTGCTGCTGTTTGAATGAGAGAAAGGGGAAGTGAGGATGCCAACTAGGGGAGGAGAGGGGAGAAGAAGAAGAGAGAAGAAAGGAGAAGAAACATAGGATTTGACACTTAGTTTGTTAGTAAAAAAAATTGATCTTTTTTCTCTGTGATTTACTTATTTATGACATGTTTAGATTGTGATTTTGGGGGGAATTATGAACCCCATTGGTGAATTGTAAAGATAAGTAATGGAGTTACACGTGCAACAGATTGCGAGTTCAATTCGAGGTATTTGTGTCAAGAATCTGAACATGGTCTTATGGAAAGAATGGCATGTTGATTTCCGTAGAGTCCTAGAACGCGCAATCTTATGGAAAGAATGGCATGTTACTACTGGCTTTCCGGTTGTGCCCTGAGACACATTGCTCCAGAACTCTTCAGGGCATCATCAAGGAAGAATAGATCGGTGCTCGAAGCCACGACGAACTGCACCTGGATTTCTGACCTAAGGTGTAACATCACCCCACAGATGATCCCACAGCTCATCTCACTCGTCCTTTGAATTACACGTGTGCAACTATCCCCTGATGTACGCTCCTCTCATAGCATACCAGCCACCAGGACTTTGCGTGTCTACGTTGCTACTTTTATTCACAAGCGGTTCTAGGAACCGCTTCTAGTGGTGCCAAAAAAGCCAAATAATATTGGGGGAGGTGGGATTTGAACCCAGGACCTCATCCCTCCACGTGAGCCACATCTCACCCAGCTAGCCAACTCACCCGCGTGTGATCTCTGTTTAGATAGGGGGAGCTTTCCTTTTATCTATTTGAAAAATGGGCCTTTACAAGCGGTTGGGGGCACGAACCGCTGCTAAAGCCCAAGCATTATAAGCGGTTCGTGTCCCCAACCGCTTGTAGTGCTTTAGAAGCGGTTGGGGGCATAAACCGCTGCTGTTGCTTGACTTTTAGAAGGGGTTCGTGTCCCCAACCGCTTCTAAAGGTGCTCTTCTGGCTTGTGGCTAATAAACCGCTTGTAAAGGCTCGCTTCGGAATTTTTGAACCGCTTATGAACATCCATTCCCTAGTAGTGCTCATATTACAAACTCTTAAAATCACTATGTTGGGGCGTTCACGTTGTGTCCATTTTTCAACTGACGTTTTAGTAACAAACGATATGCACTAATTTGGATTAGGGTACTAGAGGCAGTTGGATGGAAAAGCTGAAGCAAGAACACCGAACAAGTCATGCTCGGTGGTGGTCATGGGCGGATCCATGTTGAGCTAACCGGTGTCACAGGATACCGGGTCCAACAATTTGTTTTTACCTTGCATTAGCTTCGTCGGTCTATGTGTGCACCACCCAGCCTGTCAGCGAACTCCGGATGGCAAGCCATGCAACCAACAAGGCGCTAGGCCAATAAACAAAGCGGCAAATAGATCTCCTAGTCGACCGATCCAGAGCGCAAAGCAAATAAGCAATCACCAAGAATCAGAACTGCACAACGTTGTATCTGTCGCCATAAAACGTCAAAACGCAAGCGCCTGCGTTCTAGCCACTTCCTAATATAAAAACCGCACCATCAATATAGGATGTCTTGATTGTAACCATATACAGTATATTTAAATGTGTTTTTAATTGAATTTAATACAAAATCAATACAAACAATCACAGCGACGCAAATAATTTTTTGGTTGAATCCAATAGAGTGTGCCTGATATAATTACGACTTAACCAATCTAGCGAAGCAAATATTTGAAAACAGGAGCATTTGTTTAGTCTAGACTCTAGATAAAGTGTTAGGTTATCTATGTATCGTAAATTTGGTACATATAATAAAGTTTCAAAATACTTATGTCTAATATTTGCATATGTGGTACATATAATAAAGTGTTAGGTTGTCTAAAGTTTCAAAATTCATCGATGCTAAATCAAGTTCACATGCTGTGGTTTATCACATTCTCCATTTATAATTTGATGCCATATCTTTTCATCATGCAAGGATTTCAACCTTTTCCTGGTGGTTTGGCTTATGGGAGCGGCTCCCGATGAAGCAGCGGTGGCGGAGGTGACGACTCCCAGCGAAGCGGCGGCAGCGCCCGACGGAGGGAAGTAATGGCGCTCGGTGATGGTTTCAGCTAGACCCGGTACGTTTTTGCTTGAGGATGCCTGGTTTTGGGGACTTTTTGCTTCAAGATTGGCGCAGCCACGTGCCAACCATCGGGCATGGGTGCCATGGTTGGTTCGGTGGCAGGGGTGCCACGAAATTCCCCGTGGACCCGTGGTGGCAGACAGCTTGAATAAAGCGATGGGCCATGCCAGCCAGCTTTCGGTGCGAGCATTCACATATCACATTCAATTCGTCCATTCTTCGTGTCGTAGCCACACCTTCGTCCACACTCCACAGCACTTCCCCTGTGTTTGGACTCTGGAGTCTGGAGTCTGGAGGGTAGATCGAGATCTCGGAGCATGGAGGGAATGGTGGTGAGCGCAGCCACGGGCGCCATGGAAGTCCTCCTTGGCAAGCTGGGCGCCCTGCTGGTAGAAGAGCACAGGCTGCACAAGGAGGCCCGTGACGACGTCCGCGACATGACGAGCGAGCTCGAGATCATGCACGCGTTCCTCCTCGAGGCGTCCAAGCTGGAGGATCCCGACGAGCTCACCAAGATCCGGATCCGCGACGTGCGGGAGCTCTCCTACGACATCGAGGACAGCGTCGACATGTTCATCAGCCTCGCCGACCGTGGTCGGGGCACTTCCGAGCCTCATGCCAACAGCAACTTTTTTGGCCACTGGAAGAAGAAGATAAGGGATCTCAAGAGTAACCGAAACATCGCCATAGAGATCAAGAAGATGAAGAAGCAAGTCGACGAAGAAGCCAGCAAATACAAGAGGTACCAGATCCCGGAGGCGCCACGCTCCATGGCCATAGATCCTCGGCTGAGCCTGCTGCAAGATGATCACCAGCTCGTTGGCCTTGATGCCCCAACGGCTCACATCACCGGGCTTTTGACCAAGGGTGACGACGACGATGCTTCAGAGAAGGAGCAGAGGAAGGTGGTGTCTATAGTCGGCGCCGGAGGCCTGGGCAAGACGACGCTCGCCAGAAAAGTTTATGATAACCTGAAGCACAAATTTGCCTGCCACGCCTTCGTCTCTGTCTCACAAAATCCTGATATTACCAAGGTCCTAAGAGAGTTGATGCATCGACTTCAAGGCGGAAGCTATGCCGACACCGAGAGAGGAAGTGTATATAGCCTCAAGAAAGACATTGAAAAATATCTCGAGGATAAGAGGTATGCAAATATAGCTATAGACTAGTGTGATTAGTTAAAGGGTTGAAACATTAATTACCTATTTGTCTCTTAATTAAGGATCACGCTGCCATCCTGCCGTTAATTGGCTGCGCTCGTCAATCTTACCCCGTTGCATGTGTGTGTGTGTGTGTTCCATTCATTGCTTACCCCTCAAATGGATGTTAAGGCACTTTAATTTGAGGGTTAAGATTGTGCATATATTAAGACATGCACATGAAGGTCCCCAGTGATCACATGGATTTTTTTTTGTTATTTTGCTGTTTTTACGTGATATGCATTTTATGCTAATGAAAGTATGGTTACAGATTATGGCAACATATTTGGCGTGGCACATGCTAACCACAAATTTGATTTAACTAATGTACGAATTATGGCAACGTGCATATGTCTACTGCCATTCGATTTTACACTTCTTTATTGTAAACTCTCGTCGATTAAAATGTTACCCTTTCTCATCTATTTCATTTTTCTCATGAACAATATGTAGGTATTTTGTTGTGCTCGATGACATCTGGCCTTCACCCACCTCGGATACAGCAACACTGGAAGTATTAATGTCTGTTCTGCCCAACAACAATATGGGCAGCAGAGTTATCACCACCACACGCGCGAACCAGATTGCTAAATGTAGTTGCATGCTTAGAAGAGATCTTATTCACAAAATGGAGCCTCTGAGTGATGTTGATTCTAGAAATTTGTTTCTTAGAAGAATCTTCGGGCCTAATGGAACGTGCCCCGATGCTCTAGAAGATGTTGTTGGCAAAATCTTGAAGAGGTGTGGTGGTATACCATTGGCACTGATTACCGTATCAAGCATGTTGGCTACAAAAGAATTGTTTGATATAGAGGAATGGAGATCGGTGGAGAAGTCCATTACCTCTGCAAATGGACGTGGTACTAAGATAGATGTCATGAGAAAGATACTCTCTCTTAGCTATGCTGATCTCCCGTACCATCTGAGAAGTTGCCTTCTATATCTAAGTATATTCCCTGAAGATTATGAAATTAAGAAGGAGCTGCTAATACTTGGATGGATCGGTGAAGGATTTATCAAAGAGGAACAAGATGCAGAAGAAGTTGGAGAGGGTTATTTTAATGAACTCATAAACAGGAGCTTAATCCAAATCCGGAGCATGCACTTGTGGAAGCATGAGATATATACTTGCCATGTTCATGACGTGATTCTTGGTTTCATCAATGCCAAGTCTACTGAAGAGAATTTCATTACCCTATGTACAGGTGCTGATTTCAAACCGATGGCACAAAACAAGACTCGTCGGCTATCCATCCAACAATGCCAGAAGGGACTCCTCACGGAAGCAATTAATTTTGCACCCTTACATCATGTCAGGTCACTACTTTTCTTTGTGGATGTCGGGCAGATACACTCTCTTTCAAACTTCAAGTTTCTGCGTGTTTTGGACGTGACATATGGAGGTCATGTAGGCAAACATCTTCCCCCTGACATAGGAAAACTGCACCTCCTCAAGTATTTGCACCTGGGCTACAATATACAAGAGCTTCCAGAAGAGATCGGGGAGCTGCAAAATCTGGAGACGCTCAAACTAGGAAAATACAGCATTTTTGAATTGCCCCCAACGATTACTCGACTCCAAAGATTGGCCCGCCTATATGTTGGCAACGATTGTAAAATTCCGGACGATGTTGGGAAGATGAAAAACTTGCAAGTGCTAGGTGAAATAGTTGTAGACGCGTATTCATCGATGAACTTCATCCAACAATTAGGAGAGTTAACCAGCCTAAGGGTCTTGTGGATATGTTTAATTTTCAAGGAAGATGAACAAACTCCCGCCTCCAGGTTAAGACTTTACGAGGAAAAGGCACTTGCTTCCCTTTGTAAGCTAACTCGCAACCTTCGTTCTTTGAGACTTTCTTTTACGAGAGAACGGTACAGTTATACAAATGTTAAGTATCCAAACTCATGGTGGCTTACTGCACCTGTCCTTCAAGAGCTAGAAATTACCCATCCGTGCGTCTTTTCAGGGATTCCGATATGGATAGGATCACTTCACCAGCTCAAGAAGCTGATTATGCCCATTTGGAGACTCTATCAGAGAGACATCGACACCATTGCAGGCATACATGGATTGGTATTGCTTGACATCTGGTCCAGTGAGGGCACCGTAGAAAGGGTTTTCATTCCTGGTGGCAAACAATTTGAATGTCTGAGCCGGTTTCGTCTTCACTGTTTTAATGGACCGATGGGGCTATTCTTTGAGGCGGGCTCTATGCCGAACTTGACAGACCTTGAGCTGAAGTTATTAGTGTCCGAGACAAGGGATCTGAACAGAGGTTTTGATTTCGGCATCCAACACCTTTCCAGGCTCACAACAATCAACATCCAACTTAAAATATCGGCCAGCTCTTCAGGGAAGGATGCACTGGATGCAAGGGCCACGATGAAAGACAGTTTCACAAAAAATCCTAACCACCCATCGTTCAACTTCAAACTGTGTCGTTTAACATGGATAGGTGGCAGTAACTTATGGCATGACATAAACTTTGAAGACTTGGAAGACATACATGAAGGCGAAAAACACAACAACAAACACGGTAAAGGGGAGCCAACATGAAGGCGACAAAGACAACAACGAACACTATGAAGATGGAGATATCAACGCAAGATAGATGATGAAGGGCAGGAGCAGGAGACACAAGGACAAGACGAAGAAGAAAAAGGCAATCTGAGTTGGAATACGAGAAGGAAGACAACGGCGGGCAGGTCAAGTACACAGCAGGATCGTAAAATAGAAGGGGACAATACTGAAGAATGTGAGTTGGGAGAATGGCAGGCAGGTATCGTAAGTTTGTAACTCTTCAATATGTCGGTAGCTTTTCCATAGTCGTCCCTACAAACATAACGTTTCTACTGAATCAAGCAACTGTTATATCCACCATCAATGGTCCAACCAGCTAATTATTATGCTTCTCAATATAGTAATCAAGAAGTACTCATCCCAAAGTGCAGAATATGAATACTCTTAGTAATATACAAAAAGTAAATTGTTTCAAGAAATTCAGAGTTGAAGTAGCCGATAGAGTCCATGTAAGAGTAGCGGCACTGGAAAGGAACGCACAACGCCTTTGCGCGGCTGCTCTGTCACGCGGGCATGCACACTAGACCACAAGCAGAAAGTCAGCAGCGCCAAGTTAGTTTGCTTGGTTATTTCGATTGATTTTCATCTTCCAAATTTTATATCTATTTCATAGTATCTATATTGCGTGAAACAAATTTTATAATTCATCTAAAATCCTAAATTACTCATTTTAATTCTATGTTTTTGTATTTTTGAATATTTTCATTTTTTTTAATTCATAAATTATTTTTTACGAAAATTTGTGTTTTTCCATTTTTCCCATGATTTTAAAAAATTTTAATTATTTTTTGTATCTGTTTGAATTTTGAGATTTTTAACTAACCATTGGAACAATTGACAGCAAAGCAAATAACATTATTTATTGCTTGCCATTGGTTGGCATTAGAAGATCGCCACCAAATGATCAAAGTTAGCTAATGATTTGATCATGTCATATATTGGCCTAACCGTTCCACTCGCATGGCCATCCATGGCCATGGACCAAGTAGCCCATAAATGAAAAATATTTATTTTAGTCGGAATGACCGCTTTACTTTTGTATATTTGGCTTTGTCGAATTGATGTGATTTTTAACAAATGCAAACATTCTTCTTGTGTGAAGTGGTCTTTAGGGGAACCTGGTTCTGTGTCGGCGGCCAAAGCCGACGATAAAGAACCCAAAACCGCCGACACATGCATCTATCGTCGGTCGGCCGACAACACAAGCTCGTCGACACATAAGGAGGATGACCATGAGGAGATCTTGTCATTCCTTAGAAGTTATGGCAATGTTTTTTTTTTGCTAATTATGTCTGGAGGAATAACCTTAAACTTTATGTTGGCCAAACTATCTTTTAGTTTTGTTCTTTTTTTTTTTTGCTCATTTCAGACATATATTGGACATTATGTTTATATGGTCGTACATATGCATCTACGATGTAAAGGCTAAAAATATTTTATTATCTAAAAAAATTGTTACCGTGCACACAATTGACAATATGTTGTTATCTCTTTAATTGCTTGTTTGGGTGCTCTCAAAAAAAAAAATTTGTCCTAGGGTTGGCGGCGATTGAGCACTCCAGGGCTAAGCAAAAGTCCAGAGTACATTGGCTGAAGGAAGGGGATGCGAACACTAAGTACTTTCACATTAGGGCAAATGGCCGTAAGCGAAAGAACTTCATCTCCCAATTGCAAACACCAGAAGGGATAGCGGTAAACCATGTTGACAAGGAGAGGGTGTTGACCAACCATTTCTCTCAGCTTCTAGGTGTGTCGGCACCACCGAGTCGGAGACTTAATTGGGACATCCTACACATGCCACTGGTCGATTGCACCTCTCTTGACGCGGACATAGACCTCGACGAGATTTGGGAGGCGGTTAGCCGGTCCCCAATAGACAAGGCGCCAGGGCCGGATGGCTTTACCGGATCTTTCTATCGGGCTTGCTGGGACATTATCAAAGACGACGTCCTAAAAGCGTTTCAGAGTGTTTTGTCCTTGCGTGAAAGGCATCTGTTCAACCTGAATAGGGCGGAAATTGCTCTTCTTCCCAAGAACAAGGAGGGGGACGCCACACTCATCAAAAACTATAGACCCATCAGCCTGGTTCACTCAGTGGCCAAGTTATTCTCCAAGCTCCACGCCCTACACCTGGGGAAGCTCTTAGGCCAGGTCATCTCGGAGTCGCAGAGTGCTTTTTTAAAGGGACGGTCCATCCATGACAACTTTATTCAGGTGCAATCTTTCGTTCGCCGCTTGAATCGAACCAAAACACCGTGCCTCATGTTCAAGCTAGACATTGCACGTGCTTTTGACTCCGTCTCCTGGGAATATTTGCTTGACCTGCTGCGTGCTAGGGGTTTCAGCGCGAAGTGGAGGGACTGGTTGTCTCTGATCCTATCTACGTCATCTTCCTCTGTCCTTCTCAATGGCCAACCGGGCCCGAGATTCACTCATAGGAAGGGGTTACGGCAGGGAGACCCACTTTCCCCTTATCTGTTCATCCTTGCCATAGACACTCTCCACTTCCTTCTCAACAAGGCAACAGAAAATGGGAAGGATGCAAAGGGTTTCCAATAGAGGGGGTGGCTTACGTTGCTCGTTGTACACGGATGACGTTGTCATCTTCGTCAAACCGAATGCCGCGGATGTCGAGTGCCTCCTTTCCATCCTCCAAGACTTTGGGTCGGTGACGGGGTTGCGGGTAAATGTGGCTAAAATCTCAGTGGTGCCCATTAGATGCGCATCGATTAACCTCGAACAAATTCTTTCAAATTTCCCAGGTACTGTTGAGACCTTCCCAGTGCGTTATCTGGGACTGCCTCTTCATGTCCGCAGAGTTCGGCGAATGGACATTCAACCAATACTTGATAGGGCGGCTTCTCGACTTGCGGGTTGGAAGTCAGCTATGCTTTCGATGGGAGGTCGCCATATCTTGGTGAATTCGGTGCTGAGTGCGCTGCCGATTTACATGTTGACGGCTATGCAGGCTCCATCCTACGACATCGAGGACAGCGTCGACATGTTCATCAGCCTCGCCGACCGTGGTCGGGGCACTTCCGAGCCTCATGGCATCAGCAACTTTTTTGGCCACTGGAAGAAGAAGATAAGGGATCTCAAGAGTAACCGAGACATCGCCAAAGAGATCAAGAAGATGAAGAAGCAAGTTGACGAAGAAGCCAGCAAGTACAACAGGTACCAGATCCCGGAGGCGCCACGCTCCATGGCCATAGATCCTCGGTTGAGCCTGCTGCAAGATGATCACCAGCTCGTTGGCCTTGATGCCCCAACGGATCACATCACCAGGCTCTTGACCAAGGGTGACGACGACGACGATGCTTCAGAGAAGGAGCAGAGGAAGGTGGTGTCTATAGTCGGCGCCGGAGGCCTGGGCAAGACGACGCTCGCCAGAAAAGTTTATGATAATCTGAAGCACGATTTTGCCTGCCACGCCTTCGTCTCTGTCTCACAAAATCCTGAGATTACCAAGGTCCTAAGAGAGTTGATGCATCGACTTCAAGGCGGAAACTATGCCGACACCGAGAGAGCAAGTGTAGATCACCTCAAGAACGACATTGAAAAATATCTCGAGGATAAGAGGTATGCGAGTATAGCTATAGACTAGTGTGATTAGTTAAAGGTTTGAAACATTATTTGCCTCGATCTTAATTGAGGATCACGCTGCCATCCTGCCGTTAAATGGCTGTGCTCGTCAAGCCTACCCCGTTGCGCATATATATGCGTGTGCGTGTGAAACGCTATCCCGTTCCTTAGTAAAAAATCACCATCAGCCTTCCATTCATTGCTTACCCCTCAAATGGATGTTAAGGCACTTTAATTTGAGGGTTAAGATTGTGCATATAATGAGACATGCACATGAAGGTCCCAGTGATCACATTTTTTTTATCGCTGTTTCCACACGATATGCATTTTATGCTAATGAAAGTATGTTACAAATTATGGCAACATATTTGGCATGGCACATGCTAACCACGAATTTGATTTAACTAATGTACGAATTCTGGCAACATGCATATGTCTACTGCCATTCGATTTTACACTGCTTTATTGTAAAATCTCGTCGATTAAAATGTTACCCTTTCTCATCTATTTCATATTTCTCATGAACAATGTGTAGGTATTTTGTTGTGCTCGATGACATCTGGCCTTCACCCACCTCGGATACAGCAACACTGCAAGTATTAATGTCTGCTCTGCCCAACAACAATATGGGCGGCAGAGTTATCACCACCACACGCGCGGACCAGATTGCTACATGGAGTTGCATGCCTAGAAGAGATCTTATTCACAAAATGATGCCTCTGAGTGATGTCGATTCTAGAAGTTTGTTTTTTAGAAGAATCTTCGGGCCGAATGGAACGTGCCCCGTTGCTCTAGAAGATGTTGCTGGCAAAATCTTGAAGAGGTGTGGTGGTATACCATTGGCCCTGGTTACCGTATCAAGCATGTTGGCTGCAAAAGGAGGATTTGATGTAGAGGAATGGAGATCGGTGGAGAAGTCCATTACCTCTGCAGATGGAAGTGGTACTGAGGTAGATGTCATGAGAAAGATACTCTCTCTCAGCTATGCTGATCTTCCTTACCATCTGAGAAGTTGCCTTCTATATCTAAGTACATTCCCTGAAGATTATGAAATTAGGAAGGAGGAACTAATACTTGGATGGATCGGTGAAGGATTTATCAAAGAGGGACAAGATGCAGAAGAAGTTGGAGAAAGTTATTTTAATGAACTCATAAACAGGAGCCTAATCCAAATCCGGGGCATCAACAATTTGACTCATGAGATATTTTCTTGCCATGTTCATGACGTGATTCTTGGTTTCATCAATGCCAAGTCTACTGAAGAGAATTTCATTACCCTATGTACAGGTGCAGATTTACGCTCTAAACATACAAGCGCTGATCTCAAACAAATGGCACAAAACAAGATTCGTCGGCTATCCATCCAACAATGTCAGAAGGGACTCCTCACGGAAGCAAGTGATTTTGCACCCTTACATCATGTCAGGTCACTTGTTGTCTTTGTGGATGTCGGGCAGATACACTCTCTTTCAAACTTCAAGTTTCTGCGTGTTTTGGACGTGAAATCTAGAGGTCATGTAGGCAAACATCTTCCCCCTGACATAGGAAAACTGCACCTCCTCAATTATTTGCGCCTAAATTGGGACATAAAAGAGCTTCCAGAAGAGATCGGGGAGCTGCAACATCTGGAGACACTCGATGTAAGAAATGCCGACATTACAGTATTGCCCCCAACGATTACTCGACTCCAAAGATTGGCCCGCCTATATGTTAGCTGCATGTGCAAAATTCCGGACGATGTTGGGAAGATGAAAAACTTGCAAGTGCTATAAATAATAGTTGTAGACGTGTCCTCATCGATGAACTTCATCCAACAATTAGGAGAGTTAACCAGACTAAGGGTCTTGACTATATATTTAAGAGTCAAGGAAGATGGAGAAACTCCCGCCTCTGAGTTAAGACCTTACGAGGAAAAGGCACTTGCTTCCCTTTGTAAGCTAGGTGCTTGCAACCTTCGTTCTTTGAGACTTTCTTTTCTCGGAGCATTGCTTAGTGCAAAGTCTCTGAACTCATGGCGGCTTACTGCATCTATCCTTCAAGAGCTAGAATTTGACCCTATGTACTGCACCTTATCAGGGATTCCGAGATGGATAGGATCACTTCACCAGCTCAAGAAGCTGATTGTGCCCATTGTGAGAGTCTATCAGAGAGACATCGACACCATTGCAGGCATACATGGATTGGTATTGCTTCGCATCGAGTCCAGGGAGGGCAACGCAGAAAGGGTTTTCATTCCTGGTGGCAAACAATTTGAATGTCTGAGCAGGTTTTGTATTGGCTGCATTGATGGACCGATGGGGCTATTCTTTGAGGCAGGCTCTATGCCGAACTTGAGAGACCTTAAGCTGAAGTTATCAGTGCCCAAGACAAGGGATCTAAACGGAGGTTTTGATTTCGGCATCCAACACCTTTCCAGGCTCACAACAATCGACATCCAACTTTCAATATCGGAAAGCTCTTCAGGGAAGGATGCACTAAATGCAAGGGCCACAATGATAGACAGTTTCACAAAAAATTCTAACCACCCGTCGTTCAGCTTCAAACTGTGTCGTGTGTTGCTGAATCATTCCCCTGAGTTCCATGTGATGCGATTGGACTTTGAAGACTTGGAAGACATGAAGGCGAAAAAGACAACAACAAACACCGTAAAGATAGGCCATCATGAAGGCGACAAAGACACATATTGGACATTCTTTTAGTTTTGTTCAGTTTTTTTTTTTTGCTCATTTCAGATATATATTGGACATTATATTTATATGGTCCTATGCATCTATGACGTAAAGGCTAAAAATATTTTATTATCTAAAAAAATTGTTACTGTGCACACAATTGACAATCTATTGTTATCTTTTTAATTGCTTGCTTGGGTGCTCTCAAAAAAATTGTTTTGCTTAAAAAAAATCGACTGAGAGTTAAAAAAGTCTCAGTTATAAGTGTATTTTATTTATTTATGCTTCTTATTTCCGGTCGGCAATCTATCGAGATTTTGCATGACTACACGTAGGAAGTTAAATTGATACCCAAATAGGCAGGTGGGCCCACCCTTAACCTGGTCAAGACAGATGCTCTGTTTCTTTCAGCTTATAATCAGATTATAAGCTGCAGCTTAAAATTTATCGTTTTTGTACCGGTTATATTTTGAAATATTTTATAGTTATTTTTTCGAAACTTTGCACAATTTATCTCAAAGATCTTAAAAATATTTTTCATAATTTTTTTGGCTCTTTAAATCTTCTATAAAAACACTACAACTTTTTCAGATTATAATCTAACCGCCCAAAGAAACACAGCAGCAAGGCGACCCATGCATGCGCGCGCGGGGACATGCAGTCACCGTGGAGAATCCCGACTCCCGAAATAACCACCGAGGCAACCGCCGCCCCCGCGCGGCCGCGCAACCGCGCGCAACCGCCGGCGCCGCGCATCAGCGGGATCCTACTTGTATTGTACACCGCCTCCCCCAACCATTGTCCGGGGCCCCACTCGCAGCCTCTCTCTCTCTCTCTCTACGTACGTGCGTGTTACTCGCACGTTCACCGGAGAGCTAGCCGGCAGGCACCATGCAGGCGGTGAGGCCGTCGGCGAGGGAGGAGGAGCCGCAGGCGCAGGCGCAGGAGGCGAGGGAGGAGGTGAAGGGCGAGGTGGTGAAGACCAAGGCCAAGGCGGCGGAGGAAGAGGAGGAGGAGGCGGCGGCGCCGCAGGAGAAGGACGTGGCGGTGGTGGGGGAAGTCAAGGCCGACGCCGGCGAGGAGGTCCACGAGGAAGCGGAGGCCGAGAGCGAGGCCGGCGCGTCGGCGAAGAAGAACCGCATCCAGGTGTCCACCAACAAGAAGCCGCTCTACTTCTACGTCAACCTCGCCAAGGTACAGTGCATACACACACATGTACACGCTGCAGCAAGATATCGCAACAGTCGGTTCATCAAAACTTTTTTGAAATTTTTTTTACGAAACTTCTTTTAATTGGGACAAAATCATGTCTCTGTATTTTCCATGGTTTCTTGCATTTGAGAAATGAGTGGCTGATGAAATTCTTTTGAAACAAACAGGGAATAGATGCTGAGCTGGTCAGAAAACATGCTTTCAAAACGCACGCAGAACTGTTGGAATTTTTTTCCATCTTTTCTTTCACATTTATCCAGCATGAACAATCGGACAGTTGCATTGTGTGAAGTTCACTTCGTGGTTTTGTAATGGCATGAATCCTTTATTTAGAAGATACTGAATTACATATATTCACAAAAAAAAAAAGAGAAGGGATTGAATTACTAGGTTATCTGAATCCAAATTGCTATTGACTGCAGAGGTATATGCAGAACTATGACGAGGTTGAACTCTCTGCTCTCGGGATGGGTAATTCCTTACCTCTCATGATAAACTTGGGAGTAGCATGCTTTATTTTTAGCTTATGCTTAATTCGTCGAACATATGCTGTTCGCTTGTTATCGACTCTCAGAAAATGTAGCTATGGTCCAATTAGTAGTGTACAGACAATAAGTTCAGATATAGTTTTAGAATCTTTCTGACGCATTTTCTGTTCCAGCCATTGGCACCGTTGTGACCGTTGCCGAGATCCTCAAGAACAATGGTCTCGCCACAGAAAAGAGTAAGCAATTTGACTATCACATAATGACTGAATAATCAAACCTTCTGTCGTACAACACTAGTAAATCATAATCTTGTTTACTTCTTTCTTCATGTGTTTAGAGATCCTGACATCAACCATCGGCACCAAAGATGAGTCAAAGGGGCGACTCGTCCGTAAAGCCAAGGCAAGATATATCTTTCATGCCTTTCACACGTAACTCCTTCCTGAATTCATGAGTTCATGAATCATGACGCCCCATTTTGTCTACTTCTATATATAACTCTATGTTGATGTTGATGTTCTTGGTTTTAGATTGAGATTCTGCTGTGTAAATCTGAGAACTTCAACAACATCATGGCCAGCAAGAAATCAGACCGCCCGAAATCTTCCGACCAAGAGATCAGGGTTTGATCGACCACTGTCCACTGTGCCTCGATCCCTCACTGTCTAGAGGTTGACACCATGCTTGAGACTGAGAGGTAGCGCCGTGCCGATTTAGTAGTAATTAGGATACATTAATCAGTCCTCGTTATGGAGGAAAGGAACATATCTTGTGAGGCATGCTGCAATTAAGCCAAGATGTGTCTGTCTGTCTCCCCTATATGCTGCAAAAATGCAACACTTTGCAGCTGCATCCGTATGAGATTATGGTGACGGTGATGATGATGAAATTGTTGTAGAACTTATCTTCACCCTTTTGGGATTAGTATTTCTAAGAGCACCTTACTTTCATGTTTGCTGTACTTTTTGCTTATGTAACGAAGCATATGTGACAGGCAGGTCATTGCTATAATAGAAGGCTGAGGTTTTGTAATCATGTTGTTGTTCCGGTAGTGATTTTATTTTGTTTACAAATCTGCTTGATTATTCAGTAAATAATGTATTTTTCTTGTGGCCCTAACTAGCGAGCACTAGTAATAATTCTAACATGACAACTTTTTTTATAAAGGGGGGTGAAGATTTCGTTCAAATCCCTAGCTAAACACAAAATGAGCACACTTTTGTAGGACTCAACAACAAACTTTTCATAGCGTACAACTTGTACCTAGCAGATTTCATCGGTGTTGATGAGCAACGCAGCTAGCAACGCCGTGATATTCATCACCTATGGCCAGCACCCCTATAGGAGATAAAATAAAAGCTCAAGACCTAGAGAAATCATCGTGGACACACAATAACCTGCCATTGACACAAACGAGGAAGAAAGCATAAAGACACCGCTAAACCACCACTAAGCAGCACCATCGCCACCATCAAACTGAACCCTTCGCCGAGACTTTCATCCCTCCCACCTTCATTGTTTCTGACTTGAAGAGTTCTTCCTTTGGCTTCTTCACCAACTCAGCTACATCTAGACTCTGTATCAAGGTCTTTATTTCCGATGCAGTTGAGGACGAAGCTCGATGAGGAAACCAGCCATAGACGAAATAGTTGTGCAAGGCACCAACTGTAGCCGACTAATTTGTAAATTGGCAAGGAACAACTTCTCAATGGAAAATGTAGAGTGTGTATTGGCTTCTATGGAACCAAAGTGGAGCGAGTTCAAATTAGGGATGTGTTTGCTACAAAAAAAACAATTGGAGGTGTCAATGATCCCAATTATGAAGTTAGTTCGGTTATCATGTGATTGACAAAGTTCATGGCGATGGCACACTACCATAAAAAATCTTTTTTAAAATAGGGGGAAAATATCCCACCAAACAAATTTCATTTCTAAAAGTTCTTGAAGCAAATAATCATACCGGGGACTCTTAAAATAAATAATCTTGCTACAGATATATTGACTTCGGGAGCTCGGGGGAAAAAAGGTGCTCATCGTTACCACAAAATAGGACTACGCGAAACCAAATCCTACGCGAAACCAAATCCATTGTTGCAGGAGGAGTTTGAAGCAATGGCCAAACGTAGCGGGGCGACACTCGGGCGACACTCGGGCGGCTAGGGTTTCCTAGCCGCCGCCGGCGGGCGCGCCGCCGCCCCTCGAGCTCTCCCCTCCCCAGCTCTCCCCCTCTTCCTCGTTGCCGCCTGCTCCCTGCGTCCACCATGGGGCTCGGAGCTAGCCGGGCTAGGAGGAGCTAGCTGTCGCGCCGCCGCCGGTGACCCGGCGACCCGTCGACGCCGCCGCCCCTCCCCGCCGGCCGCTCCTGCTCTCGGGCCATGGGAAACTGCTGCTCCTGCGAACGGCGACCAGGTGGCGGCGACTCGGCGCGAGGGAGCTGTTTCCTCGGCGACGATCTGTTGGGGGGAAGCTGATTCGCTCGGTGAGTCCCCTCCCCTGCTCCTCTCTCCCAGATCTGGTTGCTCCCGTTCTCTCAGGTGCTGGGGTCGTGTATCGGGGGGTTCGGGGCGAAATCGGATATTTGCCCCAAAGTTGAGCTGCCTCTGGATATTTGTCCAAAGTTGAGCTGCCTTTGGATATTTGCCCCACTTGGTCTCTTTTTGGTTTTGCTTTGTCTCAGAGGGTGATTAGGAAATTGCCGAAACACACTCCCGAGCGCGC